>JAUMHL010000005.1:22756527-22773736 GCA_032362345.1 Sandelia bainsii
GTAGCGCTGACACAGGTCTAGCAGCTGTCCAAACAACAATTTCCCCAAGGGGATCAATAAAGTGTTTATTATTATTACAATTGGGAAAATGAATTCCCAAAATTATCAAGGTATCCCACAGTATAATGTCAGGGTGGCTGTCTACAAGCTGAAACTCAGTAGAAGCTGGGTGATGCAGCAGGACAATGACCCTGAATGTCGAAGTAAATCTAGTACAGATCCAAAATCTTTCCTGGATGTTGTGCAGGTCTCATCCACAGCTACAGGAAGCATTTGCTTGAGGTTATTGCTGCCAAAAGTGGATCAAGCAGTTATTAAAAAACTATTTAACTTACTTTTTCCACATTTACTCTGTATGTTTAATTGGTTTGTTCAATAAAGACATCCGATTTATGCAGAAAACCAGGCAAGTGCAAACAGTGCCATTATCACTTTTCTTACAACTGTATTATCCATGCTTTTTATTTCAGCCCATATCCTAGATAGTACTGGAGATTTTGCTCTCAAGTAGTAATGAGATAAAGTTTAAATTAGAATTAAGTGTGAAATCCTCTGCAGGCCTCTTATAATTGAAAATGACAAAGATCTGCATGCACAACTGAAAGTTAGAAACGAAGGCTCTCCTGTCCATGTTGGTGAAGGAACTGAAGGGCTGTGTTTCTATAAAAACTTCAAGTTACACTGTAAAATGACATGAAGTGATATATAATAAAAACAGATACACTGCATGTTTGAGATATGACTGCACCAACATTAAGCTCACACATCCTGCACGTTGCCATCAATCTGCCACCAGCCTGCTGGAGCATGGCAAGGATCACATGATTTCATAGAGCTTGGCTGAAATAATGTAAGGCCTCACAGTGCACCCTCCACCAGCGAGTGAATTTTATGGTGAGGCTCAAAACAATATAATTAGGATTAAGTGAAGAAGACATCCACTATACAAAGTTTTCCCAAGCATTCAGAGAAACTAATTTGTCTTTTGATATGTAAAATAAAAACCACAAAAAAACAAAAACTGAAAAAAAGGTCTGAATGGAACCAAGGATTTGGAGAATCAGCAATAATTAACATGCAACAGAAACTCTGACCCAATTACCTCTAGTTCCTGTGTAAAAGGTATCTTCAGAATGTTTCTAGTTATTCCTTTTCATATTTCATAATTTTATTGACATTTTTATTATCAACTCATTTACTGGCTTATGTTTCATGCTGAATCTGCCGTGCAGACAGTCTTTCTTCAAATCCTCATGACTATCTGAGATTCTCATCACATTGCACTGCATTGTTTCTTAAGCAGGTACGCCACTGCTTAAAACTGCTGGGATACATATCGAAATCAGAATGATTACAATCAGAAATAATGTGGTCATGGCTTTAGGGACAACCGTGAATCAGTTGGTAGGACAGTTGTCTACAAACCCAAGGGTCGGTGGTCCTACTCCTGGTTCCCCTGATACCTAACCACGTGTTGTAGTGTCCCAGGACAAGATACTCAACCCCGAACCTTGGCACTTTAAATGCAGCTGCCCCAACCTGACAGTGTAACATCACCTACTGTACTGTAGCTGGAATGTTCTCCACTCTAATATCTCAGTGATTGTCTTCCCATTTACCTCCTCACATTTATTAGCCGGGTGGAGCTTTGCTTTAGAAAGTTGATTTTTAGTCTCTTCATGCAGCACAGAACCACTCCCTCTTTACTTCTATCACAGTACAGCTCTGCTCTGAAGACACAACACTGACAGATGTGCTATTAACCTTTCCTAATTGTTTTGGCTGCTCTAATATGACTACTAAACTTGAGTTTGTTATGTCTTGTTAGCATAGTTCTGACAGCAGTTTTCACTCTCTGCATCATCAAATTCCTATTGTTTTTTCTCGTGTTTGACTTGTTTGGCACCTCCTCATGAATCAGTGGTATTCATCAGTCTGAAACAAGCAGTTTACGACAAATTTGTGCAGCTAAATTTAAGACAAGAATACAAAAATGTTCTTGCACAAGGCCCAGTGTTTTTATTCTTTGCATTGTTTTTCCTCATGAAAAGCTGGCGCCTATATATCCACAACACAAATACACAACAGCAGCCTCGTCTGGGATTCTGGCATGTTACGCTAATAGCAACTAACTACCTCCAGCAGAGATGATGTGTGGGCTACAGACGTGTTAGGATCACTTCTGTCCAACTCAACACCCCCAGATATTTTTCATGTTTAAAACCGAGGCAGCTCCAACCGATGCTGACTCAAGTGACATTGCTTGAGGCGGTTTCTCAGCTGTCATGGAGCTTCCTCTGGAGCCACTTTGTCCACATATGCAGTAGTAACCCTCAAGAACTGATAACAGATTTAGCGTGAACAGTTGGTGGACTTTCTCTTTAAGAATATTCAATATAAGGTTTTGGAAAAGGTGTAAAATGATGCAGAAACTACAGAATTCTCCCACTGTGTACTCCCTGTCACTTTATGTTTTAGTGCAGGTCTGTTTTCCTGCTTCTTGACGCCTCATCACGCCATAGACATAGGCTTTTTTCTGTATTGTAAGGTGGCATTTGACTGAGGTCTCTGCTCACGCTTGTCTTTGCTTTGTTTCACTCACCCTGTTAGTTTAGTCCATGTTCAGCATTGCAAGTTTCATGCTGTTGTTTGTATTAGTCATGTTTATTCATGCCCTCATTTGGCTCCCTGTGTTCACATATGCTGCTCACGCCCGTGCTTGTTACTGTTACCTTTGGCTTATCATAATCTATGTTGATGATCTTTCACTGCTCAAAAAATAAAGGGAACACTTAAATCACACATCGGATCTTGATGAACAAATTATTCAAGTTTAAAATCTTTACTAATGTACATTGTGTAATTTGTTTGGAACAAAATTACATAATAACAGTAAATAGAAACCAAAAGAATCAACCCATGTAGGGCTGTATTCAAAATCAAACTGAAAGACAAAAATCGAAATCAAGTTGTGGGAATTTCATCATGGCACCTCATAATATGCCTAAGGCATGTGTATCTAACCACTCTCTACAATGTCTGGGCATGCTCCTGATGAGTCAGTGGATGATGTCTTGGGGGATCTCCTCCCAGACCTGCATCAACAAGCTCCTGGACAGATGTGGTGGCACTTGGTGGTATCAGATGCACTAATGCCCCATATATGCTCAATTGGATTTAGGTCAGGGTAACGTGACAGCCATTCAGTGGCATCAGTGCCCTCGTCATCCAGGAACTGCCTATACACTACCACATGAGGTCAGGCATTGTCCTGCACCAGGAGGAGCCCAGGACACACTGCAGCAGCTTAAGGTCTGATGATTGCAGAGGGTTTCATCCCCGTACATCACAGCAGTTAGGGTACCACTGGCTGTGACATGGAGGTTTGTGTGGCATCGCCAGACCATCACTGACCCACCACCAAACCAGTCATGCTCAATGATGTTACAGGCAGCCTAATGTTCACCACAGCGTCTCCAGACTTTTTTATGTCTGTCACATGTGCTCCGTGTGAACTTGTTCTGTGAGGAGAACGGGGCGCCAATGGTGGACCTGCCAATCGTGGGATTCTCTAGCAAATGCCAATCAAGCTGCACAATGCTGGGCTGTGAGCACAGGTCTTACTGGAGGATGTTGGGCGCCACATGTCACCCTCATGGAATCTGTTTCCAGCAGTTTCGTCAAACATTCACACCAGTAGCCTGCTGGAAGTCATTTTGAAGGGCTTAATAGATGATGATATATGTCAATGCTGTGCTCATAACTTGTTTCAGCTATGCCCAAGTTGCCTAAAATAATCAGTTACAACAGGTTTAATTAACTAGGAGGTTAATGAAACTCCTGATCTCTGCCTGGCACTTTGTTTGAAACTGCTTGTTGCTGAGCAGGACCTGTTTTATTTATATTGCTTCAGAGACTTTCCACTTTGTTTTGCACCGCAGTCTCTTATCTAGCGAGGATGTTACTTTGAATCCAAGGCAGCGAAATTAAAACCCAAACACAGAATGAAATCCCCCTCTCCATTGTGACACTACTGAGAGTAATAACGATCTGATATTTCATTGATCCCTTGCGGGGAAATCCTCTATCCATGCTCGCCTCGTGGAAAAGGTCAGAGCACAAAGGCCACACACAAAACGGCAACCCTGACGCTGGGATTGAAGCGGCGACTTGCTCAAAGGCTCTTCAGCAGGGGGCAGACGTGTGACGACACAGGTTAAACCAACTCAGAACCTCTTACTGTCCTCACTGCTCATCACGCCACCACCCTGTTACTGCTAGAATTATGAAGCTTTTACACCAACTACAAGTTAGCTCTTAGCTCCATCAGTGAAAATCAAAAGAAACACTGGGCTATCAAAGCAAACAGGTGGAATGTTTGAGCTGCAGAAGAGTGATTTGAATGAGCAACAATAATCCTTTTATACAGCAAAATGTCACAAATTCAGAGGCCAAGCTCCTGTCAACACTCTCTCACACTCCACATTTCCAATTGAACAATCAAATGAACTGCATGAAAAAGAACTGAGAGCTATTATTAGAAATGCACCTAACTCCTCATTTTATAAGAGATTAACTTTGTCCTAGCGGCTTATTTTCTAGTTTATTAGCAGATGCTGAGAATAGATCCGCGTTTTGTGTTCCGGGTCTATAGATTCTGCGATCTGACTGGGAATTTCCGCAGAAATCGCCTGCTTTTCCCCCACTATTGCTGGTCACATCCTGAATGTTCAGAGCAGCTGCCAAAAACAGTACCACCTCCACATTCAGATGGGGGCACACATTGTCATAGACGTGTGGGCAGAAGCCGGTGACCGCCGACCTTTGGGTCTGTCTGTAGGTCACCAACACCTCACCTGGGCACATTTGCTCACTCGCTATTTTATAAAGATTTATATATTCATATATATAAAGTAGCCTGTGGCGTCACAGACAAACAGTCTCTGTGACTGATATGAAGACAGTCCACCGGATCGTGTGACAAAGCCCGGGTCCGTCATCTCGCGCATTCCTACAGACCCGCGTCTCCATCTGACGCCGCACGCGGCTGCTGTGGCTGGCGCGCCAACATCCAGCACGGAGCACGAGACGCGGGTCTCTACCTGTTAGCGCGAGACCGTGCACGTATGTAGTGTAAATGTCTCCTCCTTACCTTTCCCTCTCGCCTCTTTTGACATAGTGTCCTCTTCCGCGCGTCGTCTCTGTCTCTGCGGTCACTCGGTGCGAAGCTGTCACGTTTTGTCGGACACTTCATTAAACTGCGGCGGCTCCTTCCTGCACCTTGACGCCTGTCACAGCGGAGCGGGGTGAAGACGGATGCGGCTGCCGCGTCGGTCTCCTCTCACTCACTCACTCACCGTGGGAGAAGAGGGGAAAATGTGAAGATAAAGAGACACCGCAGCTGTGCCCTCTCTCTCTCTCTCCCTTCACCTGTGTCCAGCCCCAGAGCGCCGAGCCGCCCCTGCCGCAGACATATCCTCCACTTTGCTTTGTGTTTTTTGTTGTTGTATCTGTGCAGACTTGGCTCACATGTGATGCCCACCCAGCTCTCTGCTCTCCTCTGCTAACATCAGCCAGAGTTTCCTAAGAGCACAAACCCCAGTCTGCAGCTCGACTGCCTCCAGCGACCGCTGAAGGGCGTCCCTCCTCTCTCCCAACACCAACACGCACTGAATTCTCACTTTACTCAAGAAGAAGAAGAAAAAGAAATAAATCTGCTGCTCTGGTGACATGATCTATGTATTACACTTTACTAGCTACGAATGTTTTTATTAAATAGTTCATATATATATATATATAATATATATAATAGTTTTATTAAATACCAACGCTGTTGGATCCATCACAGCAAAAGCATGGTTACAGAAATATTACATTATCTATAGTAGGAACAGATTGTGTGTGTGTGTGTTTCCATCTGTAGGTGTGGTTGTTGCCATGTAGCTAAAAGATGATATGGAGAAGATGCGATGAAGAAGAGCAGGAGGAAGATAAATCACAGCATCATCATTAGTGTGTACAAAAATACTGCAGGAATTACACTGGAAATTTTATATAAAGCAGATAAAAGTCACTGTTGATGAGTTTCCCTCTCTGGGGCACATATGAGCAGATAATATTAACTGTTATATTTCTGAGTTACAGTATACAGGGTGCGATTATTACTGCACATACTGCATCTGCCATAGCTGGTTTATAGAGAAGATGAGGTATGAAGCAGAATCACAGCCTGTACAGAAACATTACAGAGCTTCCACTGAATATTACAATTAAAGCAGATGAAAGTGACTAATGTCACACAGGTAGCCATTGCTGCATATTTCTACCTATTCAGGCTGTGGAGATGAGGTGTGAGGATGGACAGGTGAAAGCCACCACCCCTGTCATCCATCCATCCATCCATCACTCGAGCAGCAGGTGTCACCTCAGTCACGTAGGGGCACTCACCGAGGCAGAAAAGAAAATCTTTGGGCTCTTGGAACAACAAGTCACTCAAAACAAAACCATCAAAATAAAACTCTGCACAAGCATGAAGACAATGCTCCTACAGGGATATAACAGACATGAAGCATATGAATCATGTTCCCTCTACATCCTTCAAATCCAGTGGTGAGATCTGCTCTAATCTGACAGATGCTTTGCATAATGTGCGCTTCTAATTGATTCTTAAGCTCATCTTGCTCCCTGCTCTGCTGCAATACCTGATGTGAATTGCTGTAAAATAGGTTTTCGCCACACGCTTACGGTGCACATTCCACTGTACAGTCTGTGACTAAATCATCGTGTGTGACCACACGAGGTCACACTGCCCTGTGTAGAGATGGTCTGGTGGTAGGGCAGCGTCACTCACCACACAAATGAATATTGATATAGGAAAAACGCCTGTGGCTCATCTGTCGCTCTGGAATCCGAGAAGCCGGACACGCTACATTACAGAGCTCCACCAGGAATACATGCAGCCAAATGGTATTTATCATGAAAGCCAATGACAACACCATTTTGGCTCTGGCTCAGAACACTGAGCTGAAATCCCACTCGCTAAAACGAATAGAAAAAAGCCTTAAGGCCAGGAAGCCAGCGAGACGGATTGCACTGATTACACCAAATGGCTGCACTGACTGGATCCAAGTGAAAAAAAAGGCTAATTGAATTAGGTGAATTTCTTTTGTAAGAAAGATTCTCTCCAAGCCGCAGAGGACATAAGTCTACAGCTACAGCACTTCCCTACAGTTAAGACTGATGTTACCCATGACGCCCCAACATCTAGTAGATAATAAAAAATATTTCATTGAAAAATAAATCAAAATCATCTGGATTATTTATTTTTCAATACTGAAAAACATATTTTTCAAATTAATTTAATAATTTTTCAAAAAATTAAATAAAAATAATCTGGATAATAAAATATTTTAAAAATATTTTAAAATGTGGAGAATTTTACAAAATAATAAATACATTTGATCTGCATTATTTTTCCTGACACATCAATATCAAGCACACAATACAAAATATTTCATCAGAAAATAAAATTAACTATCTATCAATCTATATTATTGAAAAAAAATCTGAATAAACTGAATTATTTCCATTTATTTTCCAGTAAAATTTTGAAAAAAAAATCTATGTTAAATGAATGGTTATTTTGATTCATTTTTCAATCAAATATTTCTTACTTTCTACTAAATGTTGGTGTGTTATGGGCAACTCAGCAGCAACATGCAGTAGCTTTGTCCATGTGACCTCAGTGGCTTCAAAAGACTATCTAACTTAATTCACTTCATTTAGTTTAGAGTGACAAAATCCATGTGGCTAAAATTCATTGTTCCTCAGTGCAGGCATGCAGAAGCTCAGTCATGTGTAAAGATGTTTATGGTGGTGGAACCACTGTGGGGCTTCTGAAAAATGAAGGCAAGACCTGTTTGAGCAACACAAGACTTTCTGGGAGCTGTTACAGAGTCATAAAATACACACGGCAGTGAGCAAACTGAATTTAGCACCCGAGGTGCAGATTTGTTGTTGTTTCCTGTCTGACAAAACGACCTCGTGGGCAGAAAAGCACCATTTACAACTTAGTTGAGTGGATGGTTGTGAGCAACAAGCTCTGTGATTTCTGCACTTTAAAAATATGAGAATTTATACTAAAATATTCCACAGCGTATGTGTCACACAGCACTCTTGCACAACGCGAGACAGACTGGCACTTCTTCACATTCAGGTATTGTTGAATGATGATTGCTCAGCTAGGTCACACTTATACTGCATATTCCATAAAAACACACTTCATTCTGTTGCTCTGACCCTCCTTGTTCTTGTTATAGGTCGACTCACACATGCAGCAAAGCATCTTCTCCCAGGATAAGGATCTCTGTCCTTGTCTGTCACATTGTCTTCTGACAATCTTCCCTGCATGTTTCACTTTTTTTTTTTTTTTTTACATATATCTATCATTCTTTATCTTTAATCCTATAAGTTTAATCCTTTATCATTTTTCCTCGTCCTTATTATGCCTCCACCCCGGCAATAGTCAGGGCCAGAGGCATTATGTTTTTGGGTTGTCTGTCTGTGATGAACTGTTTAGATTTTGGTGTCCAAAGGTCAAAGGTTAAGGTCACAGTCACCTCATGTTCATCCAGTTCTTGTTGTGAATGTGATGTCTCAGGAATACCTTCAGGGAAATCTTCACATTTGGCACAAATTGCCACTTGGGGTAAAGGATGAAGTGATTAGATTTTGGTGGTCAAAGGTCAATATCCCGTTCTCATCAATGCTATATCTCAGAAAGGAATTGTCTTATATCTGGCTCAAACATCCACTTGGACTCATGCATAAACATATTACAATCAGTCTGGACATGTACGTAAACTACAACATCACTAGTTAGCAGGGGCATACAATTGCAATGCAGTAATTCTTGTTTTACATTAGCTTTTAGCAAGACTTCTGCATTTCACCAGAACATTTACAAAAGGTAAAGTAAGCAATATTACAGTGCAGAAATACTCCGTTACAAACAAAAGTCCTGAATTTAAAATATTACTTAAATAAAAGTAAAAAAGTAGTAGAAGACTATTTATACAGTATGTTATGGTACTTTATACTACACTTAGAGGGAAATGCTGTAGTACTGCATTGCAAATGAAGAAATATCATTAGATTCTAAAATGTGAGGATTATCTATTTAAGCCTGTGCATTATGGTAAAATGATTTACACTTCAGCCAGCTACAATTGTAACAGTTTGCTTCCTTGTCAATGTATTAATAGTAATAACTCAAACTTGTAATATTTACAATTTCATTGCCTAATGATGCATTCAGTATATTTTGTTTCATCTTTAATTTAAAATAAATACATCCTTTAATATGTAAATGCAGGACTATCATTAAATAACTGACTTCCATTGTGTGATGGTTACTCCTACCTTTTTATCAAACCTATTATCAAAAACTATTTAACAAAATATCCTTTGATTCCATTTGATGATCAAAATGTACATGGATCATTAAATACACAACAGGCTGATCTCAGGAGAAAGTATTTGCCTTTCACTTGTAAGCTCACTGTGATGAGTGTTGAAAGGCAGAAAGCTGAGATGAGTCGATGAGTCTGCTGCGCCTCCTGTTATTCTCTACGTCAGAGTCGACTCTCAACCGTGTCTTACATTGTAATAAAACAACTGCTGTATCCACTCTACTTCAGACTCACATCTGCTTTGAGGTTGGCATATAATCTTTTCAGTCTCACAATCTGTCATTGTGAGTATAGCTGGCGCTCTGCAGAAAATAGAAAATAACTTCACAACTATAACTGCCAACAAAGCAAATCTGTGACTGAAACAATGGCACAAACAGTCAAAAGCTGCCTTTCAGTCACAGGTGTTTTATGACATGTGAAACCGCAAATGACGCCTCAAAGTAATTGAACTGGAAGGAACTTGAAATGGGAAGTGTTCTGTGGAAAATGCAGTATTTGCATAACAGATTTTTTTGTGAAGAGTCAGTAGTGTCTCAGCAGAAATTATCCTTCGGACACTTTCAGCTCCAACAGAAGATCCCTGGAGAACGGAAAACGTGACTAATAAACCATGAGATTTCATATTCCATCTGGTGCAAGTACTGAGCATCAGGTAAAAGCGTTTTGAAAACAGTCTGGATCTACCTGTGCTGCCGAGTGGCCCCACAATACATCACGAATATATTACAGTCATCTGTGTTCTCACTGGTGCTGAAATCAGCTCTGATAATGAGTTAATGCTGCGTGGCGGCAAGGTCGACCCTCTCTGACCATTAGAAATGATAATAATGTGCAGCACTGTGCAGATACTCGTCTATTCTGGTAGCATCTGTTTGTGGATGGCTGTGCAAAAATTCCATATATGCACAGTGAGCTAATAAAAAAATGTCTGTCCAGACTCATAAGTTCATACAGGAGTACAAGCAGATGTTTGTGGCAAATGTAATGAAATTCCTTCCAGGTGTTTCTGAGATACAGCATTGACAAGAATGGGACCTACATGAGGTCACAGTGACTCTGACCTTTGACCACCAAAATCTAATCAGTTTATCCTCGAGTCCATGTGGTCATTTGTGCCAAATTTGAAGAAATTTCCTCAATGTGAACCTTCAGATATTGTGTTTACCAAAATGAGACAGACGTATGGACCACGCAAAAATATAATGCCTCCTGCCACGTCTGTTGTCAGTCCTGAAGGATAGAAACAGCTACACTCCCCTGTCGATGTGCTTGAGCTCGTTAAAGCCTGTACATATAGAGACCCCCCCACAGAGCCCAGCCTGAGATAAAGTAGGGGCAGCTGATTTGATGTGAGCTAAGTCATTCAGTAACTGTCCGCTGTCAAAGGCTGGTCTCCAAAGGCCCAGCACAACATCTGGATGTGTCCCCTCGTTATGCCTGCACAGCTTTCATGTTGGCGTTGAAGGGAGAGCTGGCTCCATCCTGTTTACTTTGCATTCAGCGCTGACACTTTTCACCTCGACTATTCTATATTTTGACTTAAAAAGATTCAAAAGACTTCATGTCCACACATTGCACAGTAGCTAGTGAGTGGAAATAAAGACATTTGCTGTGTTTAGACCCTTTATTTAGACAAAGCAAATAAAATTGCAGTTCATTAAACACATGATGTCCCTTAAACACGTCTTATCCTGCATCATTATGTAGACGATATGAAATTCATTTACTTCCGTATTCCAACATGAAAATGGGAAACACGAGAAGTCCTCCAGAATATTTTAAGCAAATCTAAGGGGAGGGAGGTAATCTTATAATCCTCTGTAATGGTCTCTCCAAGCTTATCTAAACTAACTTTCCCAAAGGAATTCAGTGACAGATACAGATGGACCATGAAGAGTAATGTGACTAACACTCCCTGAGCAATCCAACAATATCATCTGCTGCAGCGTCACTAAAATAATCTACAATCCCAAATAAACATCAAGTAGTGACACTTTTTCAGGTCTTCATGTATTAACAAAATAATTAAATTGAAAGGTTTAATTCCAGTATTGCATATCCCCTCATGAAATTTACAAAAATACAGAAAATTGATGAATAAAGACATGTTGTAGTTATTCATAAGGAACTGCTAGATCCATGATGCTGTAGCATCCTACTGACTGACCAAAGCTGCAGCTGAAGCAGGAGGTGACGGGGCCGGCTGGAGAAACTCTGAAGTGAAGACGGCCTCGGCGTACTCCTCCACGACGTCCTGAAACTCTGCTGCCACGTCAGCCAGAGCCTCTGACAGTAACTCCTCTGCCAGGCTGGGGACATCAACACGGAGCAGAGATGTTGGAGAGGAAAGGTTGTGATAATCTGTCTCAAACACATACTGCAAAGACTTTCATGCAGTTGTACGTTAACATAACGTGTTAATATGCTTGATATTAACATATAAAAATTCATGAGTAAAGTGTAAAGTTCATCCAACCACTGAATGATTTTATTCTGTTTTGTTGTTCGTGTCCACGTTCATCTGTGCACTGCATTAAAGAAACTCAGACAAAACTGGATGCACAGTACAATTTCTGTCTTCTGCTATTTTGCACTCAATCTATTAGCATACAGAATGAATGAGATGCACCAGGTGATGTAGCTCTGCAGTAACACCGGGCTGCTCATTACCATCTCATCTCACAGACAGGTTTCAGGGATGTACATGACTGTACCGTGAGGATGTGTTCTCTCTCCAAAAACACTGAGATAATTGGATGGCTGTTCTTCAAACACTTTCCTTTCCTCTCCTCCAAATTCAGAAAAGTACAAATCCATCTTGTGAAACTTTGGTACATGGATGTGGGACTGATAATGAGCAAGTGACACATACAGTCAGAACCCATGGGTGGGACCAGGCAACAGTTTTATCAGCTCAGAACTTAAGAAAAAAAACAACAACAATTTACTGAACTATTCACAATCCCACACACATCTGTGAAACAGGGAGGAAGAAAACAAGGGCAAGGGCTGGCTTGCAAATCTATTTGAAGTTTAGAACTATTATATTAAACATGGATCCAGTATGTGCACAAAGATGACAAGAGAATTTCTGCATTGCACCAACTTAAGAATTCTGTCAAGGATGCAAATTTGTGAGTGGGAGAGAAGAACAACGGAGACACACTATGCGAGCCGTGAACTCTGCAAGAGCCTTTCACAGTGTCTGAGCGATTAAGTTCATCAAACACACCAAAGGATGTAGCAAGGACAAATCCTTCACTGTGGCTCTGGTTCCCAATCCTGAGAATGTGATATTGCTAAAATGTAACACGAATATTTTACATAACCTCCAACTTACAAAAAGATGTGTTATCTACAGATTCTGTCAACCAGAGGGAAGTTATGCTGCAAAGAACCTGCAGCCTCTGCTGTTGTTTTACCTTTCAGCTGTGGCCCAGGGGTTGAAGCTGCCGACAGCCTCGTGAGCCACGATGTGCAGGTAGGCCTCGTAGTCTTCCCGGTATCGCCGGATGTTTCTCAGCATGCTGCCTGGAACAGAGATAACAGTCCCCCTGCTTCTCTCTGCTGGGCCTGGGAACGCGGCGCTGCTTCTGGGCTGCTGCTCCTCTTGGGATGCCTCCTCTGTCAGGCTGTTCTCAGACAGTACACTGTGTCTGAGGAAACACAAGAGGATGCTCATGTAGAGAGACACAGCACCTTTTCATTACCTCGAGCGCTCACACTGTATGAAATGGGTAAATGGCTTCTGAAAGCTGCAGCTGTGGAGGAGAGGTAAACTCATTTATTGACCAGGGAGTCGGAATGGAGTGCAGCGCTGTGGTTGACCAGGAATACTTGCTGTGCCTGATATGAGGCCAGGGGCGATGGATTTACGAGAGGTGTCGAGCGGAGGCTGGCTCTCTTGCCTTCCCCTTGCTCAGAGTGAGTTGGGGCTGAGCTGGGCATGGCCATGGTCTGGCTTTCTAATCTCCTCTGCTTGGTCAAATCAGCCTGGCGACGGCGCTCTCGGTGCTATATTTAGCATTGCAGCAGCTCCCAGAGCAAAGCGCCTCTCTGATGTGCTCCCCGGCCTCAGCTGAACTTGTTTCTGCTTTGACTGCGGGGGCTGCAAACTGTGGGGCGGCAGAAAATATGAAAGTGCCAGTACAATCAACTCCACTTCCAGTCGAAAATGGGTCGATTTACAGTCTGATGGGTATACGAGAGCCGTCACTATGAAAGCAACAATACAGCACCCTGCAAACTCACTGCCTTTAGAGAAAACCAGAAATACACTGACTCCTTTTGTGCCATATTCAGAAATGAACAGGCACCGGTCTGTCTTTTAGTGTCAACAAACATCATTCACACATTTTAGCACAGATTGATGTTGGATCTGTGAAAAAGTGATGTGAACAATAAAAAAACCACCAATAATACCAAGAGTTTGACGGACCTTCTGTTACATGAAGCTCAGTGAAAGTGACTCTTTCCATGTCTTAAGTGGAGAACATCAGCTTTCACCATCCAACAGGTGATTTAGAGTTACTCAATACAAACAGTCATGTTGAAAAAATCTTATGTAAGTCTTTACTTACAACTTTGCTGTTGCTAAACCAACATCAGTGTAGTGCTATGTGACAATCCAGAGATCTGAAGCTGAATACGGAGAATATGTTGTGTTCGATATGATTAGGGCGGGTTTTGGGGAGCGTTTGTAAGACTGTTAAATGTTGTTACTTTATACATAATATTTATGTGCTGTGTGTTTGTCTTTTGGACGGAGCTGCCTTGAGATGAGAGATGAATTTCAATGTGAACTGACAATAACGTTCGTATTGCATATCATATGTCACATCGTACAGTGGACCTGGCAAAGGCTGGTGCCACATGTGATTTACAGTATCAACAGGGATGCAGCCTGCACTAAAGTTGGCCTTTGGACTCTTTGGAAAGAGCCTTTGGAAGAAAAACATACATAAAGGTTTAGAGTATATATATTGCTGAGTGGGGCTTTCATCTTTTCATTGATTTGTCTGACCTGCTGATGGAGCTGCGGTGGGTCATTCGTCATTAGATGGGGGGTGGGGGGTGGGTTCAATCAGGGCCTGTGTCTTGGCTGCTCACCATGGATACATAAATCTTATCTGCTGCTCTTGCTGATGTTTTTAAAGATGCAATCTCTCACTCAATTGTCTCAGTGGTCGCATGATAGCACTCACGCGTGTACGAGCACAAAGGCAAGATAAAGGTGAAGAAGAATAGACGCCGCTTTGGAAACAGCTTCAAGAGGACAGCGCCAAGTGTTTGGTGATAGATAATTTAGGTGTAAAATATTGGCATAATAAAAACAACTGTATGTCCTCACTCCTGATATTATAAGTCTTGAATCAGCAGTAAATATAACCAAAATCAGCAGAGCAACAACATAAAGAGGTCTGTTTTATTTCATTTCAGCTGTTTCCTCAAATCATTCCCCCGATCAGCTCTCTTCCTGCTCTCCATATGCCTTACTAACAGCACCTAAATCAAAAAAGCTACTCCTCTTAGTCAAACAGTACAATCAGAGAAGCCTTGAATGAGAAATATCTGCTTCTCTAAGCTACATCAGTGTCCCGTCATTTTCTTCTTCTGTCTGTTTAAAGTGAGTGTGTTGTTTTCCTACTTGACGACAGAGGCTGATGAGTCTCACTGGGCAAATGCGACAACAAATTGAGGCTGAAGCGACACAGACGACAAGCTCTCGGCACATTTTGCTCACCAATCTAAACCACGCCATTAACACAATCCTGCCGCAATGTGAAAACAAACTGCATTTTAAGGTTTCCGTCCATGGGAACTGGTCTCTTTTAATCAGCTGCTGTTGCTGCAGAGTTGTATCAGTGTCATCCATCATTCTCCACCATGTCTCTCTTGCAAAACCAGTATACTTTACTCTGGTCACTGCACACAAGTATTAATGATCTGAACCGTCGGCATGTTTACGAAGATTTGGTCTCAACTGAATTATCTGCAGTTTTGAATTGCAACAGCTGCTTGTTAGTGTTAATTAGGGTTAGTGCCCGGTGTATTGTGTGTTTTTATGTTTTGGCACTTCCACTGCAACAGGCTGCAGGATTCTGTAATGAAAATTTCTCTTCACTTCATCCTCTGTTGGGTGCTGTAAAATGTATCACCCGGGTCTTTTCAGCCTGCACCACCTCTGCAGAACACTCATCTTCTTTACAGCTCAGGTCACTTTATGCAACAACTTCTCAGCCCCAAAAGACGGCTCTATAAAACAATGTGCCTCGTAAACACAATTCTATTTCTATCTCGCACCAAATGACTCCCCTTCTTCCAGCTTTATTATTTCTTATGAGACTGAGCTCAGTGGAATTGTTACCTGTGCACAACAGCTCTTACAACTTGTTTCTACTTGCAACTTGTTGTGCAGCATAAGAGCAAACACTACGCTGTGAGACAAATGCAATGTATCTGTCAAGAGACCTTCTGCTTGTATTCACTAACAAGTTTAACCTTTATTGCACAGTTGCTCTCTGTCTGCTGTTTTGATACACAAATGTCTTTGCTTCTAAATTTGGCTACAAAAATTTTAATTAAATGTGAAAATTAAATTTTCTCCACACAAAAACACTTAACTGTCCAAGCAGCCAGCACCAAGTGGCTGTGTGTTCATTTAGAGAGGGGAAGAAGTGACTCGAGTATTTGAATCAATAGAAATTACTTTTCAATTGAGAACGAGTACTATCACTGCATGACAAGGGAACCAAATTTAAGGTTCCAAAATATTATGCAGGGGCATTTCATATGCATCTAAATCATCAATACAAACAAAGTTATGCTCTTGGTTTGAGTGGGACGGTTTAATCCATGACAGGTATCAAGTGGAAAAGAGATTCTGTGACCACACGGTGTGTGAACCAGCAGACACCAAAGCTTCTCTAGCTCCATACGTCCTGTAGCTGCTTTAGTTGCCAAGTATAAAGTTTGGGTAATGTCTGAATGTGATCTCTGCTGTCATGCCACTTGATTTCAGCGAGGGGTGCCCCCGTAAATCAACCAGATAAGAAGGACCCAGGTCAACAAGGTGACCAGGAACCTAATTGTCACTCTTAAGGCCCTTGACACCACAGGATGTTTCTCTTGGGACCAAGAATCCTTTGCGGAACTTACTTCTTTTAGCTACACTTCCACCAGAGGAACCAGGGTTTAAATGAAGTTCTGGAGACGTAATAAAATGCTATCGGGGGGCTTCTCAGCACACTCAGAAGCTAACAGGCACTCAGACATTTGTCAGAATTTAAGAATTGAGAATAAAGTGCTTCAGGGAAACCTGCTCCAGAGCACAGGAGAACCGAGACTGGGATGACGGTTCATCTTTCAGTGTGACAATGATCCAAAGCATACAGCTAAGATAATGCTGGAGTGGCTCCAGGACAAGTCTCTGATTGTTCCTTGAGTGGCCCAGTCAAAGCCCAGACTTAAACCCGATTAAACAACTGTGCAGTGACAGTTCCATTTTAAAATACATGTACATTGCACTAAAATGTGCAAAAAGTGAAGGGAGATCAACTGTGTATACACTTTTTTGTTATTTAACATACACATAATTTAAAACTGTATTACTATTGATCATATGACAGGGTTTGTTTAGGGTTTCATAAACACTCATAATTACTTTACTTTACTTGGCAGACGCTTTTATCCAAAGCGACTTACAAGGAGAAGACACAAGCAATTACCATTTGGGT
>JAUMHL010000005.1:22777988-22812930 GCA_032362345.1 Sandelia bainsii
CACTGTAGTGTGAACTTACGTTTTCCATAAATTTCACCCGAAAGCCAAATATCCCTAACTTTTTGTGAGTAGTGTATATCTATCCTGTCGGCATCAAACTTGGTTTCATTTGTCCTGTTAGGTAACTTTTAAGTCAATGGTTTTATAGTAGCTTGGTATTTACAGTATCATCAGCGTCTATAGAGGTTACCTTTTGGGTACAAATCAAGTCAAAAAAACATCTGTTAATTCTCTGTGACCTTCAGCTTCTATCCCCTGAGATGCATTAAGTGAGTGATTATATGACCATTGTACCTTAATCTCTGAATTCTTTCAGTCTCTTCTTTACTCAGCTGGTCGAGCTCTTTCAATCTCTGCATCGTCATCTTATCCAGCCAGGCTTTCCTGTGCCAAGCCGGCAATCATCAAATAAAGCAAAATGCAAGCTCGGTTAAGCATTTCACATAAATAACTTATAATCCTCATCTCTAAAATCAGGCTGCTAGCTGCTGATTAACTGCAAAGCACAATTGTAGTAATTAAGACTTGATTAAACAGTGACGTAGGTAGAACACTTAATCACTAAGGTGCTTATAAGCTGTGAAAACAGGTCGAGTATTAATGGTTCATAAAGAGAAATGGCCTCAATCTAGCAGGCACCTAGATTCATTTATTGCAGAGAATTAAATTTGAAGTAGAATCAGAGTATTGCCTGTGGCTATCGGCAAGTGGGGTTTGACACAGAGGTTTAAAATAACTCAATGAATGTAGAGGAGAGTCATTAACATTCCTATACTTCATTTGGCTTTTCTCTCTGCCTAGAACAGATATTCTAATGTATGTCTGCAATTCAGTGACTAATCTGATAATATTTCATACTGAAAGATATGTTAAGTACAACAGGTCCAAATCATTGTAGGAGGAGGGCTTCACCTTAATGCTTCATTCTGAGCTTGTTTCTTCTTTTCTGAGCTCAAGGCCAGCTCTGCTCCCACACCGCCAGAACCCTTCTGCTTTGGAGGGCTCGGTGAGGGCTTCACCAGCGAGAAGAGACAGCGGGGCTCTGGTCTCCCCCTCTGAGGGGATCTGTTCAGATTCACAGCGGAGGAATGACACACAAATAAAATTACTCACAGGCATACACCATTATTAAGACAAGTCCAACAATTTTACACAAGGAACCTGCCACGTAGCAGGGTTTGATGACATTAACACATACATACATTTTCCATGCAACATTATGCAGATGACACACAACTCTATATATACAGTGCCATAGATTCAAAAAACTTGAAAAAACTCAAATTGTTTAGTGAGTCCTGCGGTTAAGATCAGATCAAGAGATTCTATGACATAAATATCCCCACTTGTGATTATTAAAATATTTTATGTGTCTGTAAAAGGCAGTAAATGAGACTGCAGAGGTTGTCAGGAACACTAAACGTCATCACGTACACTGTCTATACTTTTTTGATCTCCTTTGAAAAAGGACAAGTGACTAACAATCGACACGCTTCAAAAATCATAAATGATAAATTCGTTTGTCAAGAGCATCTTTCTGAACATAATCTATAAGTATCATAAACTTTTGTTTCGCACAGAGCTTCCATGCTGGCCTACAAAAACACGTCATCCATACAGCACTCTGTCCACAAATGCTCTACCCTCCACCACTAATTGCTTACATGAAATAAAATCTTGGTGATCTCCTAACTGGCTCTCCTTCTGTAAGGTTATCCCTATAGTTATTTACTTCCCATCTCTCCTTTTCCCTAGATTAGGAATGTAGGAGTCATCTTTTTTCATCTTGGTATCCCTGATCCATTTACCGTATTTAAATCACATTTTTCTATGACAGTTACCAGTGCTGAGAGAACTGGCACTGGTTATACTGACTCTTTTCTTCTCCATTTTTACATTTCATTGTGTCGAGAGCAAACAAATTCACAACGCACTAATGAGCCGATACACTGGATGCACACTATTACCTTAAGAGAGTTTCAGCTATTATGTAAGTGAAACCTTTGTTACGTAAAGACATTAATCATCTGGAGTGAGTGAGAGTAGAAGGATTGGAGAACAATAACAGGTTATTATTTTAAACATCTACTGTGTCATCAGCTGTACGGGGAGATAAAAAGCTCACCGCTGTGGAGGAGGAGAGTGAGGGGAGGTAGGCATCCAGGGCACAGAGTGCTCTTTTTGAGGGAGCTGGTTCACTCTGAGCCGAGAGGAGACTGTAGGTTGCTGGAAGCATGCATCTTGCATCTGATTATGCTGTGGAGAAAAAAAAAGAGGGAAGAAACATGTTTTGATTTTTCACCTCTGACATACAGTAATACACTGTGTGTTTTGACAGTGTGCTGTAATCCAAACCAAACTGGTGCTAACTGAATATTAAGCTCTTCTTATGTTTTAACATATTCAAGTCAGTATTCTACTTATGAGTCAATCCAGCACCTTCATGTTAATATCAACCTTTCTCTGCAGTCCTTTTCTGCGGGTGGTGTTCGTCTGAGACGGTCCCTGCTTTTCGCTCAGCTCCCTCTGCTGGGTGAGGCTCTCTAGGCCGGCCCTCAGGACTTCTCTTCTGTTTCTGGGCTGGTGAGAAGTAGTTATGGGCTTATGTGGGGCCATTCTCCTTCCTGCAGACGCCAATGAAAAAGTAAAACTTTGACATGCTCTGATTTAAACTGATTGAATCCTACTTACATGGATTTTAAAGTATATTTGCAGCAACAACAAACTATACTCTTCTTCTTCATCACCATTAAACACAAGTAAATAAGTTTGGAACCTGGGGGCCTAAGGCCTTATGTGCTAACAAGGTACCACCAATTAAGGCAATTAGCTACCAACCAGCTGGATCCCTACTGACTGTTAGATAAGTGGAACAGGGGCTTAAAGAGATGCCACAAAGATGTTTGTTTGCACGGAGAAGTAGACTGCTGACAAATGCTCATTGTAGGTGTTTGTGTCATCCACAGGATGCCTCTCAGCCCTATAGGAGCCAGCAGGAGTTAAGTGCTCATAAGACTAAGCAGCGGGGGACTGAGGCAACAGTTCTGCACATCAGTTCCTGTTTATCTACCACTTCTTCGTGAGTCCTTATCAATTTTCAGCCTGGGCGCAGGCATTTAGACACAGTGGGAGGCCCAGACACAACCGCACAAAAGCCCTTAGATTACTTCCACATACACAGGAGACTAAACAGTTTAAACTAAAATCATACATACAGTTTACTCTGTGTGCAGCTTTCAGAGGCTTTGGCAGCAAGTACAGTAGGCCATTGCACAAATGAATCACTAACAGGAAAAAATGCTATTAAATATACTCAGAGAATTCAGACAAAAGGAACAATCGACACGGGCACCTCTTCGGGGATTTGAGGGTTGGCGAGGTCCTTGAGCAGTTGAGGTGCCGGGACCCCTAGGTGCACAAGCAGATGACATGATGCGACAAGGAGACTTCCTGCATGAAGGGCATGCTTGGGCCTGCATCTTTTCGACCATTTCTTGTTTACTGAGGGCAGAATCCAAAGCCTAAGAGGAACAAAGTGACAAGGGGTGTTTAGAGTATTCTGTCAAAATTCCTCCATAAAATGTATTTAAACAAACAATGAAACGTGTTAATTAGTCAGTTACTCAAATATAACACTTTATACTTTTTCAGTTTGCTGAACAATCAAAAACATAAAGACAAATATAGATAAAAACATTAAGCACCAAAAAGCCACGTGCAGTGCAGGTATAAAGTATAACGATAAAATGAAACTAATGGACTGAAGTTAAGTGCTGACTCTCAAGTTTATTTTGAGGGTGTTCAAGGGTGTATTAATCCTTCAGGAACCTCAGACCTTTCTATACATAATCTCACATGCTGGAGGACAGAAAGTCATTGGAAAAGTTAGACTTAAAGTCATCTTATTTTGAAAAGCTGGTCAAATACAGCTATTATAACAGACACCTTGTATTTTTCTTTCTGATGCTTTGCTATGCTTTGTGCTGCACTCTTCACTTGACAAATGTTTTGAGGGATTTTAGCTTCTAGTTTCATCTTCAGTAAATAAATATATGCTGATTTGGATTGAGGTCACATGACTAATAACACAAAATGTTATTTAGGATTCAGTTTGTATCTCTAGAATTATTGTTCCACTATATCTTCCTAAGACTGGGGAACAATGCAAGTGTGTAAATAATCAACAAGGCTTTGAGTGCTACATAGAGACAAGCCTGTGGAAAACACATGTAACATTGTGCAAATGCTTTCTGATTGTACTTTATGCTTTTCACCTCTAGTTTCTGCAGGATGTTGAGGGCTGTCTCAGGCACAGCTGAACCATGGTCTACTTCCACCTTGGCTGAGCACAACGAGAGCTGGCGAATCAGCTGACCCAGTTGTTTGTAATGAGGGGGTAACTTGCTGTGGGATAGATCTGAAAGCTGGTGGATGATAACCTGTAGTGCCCTGAGAGTCCCACGGTGGGCAGCTGCGAGCCTGTTTATCACGGTAGTCTGAAACTAAAACAGACAGTAAATACGCTTACCACTGAGTAACATGCTGCACGTATAAGGAGAAAACATACAGATTTGCAGGTATTAACCCGTACATTATTACAGCACAGCATGTGCATTTGGACACATGACACCCATGTAGAACACACTTTATCAGTAATTATCAACAAATAAATTAATCGCCTCAGACATACCTTCTTATTGTTCCACATTTTCTGGCTTTGCAGTTTCTCTATATCGTCTTGTATCTCTTTCACCTATTCAACAACAATTTAGTCGAACGTGTTCACAAATTGAGAGCACATTTAAAAAAATTTCGGTTACGTGTTAGAGACTGAAATACCTGTTGCTGCAGAACATAGATGATACGAGCTGAGCGAGCCACCTGCTTCTGTCTGCGTAGCTCCATCTTGTTTTGCTCCTCAGGCTCCAGTGGCTGCACTGTTTGCTCCCCTGTTGTTTAATGCTCATTATTCGGCCGTACTCATTATTAGGTGTGCAATATATAATATTGGGTGTCAAAATTAGGTAGCTTAGCTTCTCCAAGCTAACTTATAAACATATAATCAACATCAAAACCAGCGCCTGCTGTAATAATGTGCGCGCGTTACCTCGGTTGGCTAGTTCTTCTACTTTATGAATATACACTTCCAGCTCTTTTTGCAGCTTGCAGATCTCCTGGCTTAACGGAGCCTGCTGGCATCCTTTCGGCTGTCTAGGACCAGGGTCTCTGGTTGGGGGTGACTGGCCATTGCGAGGCAATAGAGAAATGCAATGCTTCTGGGATGTGTGCACCAGCAGTTTGGCTCCAGGGCGGACAGCTTTCTCTTTTGGGCTCGAGGCCTTCAACTCTGCCTTGCTTGGAGTGGCTGCTAGCTCCTATAGAGTGAAAAAAAACCTCTGTCAGTCACTAGCTAAACAAAATGGGGTTCACTCATAGAGTAGGAGAAAAACCACATATTACAGCCACAGGTTATAAACTACAGTATGTGCCATGAATGTACAGCACTGTACAGTACCCGAAGAAGCTCTGGATCACTTGTTTCAAAGAATGAGGCCTGGTGAGAAGGTCTGGCAGGGGACTTTCTCAGTGACTCAAAGTGCCTTCGTCTCAGATCTCTTTTGGCCAGCTTGACGGCAGCCTGAAGCCTCTCCTCAGAAAGAGTGGTGAAGCTGATGGAGCTCCTGGTGCTGTCCACACGGTCACGCTGCTCTGACAGCGGCAGCAGCCTCTCAATCACAATAGGGGCTGGTGGGTCTACACGGGTGGCACGGTTGCTGGCACTTGCGGCGATGGCTTCATTGAACAGCAGCTGTGGTGTGCAAGGTACCACTGTCATAAGCAGTCTTGTTTGTAATATAAGCAGTCATCGTGATACTCAGTCATGCTTTTTACATCACAAGTACTGCTTGTTCAATGCAATTTCATCAGTTTCTTCATTTGAAAAACCAAACAAATCTAGATTGAAATATCCATATTTAATAACTAACTGCAACAAAATCCAGAACACCCTTCATTGGGGAGATTGCATACTTTAATATGTCAGCCTTTATTTCTCATGACAAATGCAATGCTCCTGGGCAAGAATGATACCAGTCTTCACAGATCGGACACTTCAGCTGCTCTCTGCTGTAGAGGTTTTATTGTCTTTAAACTATACTTTAAAATACTCCAAAAGTGCCATTATTTGGTAAGTCAGAGCACATCATGATCCAGGTCATAGTTCTCACTTTGTTCTTGTTTAGATGTGCGATTTCTGCAGCGTGATTGGGATCATTGTGTTAGAAAATGTCTCTAATGCCAAGATTTCTTGGCATATCTTTTCATTCAGTATTTGTTATTCGCAAACTTGCGTTCACCATCTCCTCTGCAGTGCCCATATCAGCAAACTCCCATCTCCATGTTTTACAGTTGACACTGTGAGTGTGTTATCCTGGCCAAACACACTGGACCCCATCTGATCCAAACTAATTCACTTCGGTTTCACCTTTTATTTTTTTCACCTTTTTATGGTCAATCACTACACTTTCTATTATTGGTAGTTTGGCTCTTCATACCTCCTAACCACTGCTGCAACTGTGTTTTATAGGTTAAGAAGTTTATTTTTAAGACGTCTCCCAATCTAGTTTCTCACTTCTTCAAGCAGTTCCTTATGATGTGGGTTACACATGTTTGTTGGACTGATGTTGTACTTTCAATTCAGTCTTTCTAACATGTACAACAATACAAATATTGCAACATTTCAGTTATACTGCAGTGCACTATGGGGTGGTATGAAGTATGTGTTAAAAGTCAAGCCACGTTACAGCCCTCAATATGACCAGTTAAACGATGTTTGCTCTTCTAATAGGCAGCATGAGCTAACTAGAATAAAAACATTTGAATATTATCTTAACATACTTCTTCCGCTGTTTTTTGTTTTTTTACCTTGTTTTGGAACATCCCAGTAGTTAGGTCGCTGCGGCTGTGAACGTTTCTTAATAAAACGACCCAGTCTCTGTCTTGACTTTGCTGTCCTACCGAAACTGGTGGACCTCTCTGCAAGACCTGTGCAGCCATCACAGCAAAAACGACTGCCTGTCACGCTAATTAACAGTTCTTTCTCGATAGGTAATGCTAATGAGTTAGCATCAGCAGGTTAGCTACGTTTTTGAATTAGGTTGCTAACGTCAAGTTAATCCTAAAACCAGCCTTTCGAGCATTTCGACTTCGACTATAACTACGTTTTCGGTTCATATATACATAAAAAATCTATGCACACAAGTCGCTAATCGGCGGTCAATTAAAATATAATACATGGTTAACTTTGTAAATTTTACTCCAAGCTTATCAACAGTTTGAAACGCCGCCATGACAACAACAGAACACCGCTAAACGGAAGACGTTATAATGCTGCGTTCAAGATCTGTCGTTTCTATTTCAAACAGTAAAAACACATTTACAAATACATAACACTGTAAAACAATATAATTTAGGTTTATTCTATGTGTTTTGCCCTGTGTGACTACAGGGTAGCACTGAGACACTAGGTTAGCACTACGTAAACATCCCCAAAGACGTTTTTTTACTATTCTTCCCATTCTGAAAATTCTGCGTGAACGCACCAAGTACGGGTCATTAAAGAAGCCAAACAATGCAAAACTCTCAACACCACAGTGAGGTAAAGGAGAGAAGCAGGGATATTTTTATGTATAATAATAATATATTCTGCATTTGTCGAATAATATGTAATAACGCAACTTAAATAATATATAACTAGACAAAGAAATTAACGGTGCGCTGTCACTTTAAGAACCTTTGCACAGACCGGAAGTGGTACTGTTAACTTTTGAGTATCTCTACCAGGTCCTGTGTGTTCAGGGGACCTGGATTTCTGCTGACACTTGTCAGTACCTCACAGTTCAGTTTAAGTGCGTGCATTTCCCTCTCAGCTCGGTCTAAACGATGGCTCATTACGAAGAAGTAAATGTGCGTGGCTATGATGAATTCTGTAAGGCTGTGTCAGAGAGAAAAGGAAAGGACATTTTTGCTTATTTCTCTGGTGACAAAGACGCTCAGGGAAAGAGCTGGTGTCCAGATTGTGTTAAAGGTAACTTCAGATTTAGCAGAACACCATATGACAATATAGCTGCTTACTTTTGAGGAGTCGCGATTGACATATTTGGTCATGTTGTTACACACTCTTTATTGTCTGGCATTGCCAAGATCTACTTTCATTTTTGCAATTTTTAACACTTTGCCTTCTTCCCTTTTCAGCTGAGCCAGTTGTAAGAGGAGAGATGAGTCATCTTCCAGAAGGCTCCGTCTTCATCTACTGTCAAGTTGGAGAAAGAGCCTAGTCAGTATTTTACTCTTCTTTATTACAGCATCAAAACAATGAGTCTGAGTCACTAAGATGACAGATGCTGCTTCCATTTAGCACTTTATATTCATGAAGTCACTTAACTAATAGTAAAAATTACTACAAAATATTATTGGATCATCAGAATTACAATTTTGTGTTATTCTAATTCAAACTAAACAACTGCTTCAGCAACATGGAACTCCGTTTACATGTAAGCTTGACACTGATAAACTGCAGAGCATGTTACACAACACAGCTGTAAAAGTAATTGATTTTTAGACAAAGTGTTTCGTTTCAGCACAGTGATCATGTACTGTACGCGATAAATACGATTTTGTTATTATTGATGTATGTATGATTTCACCCTCCAGCTGGAAGGATCCCAGCAATGGCTTCAAGAAGACTCTGAAGTTGATTGGAGTTCCAACCCTCCTGAGATACGGCACAGTAAGAAAAACTGCACATGGAATTTTCTAATTATTTTATAACGTGGGTTAGTTTCAACCTAATAATTTACAGAAAGGTTCTTAGAAATAAGTTACATAACAACAGACCAAATTCCAGCTACTATTCAGTCACTGCTAAAGATTCTGTATACATTAAACTCATTTGTTAATATAATGTAGTTAGTTTTATGTGGCTAAGTTAAAGAAATCATAAAAGTCATCATGTAATGTAACATTGTCGTTTCAGCCTCAGAAGCTGGTGGAGGAGGAATGCTTCAAAGCGGAGCTGGTGAGGATGATGTTCACAGAGGACTGAGGGATGAAGCGCTGCTCCAGACAAAACACTCAGTATGTCTTCACATATTGATGTGAATATTGATAACCATTCACAAAATGCATCTCCCACTTTAATTTGATGCAAATCAGCTGCTGTGTAAGTTTACGACCAAGCCTGTAAAGTGTCCTTTGTAAAACAGTCGGTCAGTTCATCAATTCATCTTATCCTGGAATATCTGCAAGAGAAACACAGAATTGATGAAATTTATACACGTTTGTTTTTAATTTATGTGCAATCAGATCTTGTATTGTAATTTGAGGCTGATACATTTCTTCCAATGTAACCTTCCTCTATCACACTATTTGGTTATAAGAATATTGTTCGATTTTTTTTCATTACAGCCTTTTTTTGTACTTGATTTTTGTTGTTTGCAGCAAGACTTGAATAAAGTGACACTTGGAAAAAGAAAATGTAACGTGTTGTGTGATGATCCAGAGTTTTTTTTTTTCTGTTGATTTCTGTTCAGGAAGATTGAATTTGTGTTTTTCACCATTTTAAAACTAGTTTCCATGTCCTTGCATTTAGTAGCAGGCAGTGATGGGACAATTCAGATCCTTTACTTAAATTAAATGCTTTGGTCTTTTTGTCTTCTTTTTTTTTTTGGGATGTGCAAAGGATAAATCACTAATAACACTGATTTCTGGGAACCTGTCACATTTGGTTTGTTACCACTCATTTCACATTCAACAACACTTTATTTTATGAGCGTAACATGCACTTTTATAATGTTTAAATCTTTATCTGAGAAGTATCACATATTCTGAATGACTCAGAGCAGCATGTAGTGAAGTAGATAAAGGCTGCAGGGCTAGAAGGTAAAACAAAAAATACTCAAAACACAAATACCTCAATAAGTTTGAGTAAATCAACTTCTAAGTCAACTTTTATCCCAGGTGTTTTCCTCATGTGAAACCTATAGGTGGCAGCATACACACAGGAATGGAGTGTGGCTTTACCTCAGTCTTGTCTTTTGGAAATTTGAAAATTTAAGGTAATGAGTCGTCTAATGACGCTTATTACTCAAACATAGTTTTGTCACTTTAGAGTCATTGTGAGGTGGAACCTGGAGTCCGTGTGCTTTTAATCTGAAAATCAAGCCTAAATGTGGTTGTATAAATGTGTAAAGTCAAGACATGAATATATTGTAGCTTCATTTGTTGCTTGATCACATGGGAAACGCACAGGATAAGGTGATGCGGTGCTCCGTGTGATCACAGTAACCGCATGTGTTGATCGGAGTGCGGGCTTCAGGGGGAAAGAGAGCGCAACCGCTGTTGCAGTCAGAGCGATTTAAGCAGAGCGCATTCCTGCACAGCGTTCACACGGACACACACACAGACACACCGCAACGCCTCACAGGGGCCGGGAGCTCACCTAAAAGCCCAGATCGGAGGTGAAGGAAGTGGCTGGGTGTCGCCCGAACGTAGCGGGTTACATGTACATCAGCGTCGGCAGAGGGTAACGTTGAGTGTACGAGGACTGGACGCCGCGATGTCGGACTTTCTGGTGAGTCTACTCGGGGAGCGGCTCGTCAACAGCGAGAAAGCCGAGGTGGACGTGCAGTCGCTGGGCGCCAAGCTGTCCCTGGTCGGGCTCTTTTTCGGATGCAGTCTGAACGCCCCGTGCAAGCAGTTCAACGGCAGCCTGTGCGAGTTTTACAGCAGGTTCAAAAAGACCTCCGAGCACAAGGATAAATTGGAAATCGTCTTCATCTCGTCTGATCAGGACCAGAAACACTGGCAAGACTTTTTGCAGGAGATGCCGTGGCCTGCGTTACCTTTCAAAGACAGACACAAAAAGGTAAGATGGGCTGTGGCGACGAGGAGGAACACGGGCGACAAATCAGTGCTCAGTCTCTGAAGAGGTTCACTGTGTAGTGGACAAGAAAGCAGAGGGAAAGCCTCTGTAGGCCACGTCTGCCTCTTCCTCCTCTCACTGCACAGGTGTATGTGCTTTGATTGAAGTCCTGATTAGTTTCCCTGCTGCAGTTTTTGTTTAGTCAGATGACCTTAGATCTGACTGGAATCACCTGGATGTGCATCATCTTAAATAGTTTTTTAAAGCAAAGTCCAAATACATAACAGTCAGACTTGTAATGTATTATGATGACACATATTCAGATTTATTGGCTAAAAACAGTAATTTAATTTCACTGCTATTTAAACTGGATGGAAAAACACAGCTATTAAAAAGTACTTTTCTTTCATTTATCCTTATGACTTAATTTTATTAAGATAGTCTGAATATAAGGATCATTTTTAAACTGAGGGAATACTTGTATAAAATCTAATATTTCATAATAATATCACTGC
The DNA here is from genome assembly GCA_032362345.1 of Sandelia bainsii. NCBI lineage: Eukaryota > Metazoa > Chordata > Actinopteri > Anabantiformes > Anabantidae > Sandelia > Sandelia bainsii. Next base: position 22,789,425 of record JAUMHL010000005.1, read on the forward strand.
TGCTTGTGTAACCTGTCCAGTAAAGGCCTCTTTTTATTCTATCATCTCATTTGATTGAGTTCTCGGAGGATTTCTCTTTTTCTCACTTATTACTTACTTTTGTATTTGTCTCCTTTTTGGAAAGATGCATTTTTTACTGATAGCTTTTTATTGGAAACAGGTATTTTTTACCAGACTAGACGCATTTTAGTCTCTTTTATTAAATTGCATCATTAATCTCCTTATGAATTTGTGCGTAATCCAACATAGTGATGAATACATTTCATGAAGTGGTTTAAATATTAAAGCAGATATGTTTCTTTTGTTCACAGTTGCAGCACAAAAACAGAAACCACTTCCAAAAAATCTAAAGGATAAATTACTGTTCTTAATGACTAATAGAAATCATACAGCACCACATTTCCTTTGTTGGTTATAAAATGATGTTTGCAGCTGCATGTACATAAAGTGTTTTTTTTCTTCAGCGTTTTCATGCCTCTCCTCATCCTGGTTGCAGCACAGGTCTCTTCTTTTCTGCTGTTTGTGAATCTATATATAACTATAGAGGCATAAACAGAGATATGAATTATAGTTGTATAAGTACATGCTAGTGATTGTTTTTTTTGTTTGCAAATTAAGATGCTAATGTAGGTTTGACCCTTTGCTTTTTAAGATAATGGTTAATTTTCCCTTAAGAAGAAATATTTCTCCTGAAATGTGATTTTTATTTTTTTTATTATTTTTTTTTACACCATATTTTAACAAATATATTTTTATCTGGGTAATACATGTATAAAGACACAGTGGTCTAAACTGCTTCGTGGCCCACGTCTAGTCTGTATTTCCTCACTTAACTGTGTAGGTGAGGCGTAACTTGGACTGAATCATTGTCTTGTAAATTCTTTCGCTTTGCCAATGAAGATTTCCGTTATACTTCATAATGAAGTCCAGGCGTGAATAAAGGCTCAGGGATGACGGAGGAGTGCAGGGTGGGGGGTGGTGGTCTTGTGGTCTTATCTGCTGTCTTGGCCTTGTGGGAAAAGGTTCAAGCCAGTTTTGTGTGCGTCTGTGTGTGTTTTGCAGAGGCCTGCAGTAGGTTTGTTTCGACTCGGTCTTCCATCCAAGTTTCGGCTTATTCTGCTTCACATACGGGTGAAAATTCATGTTTCTGTCGGCATGTTTATAAATGTGACCTCTTCAGAAGTGTGCGGATTGTGCTGTCACCCCTCCATTAGTTAATGCATGTTTTATGTATGACTGTCCAGCCATGTATGTTGGAGCCTTTCTCGTGTTCAAAGATGTTGTAGTCTAAATTATAAAAAGACATTTTATTCATAATTTAGGTCTGATGCTTTCCCCCCTCTGTGTACTGTTGGTTTAATTAGTTGCCTATTGTGTGGGGATTTTTGCATCTTGGCAAAACCTTGGTGGTCTATTCAAGACAAAAAATTACACAAGCTGGAATCTTCGTGGTTTTAATTAGATGTGGCTAATTCAAGGGCTAGAACTACATTTAGGAAGGTCAGGAAGTTTAGAGTTAGCTGTGAGTTACGGCGGAAGATGGACCTCTGGAATGTGGACGTTACAGTATCTGAAGAGGATCCTGTACGTGTGTTGACCCGGTGGAGAGATCTGCTGACGTTGTTGGTCTGTGGAGACTAGGTGGCCCTCTCCTCCACTCTCTCCTCTCAGGATCTTCTTTTTTGTTACTTGGTTCAAGCAAAGCTCATCTCCTGGCAAAGGATGCCATTTTTTTTCAGTCCTGTCTTTTCAGAGCCTCACCGCCCACCTAAGACTCTCTGACTGTACCACCTCCTCCTCCCTTTGACCTGTACTGTCTTGGCTACATATCTCCCACTGGAGGCTCTCTTTTCTTTTAGCTCGAGGGGGGCCGGGTTATCCAAACCTTCCCGTTGCAGGAAATGTTTATTTAATCACGAAGGGATAAAATTCTTGATTAAATGCAGACTAGAAAGGAGACTGGTGTTGTTACCTTAAAGTCGAGGCCAATCTTTACTCAAATCTGTCCTTGAAAAAAGGTGGTTTTGTAAATGGACTGAAGTCTGCCAGATACTTTTTTGTCTTATAACTGTTACACACGGCTCAGTTAAAGGCTGTTAAACGGCTTCTGCTTTATTTTAATATGTTAACAGTCTTTCTTTTTACATTTTCCATTGTACATGTGGCGTTCTTCCCAAAGCCAGACAGGCCAAGAGATCAGAGCGTTGTTTTCATACAGCACACAGAATATCCTCTATCGTGTGTCACAGGGGACCCTCGTACCGCTAGAGTGGACGTCTGCTTGTTGTTCGAGGGAGACCAGCTGTCTGGGCTGCCTTGGCTGGCTGGCACTGCCTTACATGGACTTGTGCAGCAGGAGCGAGAGAGTTGCATGTAAATCAATTAAAGCCTTGGCCAGCGCCATGTGAAAACCCAACTTGACCAAAGGAGGAGGAGAACGAGCTAAGATGCTGCCAGAGCTGCTCCATCAGGATCACACTGCGGTGAGAGAAAGGCCTCTCGTTCAAGTCCCACTTGGTCGGCGCTTCTGCTCTGTAGCGGTCCCCAGAGGCAGGACACCCACCCCTTTACCTCACAGCCAAGGGCCAAGGTTGCAAGGGGCTTCATAGAAGGGGTTTAAGGATGCCATTCATCAATATGTCGCTGATGTGCTGAACGCCTCCGTGCTCATCTGCTCATCATGCATCTCAGCCCTCCCTGCCCCCATCACAGTGAAAAGAGGCCTGGAATGTTTCATCTGCAGGTGGTAATGCTCAGCACTCCAGTGTTGCATTGGGTGTTCGAGGGCCTAATAACGTCCAACAGAATGGGACGTTTTTCTGAGGCTCCTGTGATGTGGAACATTACTTTATAGTTAATTGTAGGATTCGGAGACGATTGCCAGTTTCTGCTCAGTCTCCAGTTCACGGGAACAAAACATCATGTGTGGTATCAGCAGGATGTCAAACTTAACTCTTTAAGATCATCAAAACTCCTAAATCGGCTTCAGCAGGATAAAACAAAGGCAGTTTTACTTTAAGTAAAAGCAGTAGATCATCGATATATCAGAGAAATATGCAGGGTGTCTGTAATGCAAGGACAGTAAGTCCTCCTCAGGTGGGTCAGTTGCACACTATATATTTAGAAGTAAACTACTTTACGATTACAACAATACAACCAAGACCCACTGAGGTGGAACTGAACAAAGAAAATGAACAAGAGGGGCCTACTATGCCAGAACAAAGCTGTGAACCTTGAACAGAGGTGTACTAACTCTGATCAAAGGGGTTTAGTAAGTAGCCTAATATGAAGTTGGCCAAAGGACTGAACAGAAAATGAGCCGCTGTAATCCTGACTTCAGACATTTAACCCTGGAAGATTAAATGACCACTAAAACCTTTAAACTGAAGTTTCACCTTAATTAAACAGTTATGTTTTCTCATTTAAAGACATTTTCTATGGACACAGATTATTATATACTATTTTGTCAAATGTGTTATTGCATAACAAAGCTGTGATGCAGAGGTTTTCTGGCTTAATGTGTAAAATATATAGAGAATTTATAGTTGACTGCATTGAATTTCAGATATTTGTGAGGCTCGCGCTGCCGAGGGATTTATTAACTTTTTTTTTTTTTAAGTCATGCAAAGTGCATGCGCTCAGTCCAAAAATTAGACACTTACAATAACAGAGTAGTGGAGGTACTGCATCAGGGTCTGTAATCCAGTTTTGGGTTTGGGTAATCCACTTTGTCAATACCATTGTTTGGTTTTTGCGTCCCTTTTTTTCCCCTTTTCTTTCCACTTCATCAGTGCTTCAGACTTTTTTAAGACCATTATTCGATCATGCATTTCTGCTTCATGTATGACTGTGTGGGTTTAATTTTTTTTATAACTAGGTGGACATTTGGAGTGTTTTAGTTTCACCGCAACTACTTTAAAACTAGTTGAGCTGACACATCAACCATTGTTTTCAACTGATGAAGAGAGTTGTTATCTAAATGGAAATACTATTATAAATTAAACTATAATTACTACTATTTACTGTATACATTCCAGATCACACCATTGGGATCTGAGTTACGCCTCTTTTTAAGTCTTGATAAGCTGACCTTGTAGAAACTGTTACCTTGACTCTAGCTTTAAGTGCACATGCCTGGCTGCAGCGCTGCAGTTTAATGTGGCTCCTTTGTCTCGCAGCTGTGAGGCCTTGTTGCCAAGCGCCATGTTTGACAAGAGCTTATGTAAAGAACGTGTGCAGACACCTGCTCCACTGAAGCCGTTCAGGGCCACAGGGCATGGAAACAGTGTGTGTTTGTGAGAGTTCAGGATACTTGGCATTGCCAACTGTTACATGTCACACCACCAGGCTTGTGTTACTGTCTTCTTTCACTGGCCATTGTGTCCTCTTTACTGGGAGATCTGTAATATTATGAGAAGTGACAATAAAGATCTCATCAGAGGTGAAGTTCAGGGGCTTAAGTTACCCAAGTGAGAGTTCAGGGAACAGTCCCGCTGTGTGTCTTGTAAAACCCATCCCCTCTTGCAACTCAATCTGTTAACACTTCCGTTATCTACCCCTTAAACAACAACACACAATAGCTGTAAGGCTGCGACCTCAGTCTGCGGTCCACAAACCACTGAAATGATACTCTGGGATTGACTTTTCCCCTTTTGTCCCTGTGTCTTTCAGCTGGACTGTTCCTGGACTGTGTGGTTTTTGGTTGGGACGTTTTAAAGTGGAGTGACGTTAAAGATAATGCTCCTGGCTAATGCATTCACCGCAGTCTCTGCAGTAGCTCTCAATGAGAACAACAGATGATTCATCTTCTTGCGTATCCCAAACCAGTCCAATTGTCACATACTTACAAGTCAAATCATCCAAACCAGTGTAGCATAAGTTCAGCATGTGATCACGTGATATTAGTTTTGGATTCCACTAATTACAGGAAAGCAGCTTATACCATGGAAGAACAAACAGATGGTTATTTCAGTTCATAACTACACCGTCATTTGCAGTATTTTTTTTTTTTTATGCTTTTGTTGCTGAAGCCAATGTGCTCCTCATTTTCTCTAAGCTGAGAACACTTCATGGATGGGTTGTTGTGCCTGGACCCTCCCCCAGTCGATAGTCCAGTCTCTAATTGCCCCCACACCGCAGCTCAGCAGCCCCTTTCCAACATAATAGCATAGCCGCCCCAGGGGCATCCTGCCATCCAGAGCTGTCTTTCGTCTTCCTTTTGTTATATCTCCTAGATTGAATGTTGCCTCTTTGTGATTGTCGAGTTTCCCCCTCATCACCACTGATCATATTTCTTAAGTAAATAGAAAAGGCACAATGATGGGTACACGCTTTGGACTATATCTACATTCATAGAGAATTATAATTTTTATCACTGCCAGTCAATGAATGACATGTATCAGTAAGGGGCAGTGTTGATTTGATGTAAATTTATTCATAGCATGAAAATTTGTGGCACGACAAGTTTCCCCCTTGGACGATAACCCTTTCCCTTCCATGTGACCGCCTCCCGTCTCCCAGGATGGATGCACTGTTGTGTATGTGCAAGCTGTAAACCTCCCTCTCTGTGGTGTTTTCGTCCAAGTGTAAGTCCTCCTGCAGCTCCTGCTCCTGTCAAAAAAGAAGCTTGCCCTACAAAGAGAGCCACTGTCTCAGCGTGTAGCATGGCACACTGGCACCAGCCCCGCTGTCTCGCCTACAGTCTAACTGTTGCATGTGGCGAAGGGATTTTCATCTACCAACTGCCACGCGTGCACCCTGACAAAGTGGGGAAAGAAGTAGCTTAATTTGTCAGAGTGCAGCGCTGTTTTCTGTTTTTAAGTGGAAAGATGAAGTTCCTCACTAATTACAAAAACATAGAAATTGTGTTTTAATTAAAAAAACATAGTTATTTGTGAAATTAATCATTTATTACAATGACAAATTAGCCAAAAGTAATGGATACACAGCTAAACGAAATGGCTAAAATTAGTGGATAAACAGTTGAAATGGCTACTAAGTATTCGTCAAGCCTTTGAAATAGCTGAAAGTAATAGATAAACACTTAGTACAAGTTAGCTAAAAGTAATGGATAAAATAAATTGACTAAGTAATGCATAAACCATTGAAATAATTCGCTGAATGTAATGGATAAACACTTAAAATGGCTAAGTAAGCAATTAGCTAGTTAACAAGTTAGCTAAAAGTCATGGATAAGCAGTTCAGTAAATTAGGTCAAAGTAATGCATAAACCATTCAATTAGCTGAAAGTAATGGATAAATTGTTGAAACTGTTAGATTAACAGGTTTAAAGTATTATGTATTAAATTATTTCTGTAAACATGCTGTAGCCCATTTACAGAAAAAATGTAATGTGCACTGATCTTTTTATAAAAGAAATTAAGTAGCTAGCTAAGGCCAACACTTAGCTAAAAGTGATGAATAAACAGATGAATGGGGAGCTAAAAGTAGCTAATTGTTAAATTGCTTAGTAATTAAAGTATATGGATGAAGGTTGAAATGTCTATGGTAATGGGTAAGTGGTAGAAATACTCGATTTAACTAAAAGGAATGGGTGAATAGTATTACCTTGGCCATAGTAAAATGCACAATTAACATAACAATGACAGTTCAGCTGTATGAAAAGTGATAATGTTTTATGTGGTGCTGTTTACAAACCTCTTGTTTTCTGTTTGATACATATCTGTTAGCTTAGCTTATTTACCAATCGCCTTAACTCTGCAAGAAAGCAAATGATGCACGTTGTTAAGTTAATATTTTAATGCAATTTTGACAGTGGTACCAGATAATACAATATTTCCAGTATGCCATATCTCAGCAGCGACCAGTTGCATCCTATGACAACCTGTCAGCGTGTGCGTGCACTCGAGCATCTTCAACTGAAGATGTTCACTGAGCACCAGAGAAAACTGAACAGTATTAAATCCAGAAATAGTTGAACGCTTGCTTCAAAGAGTTCATGTACCTGTTTAAAAAAAAAAAAAAAAAAGGATAATCTTTTGACATTGCTGACCTCGTATAATTCAGATTAGTTGGTTCTAACTGATGTTTGATTCTCACTTTGCTTCACGACTGATGCTACGTTTATAGTCCACTGTTAATCTTCTACAGGATAATGAGGCAGCTGAGGATATATCATATGTCTAATAAGGTCAGATGCCACTGCAGACATCTTACCAGAAAAGTCTTTTCCATAATATTGAATCAGCTCTTTCAGCTTTCATGGTCTAGCTCAACAGCAGGTTAAGAGTTTTAACAGTTGCAGAAAGAATGAAGAAGTCTAAGTAAGCATCCTCAAACATACTTTTTGTCAGAGCTCAGCAACTCAAGAATGGTGTAGCTAATTTAAATGCTGTCCTTGTGAGACTGGCACGTTGTGTTAAGAAAAAGTGGAGGAAAATTGAGGGGAGTCTGGCTGACGCAGATCTTATGGCCTGTAGTTTGCTCATTATTTTTGCAATAACAAGAGAGTTACTTGGAATCATTTCGAGGCAGAGCCAGCTCCTGCTTCTCCAGGAGAGTGCACATTATGCATATTTGAATTTGGATCATTTAACGTGCTTCTATTTGGATTATCAATCTGAATATTTAAAAATTGTCTGCAGCTAGGTTCACTGAGTTTATTGCTTACTGTCTTATTTGACACCACTGCAACAACACGCTCCCCACATAATTGCACATCATATCTATACGGACAAATGGATATGCTGATACTCCCAGTAGGTGTCTGTCATGGCGTCCGCGTGAATGCCCAAGTCATGTTATTCTCTAGAATACATTTGTGAGTTATTTCTCAAGGTCACCGGTGGGCAAGCTAATCAGGGAAACAAGTGTGGTGCCGTCGTGTTGCCCATAAATTGATTCAAGATGTTGTACCTTCAATAAAATTACATTAACATGCTCTGTTTCTTTTTCTGCTCTCTGCAGAATATTTACTCGCACTTAAAGCAGTACTATACAGTATTTTTATTAATTTGTTTGTTGATGACTGATAAATCAAACCACGGTTGCAGTCATTTTGATTTTAATGCTTTTATATGTAGAATTTATGTGATATTTCATCATTAAAGTCATTTTGGTCACACAAGTTGTTCGTTCAATGACAGTAGCATCATGTTAATGCTACCTGCTCTATTCGTACGTTTCCTAACACTGTAAACAGTGGCTTGTGTAACTGCTTCGCGAGAACACTGTCGAGGATGTTTGTCTGGCACATGGGCAGTCAGTGGGCCCACAGTACTGGCAATCAATGATACAAAGTATTGAGCTGTATGTGGCTGTCTGTCAAGAGTTGTGTACTTGGACATCCAGGAGGATTTCTGGCCATCTAATGAATGTGAGTCCAATATTCACTTTGCTTTTAGCTCGTAGTAACTTTAGATTCTTCTTCCTTCTTCTTCGTCTTCTTCTTTGCCGTCTTCCAAGCGGTGCTATAGGGTGAAAGTGCGAAATTCCCTCTCTGAAGCCAGTGTCCATTCTGGGCTACTGTAGAAACATGACGTCCTCCGTGATATAATGTAGATATAAAAGGCTCAGTCTAAGCTGAAACTCAGTAATTCTTACATTCAAGTGACTACACACTAGTGAAAACACAATTATGAATGTCATATTCAGTTTCTGCATATAGAGTCCTTTAAATCTTACACACTGCACCTTTAAAAGATCAAAGTAAATAATCTCTGTTTTCAGAAACCCAATGCCCTCGAGGCTGTGTAATTTAACAGAAAACATGTTTTATAATAGTAGTTACATTATAACTAGATTATAGGACAGAATGTAGTTAATGTTTAAGTCTTGTTTGTTCACTTCAGCTCCAAGTAAAGCAAACAAGCGCAGAACTTGACCTTGCTGCTGAGAAACACATGGATTATGTATTACGTACAGCAACAATGGGCCAGAGGATTCACCAATGCTAGCCCATATGGAGGTACTGGCAATGTTGCTGGCTGTAACAGGGGAGAAAATTAGAGGGAAGGCTCATGAAGGCAGGGTAACACGAACAGGAAGCAAGGCTGCCACGGGAGGTGCTGATTATCTGAGTGCGAGGGATTCTCATTGAGCATCCTCTGAGTGAAGAAGTGGCCTAGGATTTCTTCTAAGAGTAGATCCTTGAGTGTTTTCTGTCTTCTTCGGCTGTCACATCCGATTTTGAAATCAGACATGCTACGTCTTTGTTCCATTAAATACACCACTGCATGCATTCCTCACATATTCCTGCTCCTGTAGTTGGCACTGAGGAAAGTCTCACACAAATCATCAGGCATTTTTAGTGGTTGAGAGAGTGGACCCCCTGCTGAGGCTGCGCTGTGGCTTAGCTCTCCCTCTGTGTTGGGGCTAATCACGGTTTTTATTAATCTGTTGTTTTTTTTATTCACCCAATCTGTTTGCACGACGCACCGATCTCATGGCCATGTTGAACGAAAGGATTTATCAGCTTAAGCCTCTTGTAAGGAGCACGAAAGGTCTCATCTTTTCAGCGAGGAACGAGAGCGGCCCTTGGACACAAGTGTCCAGGCAATTAGAGACGCCGCGGCCTCAAAGAGAGATTACTGGCACACAGAGTTGTGGCCGCCTTCTTTCTTGTCCTGCACATTGTTCACTCGGTGTTGTGACACATGATGACCGGTGCTGCTTTCTAAAGTGGAGAGAGAGAGAGGATAAGTGAATGCAGTCACTGAGATGTTATTTGGAGAAGATTCAGGGGATGCAATGTGAAAGTATGGATTTCAAAAGAATTATTCAGTAAAAAGTTTTCCTGCAGAGAGATGGTCAATATTCCATCCTTATGTATTAGCAGTACTAGCAGCATTTTCTTAAATGCCGTGGATAGTTTTTTTTCTCTTTTAAGACTCTTAGCACATGATCTTATACACATTTGTTATTGTAATATGAACATATTCTAATATGGATATTTAGAAGAAAACTTCGGTTCAACTTCCACCAGGCTTGTCTTTGATTAGCTGTATTATGTGGAAACATAATGTAATGAACATATAATATAATTAAGAATCACTGTAAAGTTGTTGCTACAAGAATATCACGGCCAGAATAATTCATGATAACGATAACAATATTTCTTTAAAAAGATTAAAAAATAAACAATGCTATCAGTCAAATTAATCTTCAGTTTGTTTTTTCTCTCTTTTATTGGCCAATGTATTACACTCAAAGTATGATCTTAGGGAGATGAACGAGAGTCTGTAATCATACCTGTACAAAAAGAACAATTGGCTTCGATGGACAATGAAAAGGCGATCAGGTAAACAGAGAAACAAACTGAGTCTTCCTCATTTTTATGTTTCATGGCAGGAACCAGGCGTAGTGTGCAATACTGCCATCAACCATGTTGGAGTGTTACTGATTGGATAATCTACAGTATTATCATGTGTATTAACATGATTATTGCAATATTGACAATATTGTTGCACGATGTTTGCATATGCAAGGGGGAGGAAGGGGAGACGGGATGTATCGATGGAAAGTATAAAAATATTGGAAAGGGTGGGTCTAGAGCCTATAAGGAGAACGTCAATCTTATCGCCATTAAGCTGAAAAAAGTAAGTAAAATAACCAAGATTTTACTTAATGTATGCAATTATTGAGATGGAATCAGGGTTTATAGAGGTGTGTGTCATCTGCATAACAATGAATATTGATGCCAAATGTCCAGAAAATGTGTCCAAGGGCGAGGAGATAATGGTGGTAGTAATGCTGATAGCAGCTGAACAGTTCAATAAAATGTTATGTGAAACTGTGTCAAAGCTGGACTAGAATGGTTAAAAGTCCAGCATCAGCAGCGAATAATAAGTAATAAGTGAGTCTAACCAAGGCAGTTCAGCTGTGTTTTGGATGAAACCTGACTGAAATGAGCAGATTACTGTCACTAAGGTGAGAGTGAAGCTATGGTGAAACCTTTCCCAGGATTTATTTAAAATAAACAGATTAGTTATTGGGGTCTGCACCGGGTTTTTTTGACAGTTCGAGTTATAAATAGCATTTCAAGATATGGAAGACATATTAATACACAAAACCTGTGTTCTTCACGTTAAGGTTAAAGAGCCTTGAAGACGCCTTCAAAATTAGAAGTATGCTGTGTTGCTGCTCTTGCATTCACAAACATTTCATACGTATTCGCAGGAAGATGAACAGATTGTGTTTTCTGGTCGTTCTAAATGTGAGCACGTCTTGAGGCTCACGTCTTGTATGGTTTCATTCTCTGTAGGAAATGAAACAAAGCGTGCAAGCTTAAAGTGAGACCATCGCTGCTGATGTGACTTATATAGCCTGTCAAATGATGAATTGAAGAAGGAGACTGTTGCTCGCGTAGGGAGTGGATAAAACACAGGCAAAATACTTAACTCTGCCTCCGCTCCACAGCTCACCAGCGTGTCACTCGCCACCTGCTCATTTGACAGCACTGCTGGGTTTTTTTTCTGTTTTTTTTTGCAAGCAGCAGGTGTGCTCTTAAGGTAGCAGGTTCTGCTCTGACGAGCATAGCCTGTGTTGTGGTCAGCTGCTTTAGCGTAGCCACATGAATAGTTGACTGTTTGTGTGCATACAGTCCCACACGGAGTCTTACAAAGCTGAAGCTGATGAACTGAAGCAGGAAAAAAATGCCAGATGAAGGTTTCATGTCAGGAATGTCAGCATTTCTGCCAAGTCTTATACCTATTCCCCTCCTTTCTTTTTAATCATAATTATAGAGTGTAGCGAGAGCCAGAGGTATGTACTGTGTTTTTAAAAGACCAAAAGTGGGGAATAAAACTAAAGGATTATTGTTGCAAATGAAAGTATGACTGCTGAATTATTTTTTCTTGTATGAATGAAACCAAGCTGAAAGAGAGAAGTGAGACATAGACTAAGAGACACAGTGTGTCTCATTGTAGCTGAAGAATCCTACATGTGGAATAATTTCTCTCCTGTCCGCAGAGTTCACTGTGTGGCTGCAGCCCTGGAGAAACAAAGGCATCTTCATCACTTCCTCCTGCTGCTTTGTTGCTCCAGGTGTTCGCTGTCTGAACTGCAAAAAAAAAAGAAAAGTTAACTGAAACATTAGCCAGAACTTTCTGTCTACGACTGTCAAAATGTTCACAGGTGGTGCTGTATGAAACTCTACTTTTCTTCTGTCGTACTTCTTTAAGCTGTAGCAGCTGATGGGGGTGTGAGGCATCCTATTAACTTTGTTGTGGTGAGAGGAAAAAATGTGGTTAGGGACAGGCCAGTGGGGTGGAGACATGTTCATAATGTGTACTGTAATTACCCTCTTTTAATTACTGGCATCAGAACATAATCACAAAATATCAAGAAGCATTTGACATCACTCTTGTTAATAGGCTATTATCAGTGGGCTTTTTATTTTTTATTCTTCTACAGTACAGCTTTTCCCACAAGGCGCACAACTTGACATGGATTTGACAGCTATTCGAAGTACAGAACGTGTAAAGCTTTGGGAATTTTTTTTTTTTTTTTTAAGAAGAGAAATGTATTTTCTAGGCCTCCGTTAACACATCCTTCCTTCATCCATTCTCACAAACTAAAAACAGAGCCAAGTTAAATATCTGGCGTGGCCTCAAAGCTCCCAATATTTCGGCAGAAAGCAGAGCCGTTTATGAAAGTCTATAGATAGAGATAACAGATTGCGTGGTGTTTGCGGCCAGTTGGTTGCGAGTTTTGAAAAACGGGATGTACCACACATCGCACCAGAATATTAGGTAATAATACACTAGGGTTTAATTTGAACAGTTCTGGTTTTAAAAAAAAAAAGAAGTGCCATGGTGTTGGGAGTCTGAGGTTGTGAGTTTTTACGATGCCTTGTCAAAGTGAAATGAGCTGTGTTACACTATAAATATAGAAAGTTCTACACAAGCATTTCTGTGAAACACTTTTAAAATCTCAACTCTACTATTTCTTGCATTACAGCCTCTCTTTTTACTTTCCCTTCACTTTTAGTTTCCATTGTGAGACCTTTAAGTTAGTTGGGCATTGAAAACCAAAGCTGCTGTTCTAGAATCATCTTTTAATCAGGGTGCCACCTCTTCCTTGCTGATAAAGGTTTTTAGGTTTTACCCACAAGACAGAACAGACACTCACAGACGACCCTGCATGCCTTTTTCTTTTTTTTCTTTGGCAACAGTGATGAAAAGAAGGAAGGAAATCGTGCATTTTCAATGATCTGCACCATCTTTGATCTTCAAATTGCTGCCATTACGTGTCATAATATTCCACGTAAAATTCCTCAGATTACCATGCTTTTGATGTTCATTCATCTTTGATATCCCCACGCCGTGATTATGCATGTAACTTCTTGATTTTGTGCAGCTTTAATTCCATTCAGCTAACGCTTTCTACTGCTGCTCGTTTATGCAGAAATGCGCAGATAACGCTTCTTTATCTGAATCAGGGAAATATGCTCCAGTCACAGCCTGTTTATATAGATGCCAGTGGAAAATATGCTGGCGGTTTGGGGATTTGGCGGCGCAGGCGTGGTTAACACAGTTTGTGTACTTGGCACAAAGTGAACAGATTGAGAGACGAGAAACAAGAGTGAGGCTTCAGCCGTGATCCTGGGCCAGCTTTTGTGTTTGCCGGTGGTGAAGTGTGAGCAGCTGTAGGAGGATGCCAGCACTAAGAGTGAAATAATTACTGCAGTATGCTTCCTTAGTCAGCACTGTTCAACTGCAGCAGTTTCCATTGCTGTTGAAACATTTCAGTTTCATTAAGTAAAGATATAAGTGATTTGCTAGATCGTGGTGCCACTTTGAAAAGGAAATGGTCAGAGGCTTTGACACGGTGTGAGAACAGACACTTAAGTGTGGACAGGACCCCACTGAAGATTTATTGTCAGCCTGAGGGGCTTGGTTCACACCAGTTTGCTGTGTTTTCATAGACGTTAGCCCAGCAGCGGTGTCCTCTTCCCATCAAGATACACGAGAGGAGGATGAGTAAATTGACAAACTTTTATAAGCTTTAATAACATAGAGCCACGCTATTTCAACAAAAGAAAAGATGTATTTACAAATTCTAGCTAGTGACATTCATCCTGTCTCATAGGACTGTATATTTGCAAGACTGGCGATACGAAACATATCACGATACACTATATAGCGATACATTGCCAAGCTGTAAACAAAGCAATATATCGTGACCTTTTAAAATGCAATTTTAAGAAAATGGTCATAATATAAAGACACAAAATGCATATCTGAGCAAAAAAGTTGAATTTTTTCTGTACAGCACTGCCATCTAGTTGTCGGGGGTTTAAACACAACATAGAATTAACCTGTCTGCCAGAAATCTTTGCATGTTAACTACTTAAAATCGATAGTGTTTTTGAGAATCAATACAGAATCTTGAAACGTAATATCTCAGTACTAAAGTGTCTCAATATTTTCTCACCTCTACTGTCTCGTAGTAGCTTGCTTAGTGCGAGTATAAATCCTTTGGAAGGCAAACAGAAAGTATGAATTGGCCTTAAGAGGTATTGCTGTGTAACACCTCTGCACGATCAAGTGTGGATGAAGTGTTGCTGTAGTTTAAAAAACTCCAGAGAGTGAAAGCTCTTCTCTTGTTAAACCAAAAGGTGATTTTGCATCAGTTTCAGAATGTGTCTGATACAATGTTCATATTATGTCCATAAATCAAGATGAACTGTTTCGGGATCCAGACCTACCGTATTTAAAGCTAGTGGCTGTTAGAAAATAAGACTTTCATTCAAATGTTGCTAAATCTGATTATTGCACAGACGAACATGATGTACCCTTTTTTCCCCCCAAAACATGAAATGGCCATATCCTTTATTACTTTGGCACACTCATGTGGGAGCCCACCGCTCGTAGTCAGAAACAGATTGATTGAATATGTTGTATAACAACAACAACAGAAGTGGGTTCTGTTTTGTCACAAATTTATAATACATATTCGTTCTCCATGGTCCCAGCTCAAGGTCTTTTTGATAATTGCATTTACTGACATGCTGGGTTTTGCTTCTCAGCAACATCCTGCCCAGCGATTTCCCAGATGAGCAGCACTCTGTCATCTCAGGCTGCCAAATGCAGCCACTGAAAAATGGAAACACTCCAAAAGGCAATCACTCTGGTCAAACTTATTCCAAACAGGCAGTTTACTGAAATATTGTATTGCTCCTATGTTATATACATAATTGTATGCTCATTACATATTGTGGATTGCATGTTTTCATAGATACTACTGTGTACACTTGGACATGTCGCCCATAAAGTAATTTCAGTGGTCATGAGCAGTGAATGTCTCATAGTTTCCTGTTTTTCAGGAAGGCTGGAGTTTCAGGTTGTTTCCACTGTGTGCCACTCTTCCTGCACACTTTCTCAGGCTTTAACAATAGCTGCCTCGTCGCCGGCCCCTCGTAATCCTCTTTACCGCCCCCCTCCCTCCCCCCCCTCCTCCAGCCTCCCTCTCTAGTCCAAGCACCCCCGCTGTGTTGTCAACATCAACCAGTCGCGCTAAGAGCTGGTGCAAATTTGTTTGGAAATGTTTGGAAATATTACAAAAGCTGCTTATCTGGAAGTTAAATGCTTTGACTTCAAAATCTTGAATAAGTTTGAATATTTAGCTTATGTGTTTACTAGAGTTTGTGTTGTTCTTGTGACAGTGACATGGCCAGATAAATAATATATTACCAGTCTGTTTCCTGATCAGTCTGTGTTTGCAGAGATACTTTGACGTGGATAATGGTGGTACAGAAGTACTTCAGGTTAAATGTCTCAGTATAGTTGAAGCTTCTTATCACACATGGTGTGTCTGTGTCTTTTTCTTCATCCGTCTGAATAAGCTGAGCTGTAACTCTCCTCAGTTGAAGAGATTCTTTCAGCTTGATTGAAACTGTAATTATTCACCCATTTGTCCCTTTAAGTATTAGCAGACCTTTATTTCTTGAATGGAATGGCAAGTGACGAGTGGTAATTGTAGATCAAGGCCAGGCACTGGGGAGCCGTTAGTCTGGGGGTGGGGGTTGGCTGGTGTTTGATTTCAGGCCTTCGACTGGCTACCCTGGATGTCTGATGTGCTGCTCGTGGTGGGACCCAAAAGCAGCGCTGCTGCTTACGAAGTCAACCCCTTGCTCGCAGCGGCTCTGGCATTGTGCCTCATGCCAACCGTACAAGAGCTGCTCTTTTCATTTTGGCCCTCACTGAGTGGTTCTTGCCCTCCGCCCCAGGCTGCAACAAGCATCGTTGTCATTCAAGCTGAGTGAGAGTGAGAGCTGGAAGGAGGGATCTGAAAGGCAGTGACACTACAGAAACCCACTTCAAATAAACAATTAGAGCATGCTGATACATGGGACTAACAGGCTTTTACGAGTATACTTAGAGACAGCCGCGCTGTTGAGATGGTATTAATTATTAGCTAGGTTTAAGGTGCTGCAAGTGAAAGCTACTTAGCTTTTTCAGGTGATGTGTGAGAGGGAGATTCTGTCTGTGAATATGTGAGTTTGTAGTAGAGGAATTGGTAGCCTGTTTTTCCTGAGTGCTGGAGCGGTACCTCATCAGCTCCCACAATGCTGCTCAATATATGCAAAGCCGTCTCTCGACAGGGCTTGTTAAGCATCAATACTACGCTCCTGCTCCAGAGATTTATTTCAATATGGGCCATTATCGTTGATAAAGTCCCTGCTCAACAGACTGCTCACTCCCTTTGTGACTTCAGTATCCTTAAAGGAGCCACATTATCCAGCTGCAAAGGTGCATGACTTTCCCATTTCTCTTTACAACTAAACGTCCCAGCTTTCGATCCCAGATTACAATCGGTCCATAAACCGATGGAGATGACATAATGTTACACATCACACCACAGTGTTCTACAAACTGGCTGTGATGTCTTGTTTTAATCACTCAAAAGGAGACATGTGAATGTATATGTTAATGGAGGTCTGGAGGTGTTTATGTGTGCTAGGGTCAGAGAACATGTGATCTTCAGAGTGATTATCTTACCAAAGAAAAAATTTAAGTTATTAAGTAATGGTAAAATGTTAAATAATGTTAAATATTCACAGAACTAGAAAGGCCTGTGTTTGAATCTACCAGCTGGGCGCACTTCCATGTGGAGGTTGCCTGTTTTCTGCGGGCAAGGTACTTGTGAGGTTTCCCCTTACAATCCATAGACATGAATGTGTTAATGGTTTATTGGTGAACCTGAATTGCCCATAGGTGTGAATGGATGTTTGTCTCTGTCTGTGTCAGCCCTGAGATAGATTGGCAACCCTCATCTAGGGTGTACCCCACCTTGGATAACTTATTTGCATTCACTTTTGACTGTACTATAGGGCCCTAGAATCAGCAGTCAATCAGTGTAACTTGTTGTAGCTGCTGCGCTGGGGCCGCAACTCTCAGTTTTTGCTCTAGAGTGTGGCTCCCTGTTGGTGGTTGGCGCATTCATCGGAGGGAACCCCAACCCACCCACTTCCTTTTCCAAAATCCACTAATAATTAGATGCTGGAAGTTATATTCATCTTCACCTGTCCTCCTCTTCTGCAACAGCCCTCCTGTGTCTGTGTCCTGCCGCTCCACAGCGGCCACTACAGTTTCGGATAGCAACAATAGCAGTGAGAGCAGGGATTGCACTAATGTGAACACTGATTGTTGTGGACAGAGCACACTCACTGGCAGAGGAGCTTGTGCTCTGTCCTCCGCAGGAAGCATGTTCCCGCCTTCAGACTACTTTATTAAGAAAAGATAGATAAATTATTTTTTTATTAATTTAATGCAGGCATTATCTAAATTGATTTGAGAGGAAGTCATTAGTACAGCACTGCTCATTAGCTGATCAAGACATTAATGGAAGAGTTGTACACCTTTTTTTCAGTTCAACATGATGATGATGATTTAGCATCATATATAGGTACAAAAAAACAGCATCATCTGTGTCCACAGATCTCTTCAAAGTATTTTTTACCCACCAGACAGACTCCTTTTAGACTAAGATGTCATTAGTACAATGAAAGGGATCTTTTACCACAATATCTGCTTTATTTTTCACTCCTCTAAAGACCAGCTCTGTGCTATTCATCATGGCCTAATGGAAGACAACGCTACAGGAATTAAGCAGCTGTTTGGAATTAATCAAATAAACCTCCCAATGCCTTTTTTTTTTCTTGTTGCTAAGGTCTCCCGGAGAAAGGAAACAGGCATTTTGCTCTGTAGACTGATTTTAGGTTCTCCCAATTAGGCAAATGGCTTGTTTTAAACCGATCAATGCCTGCAATACTTCTTTCTTTTTGGCTTTCCAGTGGCTGTGTTAAGAGGTCCATGTTGGATTTAACACTAACAGAGGAACAGGATTTAATATTGATCAACATAATAATAATACTAATAATAATTGATACTTTATTGATCCCCTTGGGGAAATTGTTGTTTGGACAGCTGCTAGACCTGTGTCAGTGCTACTACGGGGTTTCAGTGTCTTGTCCAAGGACACCTCAGACATGTAGCTTGCCGGGACTGAGAATCGACCCACTAACCCTTGGGTCGGAAGACGACTGCTCTACCCACTGAGGTATCATGCCGCCCCCTAAGTAGCATAAGTAGCATTTTGTCTCTAAAATGTGACGTCAAGTGGTCCTGTTATTCTTTGCCTTTTTTTTTTTAAAGCTACCACTCTGGAGGATAGATGGCTCATAACTGGAAAAACATGCTTGACTGACACAGGGAAGCATCTTCAAGCTGCAAATCTCGGTTGCTAAGGGGACCTGACTGGTGGGCTTCGAATGGGCGAGTGGACCCTGAGCTATGTTGGGCAATTACTAAACGTAATCATTAAGATCTACAGCAAAGAAGGGAAGGGCACAGCACTGAATTCATTACGTGGTTAAAGCATGAGATGAGCTGTAGTTATAGAGACATAAAAAAACCTGAGAGTGCAAATAACAGTGGAGTCATTACGAGCCAAGTGCTCATGTTTGGATGAGCAATTAGTGGTTATTGGATTTCTGTGGACCACTGTGGAATGGACTGTGGAGGAAAATCAATTATAAAAGCAGCATTGCATCATGTCTCTTTTGTCTTCATATTCCATGGTAATTCCATTTAGGCTGGAGCTTGCTTCTTTTTTGTGGTTTGTTTTTGTTGTATGATGTATGAAAATTGCTGACTGAATCGCCCTGTGGAAACAGTAAAGCAATTCAGGATGTTTGTGAGCTCATTAAAAATGTAGGGAAAAAATGGTGGCATTGTCAGATCTGTCATTTTTGTAGGGAGGAATGAGTTGGAGGGGGGGAAAGAAAGTGTCCCATACAAAAGTCCAATCTGGGCTGAACCAGTGCAGGCTGGTGCATTTGCTGCTCACTTGGCTGGACCACCCAGACTGATCTGGTGGGCTACACAAGTGAACATTGTACTCCTCTTGGAAAAAGATCATGTAGCAGAACTGCTTTCCAGATTAATTCCTTGCCAGAGATAAAAGGCCCAGTGAACAAAAAGGTGAATACAGTATTGAGACCTAATTGTCAAATGATCATGTCTGTTACTTATAAGTAATATTGTCCAAAACAATAATCAATAGATATTCTTGGTCTCCAGATGAAGGCACCTACTGAGTTTGGTGGTCACCTGGCCCCAGATGGTGCCTCCCATGTATTACATGAAGTCACAGTATTAACTCACTGATGAATTCATGACGACCATGTCCAAATCTAGGCAGTCATTTCATAACGCTCACCCAAATTCTGAAGGTATTTCCTGAATTTTAAATTGTGTGACCTGTTTTGAGAGTCAACAGCAGTTAACAATATTTGAGTTTTTAAGCATCGATTTGAAGGAAAACTAGAATTACCGGCTTGTATGTTTAGTCTCTCATTCTAATCAGTTCATCCATGGCTCCAAGTGGACGTTTGTGCCAGATATAATAATTCCCTCCAGGCTTTCCTGAGATAACACTGGTCAACAGGTTTATAAAAAGATGTTGTTACCTGAATAAAACTGAGTGCCTTTAGTTACACTTTACTCGCTGAGCGTGATTGTAAAATCTGAATTCATCTATCACGTAAGGTTGACCAGAATGGAACAGACGGGAGATCACAGTGACCCTGACCTTGAACCTTTGACCAAAATCTAATCTCCGAGTCCAATATGCCTGAGTTTTTCTGCAGTGGGCTCATTTTTGTTAGAGGTACAAGCTGGGGCTACTGGTCACCTGCAATTTTCACCAATACTTTGCGTGAAAATGGATCTCAACAAAAAAGTGCCCAAATTTATCGGGACACTACTGGCACCTTTTTAGATTTTTAGACTGTGATCGAAGCAAATGCTAACATACCACTGTTTGTTTTAGCTGAGTACATTTACGATGGCCTGTCTTTATTAGAACTACTTGTTCTCGTCACTCCTGGAGAGCTGGATTGAATTCAAGCTGTTTTAAAGTGGACTGTTATTACATAGGAGCAAATGAAATGGCAGGAAATGTTTCAGGTCAATAAAAGTTGGGCAGGAGGGACAGCGGCATACAGCATGCTGTGCGATCTGCTCGTGGGACGTTATCTGTCAGAAATTATAAATATTATTTGAGCAAACTCGTTTCTAGCCCGGTCATTGTAGTCCTTCATATGAAGGAGCAACCGCCGAGATCTTGACCAGTCGCACTGTTGTCTCAACAAATGTGAGTGAGCACATAAACAGAGAGCGAAGAGGGCCCGTTGTACAGCAGTCTCCCTGATAGACTCCCTGTTTGTAAGAGCACAGGCCTTCTGTTTATATGTCGAAGCTCTCAGCTCAGACATCGTCATACTTTTTGTTTTTCCTTCATTCGGACTGTTTAGTTCTGCAGATGATTGCGAAGCCAGAGGCATAACTGAGAGCTATGCTGCAGAGTTTGTTCCGAGTAAATCACAATTGATTTCATACACATGGTGCCTGCGAATCAGCAATGTAGCTCACCGTTTGCTCTCACTGAGATATGCTTCGTCCTCTGTGAGCAAATCTACAGTCAGCACTAAGATTTAGCTGGTAGTTTACATTGGGCAATGAAACCACTTATAAACAGTGTGCTCCATAGGCCACCACATGTACTATGTGTGTGACAGACCACAGTTTCCTGGTTGGTTTTTGGCAGCACACAGAGCAAAACATGAGCTACATGGGTTTTGATCCAAAGCCCTAAAGCCCAGTGACAACAAAATGACTACAGGCAAAAGATGGAATATATTAGGTTCAACCCACATGAGTGAGGTAGAGCTAAACCTTTAATTAGACTGAGATTGACATTACATGTTACACCTCTAGATAATGCATAGGGCTAAATAAAGACCCTAAGCTTTGAAAAGCTGCTTCAATGTGGCGATTTGTTTTTTTTTTCTCCACTTGTCTTTTGTGCAACTTCAACGCCGCCGCCATGTTCCACCACCTCAAGGCACAATGCGCACTGGTCGTCTGCGTATACGGATGTCGGTTTCGCTTGTCTCTGGCAGGATGTGTGTATATTCGAGGGAGCGCTCCGTCCACTTGCTGCTCGTATGCATTACACCAAGTGCCACTCAAAGACCGGAGGGAGCGGGCAGAAATCTTTAGGTTCACACAATCCTGTTAATGTGGAACAGTATTTAATTATTTCCACTCTGCATCGGGCCGCTTCACCAGTAATGATACTCTGCATGTCACTAAGCACTGAGATTAAGGTGCTGATTGCATCAAGGACCTGTAAAAAGTGGACTTCAGTATAAAGAAGAATATTGAGCGCTTACTTTGTTTGCAGTTGCTTGTTAAATTGTTTAATTGATCATGCTACCATCAAAATTTGGGTTTATTCATTTTCTATGTATTAACTTTAAGGGATAATGGAAATTATGTTGTTGTTTTTTTAAAGTTTATATATCTATTTTATATTTCTTACCTTTAGAAGAAGCCTTTGTCAGGATTGCATGAAACAAAGCCACCATCACAATGTGAAATTCACTAGACGTAGATAATCCATGAAATTAAACATTGGAGGTTTTACCTGGTTTGGTCAAGACTCCCCTGTTATCTCATCCAGGGAAAAAATTTTCTGAGGTCGAATTGGCTGTGCATGTCAGTAGGTGTGTCCTTATGCAGAATACGTTTCTGATTTAGGGAGAGAAAATGTTAACAGATATGATAAATCTGACAGAAACGCATCTATTTTCAGTCTCTGTTGTTTTTCCTCCATGTCATTGTTGACTCTATCACTCTAAAAGGAGGAACCTTGCTTTCTTGCCAGGGAAAACAGAGCTGCTTCAGATGATGCATTTTCACTCTGGTGGGTTTTTTTTAAGAGAAAACTCTGTCACTGACAAATCACACTAGAGAGCAGAATCACAATCCCATTTTCCACAGCGAAAAGAACAGGACGTACATGCTATTCGGCCCTCCTCACTTTCCATTTTTACTGTGTCTGAGAAAAGCATTTAAATGCAGTGTGACTGGCTATTGTGCAGCCAGTCACCTTTTTGCACCCCCCCATTCCCTGCTTCTCTTGCATGCTCAATGCATGCCATGACAGTCCCTCACTTAGACAGGAGGGGGAGGGAAGGGAGAAATGGAGGACTGGACAGGTGATGAGAGGACTGAGAGATAAAGCCTGATTTCTATCTTGGTCGAGCTCCAGGCACAGGCAGCAGCAGGCTCCTGCTCACCAGCAACCACGAGAAAAGGGATGAAGTCTGTAATGTGGCAGATTGATTCTCGTCATAATCTGTTCCTATCAGCTCTGGTGCAGCACGTAGTTTTGCACAGAGAAGCTCGCTGCTTCTCAGAAAGGCTGCCTGCCACTTTTCATGCCATTATACTAGGCATCCACATCGTTATGGCCATGCCGTCTCATTATTTCCAACACTGCCTCATTCCTGTTTGAGCAGATATGTTGTCTTACAGTTTGGGCCCAGTCAGATGGCTTGCATCTCTGTAGCTCAGGAGGTGTTTTTGCAGTTGCCTGTGGGTGTGTGGAACAATTGTTAAGTTGACTAACAACTTTAAAGAAATATAGATTGCGATTAAGTTAAAAACCAGAGTAAAGCAGATTGGAATTCTGAAGGTGTAGGGACTTGGGTGACCAGTGGGTAAACAATTTTAATAGCTGTCTAAAACTAGGCCCAATTAGTTAAATAGTCTAACTGAAATAATTAGCTAAGCTGAACAATGGAATCGTTCGCTAAAAGTGGTGGAAACAACTAAAAATGGTGGATAAACAATGGAATTGTTAGGTAAAAGTGATACAAACAGCTTAAAATAGTGGATAAACCAATTAAGTAATTAGCTAAAACAATGGATACACAGAATTGAAGTTAGCTAAAAGTAAAATAAAATTGCAGCTTTTAAGTTGAAATTGGTTAAAAATAAGCTAATTGGTTAAAAATTACTTAAAAATAAACAGGTCAAGTAGTTTGCAGAAATACTTGGGAAATAGTGGAAGTTGGCTAAAAATAGGTAGGGACAAACTGTTGAAGCAGTAAATCCACTGGACTAAACTTTAACTAATCTTAAAAAATAATCAAAAAATCAAAATTATATAAGCTGCAGCTGTAATTGGAAGC
>JAUMHL010000005.1:22813030-22853569 GCA_032362345.1 Sandelia bainsii
CACACACACACACACACACACACACAAAGTCCCACTATATGTCCTTAAAGGTTGCTTTGACCATTCTTTTCTATATTGAGACCTAACAAAGCTGGTGATGCTGAAGCTGCAGGGATCATGGTGGTGGGAGGGGGTCGGTCAGGCACTGGTGCTAAGTGCTGCACCGAGACGTCGGTAGTAACCAGGAGGGTGGAGAGGCTTGTCTGCAAGAGTGGTGCGGCTTAGAACAGCAGTGCCTTTTGTGTCTGCCTGTTTCTGACGGTTATTTATAAACCCAGTAAACCCACTGCACATTCCAGGCTGCCACAGACGCAAGGAGAGCTGCACCTCTCCTATGTGTGTCCTCTTTGTCTCCCTATATGTAGCCCGATCCTAGCTGTCGGGGGGTCAGAGATGACCTCAGTGGCGTTTCTCATCTGGTGTGATGAGGAAAAGAATGTGAGCTAGTGATTGTCTCTCTCTTGACTCTAGAGGTGTGTGGAAACCATTTTAGTCTGTTTATTTCTTGATTTGGCTTTGAATTTGTAACTTGGCCGTTGCATTTTTACGGCCGCTGCTTGTGGTCTTCCATGACTCACATTAATGGGAGGGCCCCCTTTCTTGGCAATTGATTCCTCAGTTTAATGTTAGCCTATTACTGAACTTTGAGAAGTATTGCTACTTTGCTCTTTCTCTGTGTGTGTGTGTGTGTGTGTGTGTGTGTGTGTCTCTCTCTCTCTCTCTCTCTCTCTCTCTCTCTCTCTCTCTCTCTCTCTCTCTCTCTCTCTCTCTCTCTCTCTCTCTCCCTTCAGGGACTTCCTCTTCTGAATTTGTGGAAAACATTAATCACATTTGCCTGGACAGCTTTTCAATACCAGTGTGGGACATATGCATTCAGGGTTTGTCATTAGGGCAGCAGATTTGCTTTATTGTCGACTGTGGATCACTCTCAGGAAATCTGGCTTACTCACTTTACATTATGTAAGATGCTTAGATAGTTTAAAATCTGCTACATTCAATGACAGTATAGAATGTGCAGTTTTGTTCTTTATATACATACTATGCAATGCTGCTCGGGAGATTCCTCCTCTTCTTGCATTTTGTTCTGGTTGCAGTTATAATGCAGGTTTCCTGTAGATGAGTCCAGAGAACCGTTGGAGGAAGTCCAAGCACTAAAGGACACCCCTTCCCCTATCCTTTGAACTAGCGAACCAGACTCCAATTTCTACTCACTGCAAAGGTCATAGTGTTGAAGCTGTCTTTAATTTCCATTCTGTTTTTTTTTTTTTTTTTTTTTTAAGTAATGTATTGTGGAAATGACGGCATTCATACATCAGTTGATCCAGTACTCTGTTGTCCTGTTTGTCTGTTCGTGTTTCTAAATGAATGAACAGATCTTTGAAACACAAGGCTGCACTGTGTTTTTGGTGTCTACCTTCCTCGTTATTGGCAGGCTTTTAAAAGTGTTTTCCCTCCTTTTTAAATGTTAAGCCTGATTACAAGTCACTGTGAAGCGCTCTGAGACAAAGGTCTGCTTTGCTCTGCTGTGTAGCCTGAAATGTTTAAAACACTGGAGATGGGGTGTAATTTAAAAAGGAGAGTTGCCTTCTCAGTCAAGGTAAATCACATATTTGCAGAGCTGCAGACAACATACATCAGTTTCAGTAGAACCCTAACCCTAACATTTCAGTGTAGAATCAACACTAACTACCAAATAAATGCTATAAATTACAATAACAACTACTATAAATTAACTAAATTGAACCTACTCAAAACATTGCGACTGAAAATTACTTTTTATCTTTACTTATTTTTATCTATTCAAGTAAAAATGGAAGAGAATGTTTCTACTTACTACTGGTGATCACAAGTGGACAGTGCTAAATACAAGTATAAACAACCACCAAGTACGGGTTGTGACCCGATCACTCCAACCACTTGCCAAGGTGGACATATTTGACCACATATCATATGTGTCCTGATGCGTTCACGAAAAGGGTGTTACAGGAAACTACGTCATCAGTGCTGAACATGGTGATAATGGTGACGGCATGCCGGACCCGCGGTCATGTTGGCGATCCAACTGTACATCATCAAGTTAGCGTACTATCACATACTGACACATACCATCACCACATTTTGAAACCAAGTGTAAACTTGGATAGAGAGAACCTATCCAGTTTCAAAAAGGTGTGGTTGGAGGGCTTTCCAAGGCTAACAACTGAACGCAGCGTAGCATCACCCTGAACCATTGTCTGTTCCAAATGATGTAATTGTACAGCACAACACCATGTGTGCACGTCAGTGTCATTGTAAATGTCTACAGGATGTCACAGGAAATGCACAGCCTAAATATCAAAGAAACACTTCCTCCAGCTCTGCCATTAGACTTCCCCGTCTTTTACACTTTTTTCATCTTTAGTAGGGAAAGATTCACACCTGTTTGAAGTTATTTCAGAAAAAATAGTAATCCTTTTTTTTTGTAGAAGGAGACCTGTGGGTCCGTCCATGTCTGCATTAGTCTGAGATGCTTGCCAGCCATTTGAAGCATTAATTCAATGTCAAGCTTGTTATTTCCTCTATACTTTTTGTATTTCCGATCTCTGCTACAAGGCTATTGCTTTCAACCAAATATTACCACGCTGACACGGTATTTAATTGCCAGTAGCTCAAGAATTCCCACGCTTTAAAACAGTAAAAATGTACAGTGCATGAATAATGGATATGTATTGAATTGAGAGGAGGATTTGTGCCTGAGGATTACATCATCTTGTCTAAAAAATCCCTTGAACTGCTGAAATGCGATATGAGAAGAGCCTGTAGGAAGCCGAGGCTTAGCGAGGGCCTGGTGACCTCTGCCTGGATCTGTGGGAGGCCTCAGATCTGTGCTGTCAGGCTTGTTGAGGGAAATTGCAAACACGCCGCCGAGCGCACACGTTTCCTCTGATGTCGCTCGTAGTCTTACGTGGGTGAAGCTTCGAGTGCAGATGCTGGATGGCTTGTGTGTGTGTGTTTTTTTTTTTTATTTTATTTTAATGCTTGGCTTTTCTTTTGAGAGTCTTTACAGGTGTGTGCAAGAAAAATCCCACTTAAAAAAAGGCCCTGAGCTCTCCAAGACAGGAAGGTGGAGAGTGGGAGTTTTTTTGTTTTTTTTTTACCTGGTTGGAGTTTAAGAGTTGAGGTGGTGTTGTCAGGGAAGACCAGAGGTTGTGGTGGACTGCTGCAGTTTCATCCTGCCTATTGAAGGCATGGACTCTGAACCTGAGCCCCGTCAATCAGCCCCCCCATCAGAGTAACGTGACCCTGAAAATGAACACCCATGTCTCGCCTGTCTCTGTGTTGACACTTTTAAAACCCCTCATGTTACCGTTTGTGTTGCCTTTGAACGCAACATTTTAGCAGCATGTAACAGTGTTTTATAGCTGTACCTTCAGTTTCACCACATCAAACCAAGACTGTTCTCACAGGAATCGTATCAGCTCCTCAAAGTAAAGTGATACTAGTCATATATTACCTGCACTATAGAAGAAAAGATGGAAGGATTATCACACACGCCTTCAAGGAACCTCATGGACTATGTTATGTTGGCATGTTTTAGCCCAATTATTTTATTTGTGATGTGCAACTAAGGTGTTCACTGAAAGTAGACTTGCAGAGACATGAAACTTGTTTGAGATACGTAATCTATAATTATCAACATTTCATCCGCTTTGGTTTCTCACATTACATATGTTGTTTATGGTAATTTAGTTGTGGGCACAGACTGTTTTGGGAAAACACCATGTTGGTGAGGGATGCTCGACAACAGAGATTTTATAGTTGTGGAACAGCAGCTTTTTTTTCTTTTAATGTAATGCTTAAAGTCACTTTATCCCTTTTAATCTGATTTAGCGTGTTTATGTGTGCATGTGGTTTACAAACAACATAATGCGTTGAGGTTTCATTGTTGAATCCAGAACCCTGTTTTGGCTTAAATAAGACTAACCTGACTCTATATTATGTGTTTGTGAATCTGCTGGTTATTTTTGGTACCCGTGTATTACTTTTAACCTCACTACCATTAATTATGGAGACTTTATTGCAGGTAAATTACTTTAAAATAACATATTTGTTTTACACACATGCAAAAAGTGTGTCTGTTTGTGCACATGTGAAATCGTTTAGCCTCGTATGTTAATCCATGTATGAAGAACAGGGCCCAGTGGTTGTCTAGTAAATGGACTAAAATATGGCAACAATTCTATTTCAAAATTCAGTTTTGCAGTGAAGAATTCAGGTGTTCTGGCATTAAGAAACTGTCCCTCTGCCCTGAACTGAGCCAGCTGAGGTTATGAAGCACCTGATAGTAATTGCCCTCCCTTACAGTCTTCCATCTGTGCTGGGAGGTCCCCCGAGAGAAGCTGCAGTAAGTTGTAAAGGGAGAAAAAAAGAGACACTTGGCTTGCTGTGCTGCCACCACAGTCCTGACCTAAAAGATCTAGAAAACTGATGGATGTTTATTTTGAGGTTCTGTGGGGGTTCGACACACACCTACATGTCAGACCTTTTTATAACTACTTATGAGGGGCCTGAGGTCTTCTGGCAGAACAACAAGGACTCTGCTTTAAAGGTGACTTGGTCTGCAGCACTCTGCCAGAGCTGAGGATAGCCAGATCAGTAGCATCTTTTAAAAACCCACTGTTCAAAGCGCTGTTGTACAGGGAGGCATTTTTACAGTGCGCTTTTATGTCTTGTTTTATCAGTGTTCCAAGCCTGTCTCTTCTCAAATGATTTCTTATTTCCACCGTCTTCATTTTGCTTATATCTAATCTTTTTCACCAATTTTAAACCCTGATTCGTGAGCCACTCTGTGGTTGATGTAAACACAGTGAAATAATATCCCTAATGTAACAGAGTGGAGATGAAGTTTAAGGACATTCAACTGTCAGATATTTTACCCTTGTTCATTTTTATGTGAAGTGATTGTACGTGGCCTGTAATTAAATATTAATGCACTTACTAACTGGTGTATTTTCGTACTGACATTGCTTCCCTGTGAACGAAGTTTTCTCCCCCCCCACTGCCTCCCTAGACACGTGGCACAGCTTTGATGGACGATTCTGCAACACTTAATCTGGATAAAATGAGATCCGTGCCCATGAGACTCATCAACTGGCCAATATGATCTGAATCTGTTGGAGAAAGAGCTCATGGGAGTCTGAATCTGTCACTGCCGCTGTGAAAAGTGTTTGGAGGTTGTCTTGGTCTTGTGTGTAGGGAGTTGGGGAGGGATAAGCCGAAAATGAGCGAGGCGGTCAGGCAATGGGAGGGGGACTGCAAGAGATACAAGAGGGGTCCAGATGTACAGCTCGGCTGTAAAATTCACGGGGCTGGTCTGCAGTGGCGGCCAACCAGATGTGATTTTTTTAATGAGCGTAAAACTAGATGAGGAAGCAGGTTAATGGCTGGATATAAAGTGTCACCATGTAACTAAAATGTCACCGTAGAGCTGAGTGTAGCTCAGGTAATGGGCAGAAAGAGCAAGAACATCCTTTCCCTCAGGAAACTGGAACCATTGTTAATGTGGCAGGTCATCATTGTGTCATCGGAGCCCAGAGCAGCAGAAGCTGGTGAGATCTGAAGATATGGACTCTCAATTTCCTGGGACAGAAGGTGGTTGTCATGCTCATATGGCTATATATAGTACGTGTGTGTGTGGATTCACATGCTGATGCCTCGGCGGGCTACCTTCAGTGTTGTTTTGAAGCAGAAGCAGGGTGTCATAGTGATTTATGCGATTCTGGCTTTGGAGGGTACAGTTGGACCAGAAATATACAGTACGTTGCCAAGTGCACAGCATCTCAACAGCATGGCACTTAAGGGTGTAAGTTATAAAACTGGATGTGTTGAGAACAAAATTCAGGATTTAAATGTACTAATCTCTAAGTGTGTCAGGCTTTTTTAAGGAGAGAAAAAAAACTTTCATTCAAATTGCACTGTGCGGTTTAGATGCAAACAAATGTAGTCGAGGTTCAGATACATATATAGTAAATATACATGTACAGTATATAAATTAAGTAAATTAAATAAGCTTTTATTTTTGTGGAACTCTAATGAGAGTCAAATTTAGGACAGGAAATCACAGAAATCTTTTTCTTACACCAGCTCGTGGTCACCATTTGCATGTGTTAATGAAGCAGTTTCACACTGGATTTAGATGAATGTAGTTTCCTTTCTCATTCTAGAAGTAATATGCAATTGAGTGCTAACCAGCCACCTAAATATGTAGACGTGCTACATAGATTGAACCATATAGAATCTGAAGCTGCCCTGATTATGCACCAAATACTGATGATGTGTCTGAAAGATTCACTTAAATTTTCTATAAATATTAATGTGTTGTGTTGCGACGGGAGCAGGAATTGAGGTGCTGCTCCGGCAGGCTTCCCAGGGCTCTAGAATGAGGAGGAGGAGGAGGGGTGGGAGTTAAATGCGGGGGTCAAACAGAGGCCACAACAGGGAAGCTGTCTAAATCCGACACCCAGCCACCCCCCTCTGCCAGTGCGCAGGAAACGGGGGTACCAGAGGAACAGTAAAATGGAACCTCATGAGTAGAATTATGTTCACTTGCTTTGAGCCTGTTTTGCTAAGTGTAGCTAATTATGCGCCAAGTGTGAAAACCACGTGTAGAAATCAAGTTGTGCTGAAAGGCTTATTCGAATGTGTGTTTTGTCTGATTATTAATATGTAATGGTCTCAGATTCCCCAAGTGCAGAGGCACAGACTTAATGAGGCTATACAAAGTGCTTTTCTGTGGTTGTCAGTGTGTGTGCATTATTTGACGCCAGAATCATTTCATACTGTATTGGATTACAGCTCAGTGTGTGTGTGTGTGTGTGTATGTGTGTGTTGTAATGCATTATCTTTTGGCACAAACCATTAAAAAATGCACAGAGCTTTCCAAGTCATTAGTTGTCCGATCACTGCCAGTGTCTAATGCCTGTCTCGCAGGCTTACTGTAAGGTAACCGACAGAGCAGGTCCAGCTGGTGCTGAGCCAGACCAAGCCTTATATCCTCTCTGTCTATGTCTGTCTGTGTGTCTGTTAGATCCTGCAGGCCTCGACTTGATAGAATGCAGGCTGATGGTAGAAGGTGTGAGTTACAGCTACCTGAGAAATCATCTAAGTTTGTGTGTGTGTGTGTGTGGAGGTAAATCATTACTGCTCACTTGAGTTGAGTGAAATGTAATGATTGACCCGGACTCACTCACTTGAATTCACATTATTGCTCACAGATAATATACTGTGTGAGCTGTGTTTACTTACATATTGTAGAGATCAGTATAGAGGCTTTTTTGTGCAGGATATATAGCTTTATAGAAGCAAAAAAGTTACCTATAGTATGTGGTCATCAGGAGGAAACACAGTACAACACCGTTTTATGGATTTTCTTTTTAAATGAACCAGATACTGGATGCCAAGTTGATCCTTCCGTAGCCCAAAGAAAAACTGATGAGGCATGGTTTTTGTGAAAGGAGAGCAGCCAAGAAACCACTTTTTGTGTTTCCAGTTGTTCTAATGTAAAAACCGAGAAATAAATATATGGATGATAGCATTGCTAAAAAATTAAGCTGGCCTAAGACTTTAGCACAGTACTATATAGTCACAGTATTTTGGTGATTGTTTATAACTTGTAGAGCTGATTTTACAACACTCACTTAAATTCTGAAGGTCTGCATTTCCCAAGTCCACGTAGACTCTCCTAGGTGCTCAGAGCCAAAAACAATCTGGTTCAGTCCTGGAAAGTTTTAGTTCAATTTTAGTTTCTTTCTTGGGGATGACAATTTCTTCATCATAAAAACAAAGATGGTGAAAAGAAAAAAAAAAAAGTATCATTAAAAATTTTCTTTAATGACATTACGATCATTTTTTTCCTTCAATTAGACATGTAAACAGTAACAAATCCTGCTGTCCCTGACTGCACTCGGTAAAGAAGGTGAGATGTTGTCATTTTGTGTTTCTCCAGGACAGGATCAACAGAAACACACATGTGGATTGTTCTTGACACCACTCACATACAAGAGTCAATAAGAATTTGGAAAATATCCTAAGAATATAGGTGAGTGTTATAAAAACTATGACTCATGTTAGAAACAGTTGCCATGTACTGCTTTGTGGCGTATGTTGAGAGGTAGCATTGGGACTCACGCACAAGCTGGGGCGAACATTAAGCCAAATCAATTCTGCTGTTTTGGTGCAAAAATGACATGTGTCCACCACAGGTGTTTCAGTTTGTATCTGCAGTTGACTTCCTCCTCAATAAAACTTTCTGGAATCAAGAAACCAGTGTATCAGATATTACCAAGAAATGTGAGTGGAAGAGATGTAATTTTAATTATTTTTCCATATTACTACTGTGTGTGTGTGTGTGTGATTCACACTGTGCTGGGTTTGCTCTTTGTAATGTAGCCTCAAAAACGAGGGATCAGCATAAACAGAAATAAAGAACAGTGGGTTTATGGGGGGGCGGGGAGCCCGGCAGACTGGTCTAAATGCCACTGGGAGTGAAGAATGCACCCCCTGCCATCCTGACCTTTCACCTTGTAAAATGTAGGCCTCAGAGGCGGCCCACGCCTGTTGAGAGACAATGCTGCAGATACGTATTGAGTCTTGGCTTTTACCTCCTTTACAATCCTGTCCCTGCTTTTTTTTATGCCGTGTTCTAAAACTTCTCACCATGCAGGGTCCAAGTTGGATTTAGAGCCTGTATTCAGGAGGTCGCTTTTGTTCCTCCAACTAAGGCTGGAGGAGGGGGTGGGGGTCCCTCATTCTCCCTTTTTTTGTGCCAGGTTATTTCCCCTAAGCCCTCTGACATTCTGGCACCTGTTTTCCTCACAAAACTGCTAATTTATCACTGAATTATTAACTAAGAGCCCACAATGTGTCTGGCACTCTGTGACATATCCTGACTTTGGAGGAGGGTGGGGGGTGGCAGTTGCCCTGGCAACAGGAAGAGGATGTGGGGGGCTTTATTGAAAAAGCAATTTAGCCAGCGTCCGCGTCTGGAGGATCCAGTGCCAAAATGGCTCGTCCGGAGAATATTATAGGATTAATAAAAGACAAGAGATAGCAGCAACATTTCTGCATTCAAGATGCATGAAGCGAAGCCCGCCGTGTGCTTTCAGCTCGACAATCTTTCGGGAAGTGCATTTGCCCATCACAATGGCTGGTGTAGTGCCGGATGAGCCTCTGTAATGAGCACAGCACCATGTAGCAGGCAGTGAGTGAGTGGCCTGTACTTTTTATATTTTAGGAACATAGCTGACACTAGAGCTGAGAAATGGAAGTGGTTGGAAAATAGACAGATTGAAAGAAACGAAAGATGAAAGCATAGTTATTGTGGTGGGTTATGTAAGGCAAAATGACATGCAGACGCAAAACGAGATCAAGATGAAGCCTATTAGGAGAGAGTTCGTCACACTGAGAAAAGGGCAGTCACTGTGCAGCTGTCACAGGGGTTGACGTGTGTGTGTGTGTGTGTGTGTGTGTGTGTGTGTGTGTGTGTCACCACCAAAGGAAGCCACGGTGTTGACGACTCTTGACCGGGTAAAGTGATAGTCGGGTCAGAGCACCACAGATGGAAGCACTAAGTAACACACACACACTAGCTGGCATAGTGTGGGCTGAAGTATGGCTGAAAGGTGGGAGGGGAGGGCTCCCTTTGTAGCCCTGAAGAGCAGCAACAGGGTTTTGAAGTGGATACAGGCAGTTACTGAGAGCCTCAGGAGCAGATTGAGCAGAGGCGGGGTGCAGCTTGGAGGAATGTAAGCTGGCTGCGGGGGCCCAGCCAAAAAAGGGAGTTAACAGCGGTGTAGTCAAGAGATGGAGGAAGAACTTTATTTCTCATCTGTCTTCAACCTCAAGACTGAGTAGAAAACGCAGAGTCTAAAACTGATTTGAATTTGGAAGCAGCCTGACACGTGATGAATTGAGTGTTGGTGCTGCTGTGCACCGACATGTTAGTTTGAATCCAGTTGCAGATGAAGTTGTTCATTGTCACACAGGTGACAGCTTGATTTCTAAAGAAGCTTGTGTTAGTGTCTGCCAAGAGGCAAAGCAAGAGTCCAGTCCAGCCTTCCCCCCCCACCACTACAGTAAATATTTACGGTCAGAGATCACACCGCCTGAAGGCAGTACCAATAAAAAAGTCACAGAAAAAGACAAATGCTTTTGTTGTACATGTCTTCAGGGGACTGGTCAGTCCATCAGGCAGTCAACCTACCATTCTCTAACAAATGGCTTAGCACACTTAAAAACCGAGCTGTATGGGAAGACATAAAGCCATTTATCAGTTGATTGTTTTCTCTTCTGTGCAAGATACAATGTACAATTTCAGTTTACTTTTATTTTGAAAGGGCTCTCTTTTCATAATTTATATCAGATTAAATTGGGAACATCTGTACCTGATAGAAAGTCAGTAAATCTACTGTGTACAGATGAGTGACTAAGGAAATGCTGTAAATTCTTGATCTGGATGACTTGGAATAAAATACAAAAAAAAGAAACTGCTTATTGCCATTTGTCCTGCTTATAATACTCAAAGGTAAAGGACTGAGCCGCTATCAGCATCACAGCGGGGTACCTCTCATGTCCTGTGTTGTAAAAGGCTGACTTTCCTTTGTAGTGGCACTTTAGTGGCAGGCAATGGGAACGTCTGGCGGATGCCCCAGGCCTGACCGGCCCAGTGAAAGCAGATCTGTGAGGAGATAGAGCTCGAGCAATCATAGGTGAATTGGGTGTGCTGAGTGATGAAATTTCTTCCACTCTAGTTCTCTCAACAGAGCAACACTGTAGAGACCCACCGGTTACAGAGGGGAGGCCGAATTTCACTGCAGAACAAGGTTACAAGGGTTTAGAAAGCTCAAACTTAAGTGTGTGTGTGTGTGTGTGGATTTTTAGCCCACAGAGATTTGGGGCAAACCTCTTTTTTAAAGTGCACGATGTTGCCATAAAGTGCAACAGTGCAAGGAAGCATGAAAGTGATCACCACGCATGACATTCAACATGGAAATGTGGATATCTTGGAATTTGTTTCACCTCTCTTTTTTCTTTCTTGCTCACTCACTGTCGGGAATGGGCACATGTAGGATATTGATCCCATCATAGTTTGGCTACATCTGAAAACAATTATCTTTGTTAAAGAGGCAGTACGATTTATAACACTGGTAGGTTTGTGACGACCGTGCACACTCTGCACATGCCCCACTGTGGGCTGATTTGCTCTGCTTCTGCTGTAGATATTGCTCTGCAACCATACGTGATCCAATTAGCATGATGAGCATCGGACGTATTGTGAGGCTAATGGCTGCATGTCCAGGAGAGTAAATGGATTGTTAGTATGGATTTTCGGCTCTCTAGAGTCGTGACAGTTGGTGGGATCTCTACAGGGGTTATTGGCATACTTAAACCAGTGTGAAACTATATAGCCAAGGCTCTTGCTCAGCTATATAGTTACACACTCTGTTGAGATTGATAATGAATAAGCCCCCTTAGAGAGAAAGCTAGGATTGGCAACATTCATCTTGCCGAAAATACAATCTGCAAGTGGTTTACATGATAATTAGGAAATGATAGAATGATGTTGGACTGATGATTTCTGTATTTCAGCAAGGGACTTCTTCAATAAATGGGTATGTTATGCAGCTAGGATTGTAACAAACAAGTGTTTTCATTACTGGTTAATCTAACAAATATTTTCTCCCTAAGATATTCCATTTAAACAGACATGACGAGCCAAATCTTGCATTTGAGAAGCCAGAAAATTGTTAGATTTGTTTTGACTGATGAACAAAACATTAACCATCATATCAGATGATTGATATGTTAGTGTCAGAACAGTTAATTTGGGAAATGGATTTGCTTTGTCTAAGACCTCTCTCACACCTTTATTGTAAATATGTAGCTGTAGTTAGCTTAGCTTAGCAGCTTAATGTTGTAGTCAAAGGCCTTAACTCAGTGAAAAAACAACTTTCAGAACTGTGAAAAGCCTGCATGTTGTTAATAGTGCACAAGTAACTTTTAGAACAGTTTCAGATTTGTGTAAAAAGGCAGGTCACTGGGATACTTTTCCCCTCTATCCAGACCAGTTTCAATCACATCTTGTCAAATCTGGACTAGAAGATATAAAAGCCAGAAATCAAAGAAAGTTTAAAAGACTCTCAGATATGAGAACCCCCTAATATTTGACCTTTGACCTGGTTTTCCGTTCCGACCTGGGCCAGATCACATATAAACATGCATGAACACAAAAGCCATGTATAGAGTCTCCTCCCACCATAATAGGACTACAATAACTTAAAATCAATCATTAAAACAGGAATAAAGACAAGGTGAGAGACATTTAATTAGAATGTATAATATACCCTTCCTTAATAATAAATGTGTTTCATATGGGACTTCCACAACTTGTTGGTCTAATGCATAATCCCCAAAGGATAAACCAGCTGATGTCACTATGTCATTGAAAATATCCTGGAAAATAATTTCTGGAGGGAAGCTAACTGGCTCTTGGCTGTTGCTTCATATTTAGTGCACACACTTCCCATGCACACTAGGAAGCAAACAATTGTTTCCCCAAATTTCTTTAATCTTCTCAGCTTTGCATACAAAAAAACAGTTGAGTCAAATTGTCCCTAATGCAGATTAATACAGGCTGAGATTTACTTGTCTGTATCAAGATACCAAAACTGTGCTTGACACCACTTCAACAAGGCTGAAATGTAGTTTTTTTTCTCTCACAAGGAATGAGGACAGATTTGACAGTATGATTTATGTTGGCTTTTCAGTACAACATATCATGTCACACTCTGGATTTATTGTCTCAGCTATAATAGACACCCTGCAGCTCTTGACAATGAAACAGTGTTTTGAGGGAAATCGATCACTGTGGCATGTGAGGCTTGTGTTTTCTATTCACAACAAGGACAGAAGGAGAAAGAGAACGACATTATTGTGAGAGCTGTTGTCTTCAGTGTTTGGCAGAAAGATTTTAGATCTAAAATGGTGAGATAAATCCCTTTATCGTAAGGTGCTGAAATCCATTAGACTTTGGTTTGTTTTTTGTTTTTTTGTGATGGACCCCAGGACATGTAGCTTTTGTAGTTAAAAATCATAACAGCCCTTTTTTATTTTAAAGGCAGATCTAAAAACCCTGAAAGAATTCAGCATCCGGGGGCTTACTCTGATCTGCAGCCAAATCACCAGGCAGACATAATTCAAGGATGCAGTAAATTAGGGGCGAGACATAGATGAGGAATTGCTTTCTGCCTGTAAGGTTTCTAGACAAATCTCTCAGCTGCTTCTTAATGCTGCAGCATGAGCACAAAGACAGGACTTAGAAAGCCTCAGATTGGTACACAGCCATTGTCCAGTTATTTTAAAGTAAAACTCCCTGTGCTTCAGTTATCTAAACCTGATCTTAAGAAGATATACTGTACATTAATAGTGTCACAAGGATACATTTGATGGTTTATGTTTTTAGTTGTGCTGGTAACATGACTCTTTGGTATTTTTTCCAGTGTTGTAAAAAAATATCCAACTCCCCTTTGATTTTTCTCCTTTTGTGTTTATCCCATACTAAACTTTTTCAGATCTTAACAGAACATAAAACAAGGTGAAGTTTTAAATGATAAGCAAAAAGATGACGTAATACCAAGTAGGCCTGTGGGAAAATGTATTCGCCCCCTTAGTTACTGCATCCAGCAAACTACAAAACTGCACTGATGAGTCTGGGAAGGGGTCCAACGCAATGTGTAAGGCTCTGGGACTCCACAGATCCACACGTAGAGACACTATCTACTAATGGCGGAGACTTGGAACAATAGTAAACCTCCCCAGAAGTGGTTGACCAAAATATGTTCAAGAGCACAGGGACGACTTATCCAGGAAAAAGATCCAAGGAAAACATCCAAGGAACTGCAGGTCTCTCTCACCTCAGTAAAGGTCAGTTGTCATGACTCCACTATCTGATAGAAACTGGGTACAAATAACACCCATGTGAGAGTGATGAGGTGAAAACCACTGCCAGCTCAAAAGAACGTTAAGGCTCGTCCATCGGAGTTCTGCGGTAACACACCTAGAACCTCAATCCTTTTGGAAGAATCTTCTATGGACCGATGAGTCAAAAGTTTGGAAGACAGGGGTCCCGTTACATCTGGCATAAACAAAACACAGAATTCCACAAAAATAACTTCATACCTATGGTTAAGCAAGTACGCACCTATGGTCAGAGCCAGGACAACTTGCCAAAATTGAGAGAAACATGAATTCCACTCTTTACCAGAGAATCCTGAAGGAGAACTTCAGCTCTTATCTGTGGGTTGAAGTCAAAGTACAACTGGGTTATGCAGCAAGACAATGATGCTAAACATAAGAATAAGTTGACTTCTGAAAGGTTCAAAGAAGAAAAGTGACCTAGTCAATGTCCAGACCTAAACTAGCTAGTAAGTTTAGGGGGTGATTGATGATTTAGGTAGAGGACAACATTTTCACTTCTGAATTTACCATTATCATTTAGAACTTGCTGATTTCGTTGGTTCTGTTTTACTTATATAGCTCAAAATCAAAACTTTACGTCCGAGGACTTCTCTACATGCTCAAGAGAACTTAAGTACCTCATGCACCCTTGCAGTGCATTTTATTGAGGCCTTGTCATACGTTGAACAACTGTCTGGTCACAGTCACATCAGCTCTCAGATACGCTGCCGCACACCTCTGGGCCTTGACATCGAATATTCCACATCATCAGCCTGCATAACAGCAGGCGACCGAGCGAAATGCAGAGTTCCACAGATGCATTGTCAGGCACGTTTTTAGCTTCTGGAGATGTTCACGGTTAATGCCCCTAACCCCATCAATTTGTGAGCAGAGATTGAGTTTCCAGAGCAGCGTGGAGCGTGTGGTGAAACTGTTGACTGTGGCACACACTGAGGTTTGCTTTTGAGGGACTTCCAGACCAATATAGTCAGCAGGCTCCGGGTCGTCTTGTGCATGGGACAGACAGTCCGACCTCTGCGGTCAGAAAGGGCCGGTGGTTGACCTCTGCAGTCACACATGTCATACACACTCCAAAAGAAGGAGACACAATATGAATAAAACATACTGTGTGCAAGCTTTCCTTCCTCTTCAGTGAAGTCACTGTTTTCACCAAAAGAGCAACAAAAGGTTTTCATCAAGTAGTAACCAAACTCCAGGCTTACTTCACTGAGCCCTCAGGACAGCACTGCTCACTTCATTTGGCTTGAAACCTCTAAGAATAACTACAGTACCCAGAAGAATCACTACATTATACTGCTACTTAAGTGTTTGGCTTGGTTCAGCAGGAAATGTATTAGGTGGCATTGTAAAATACGTTTTCTAACAAAGATGTTTCTTAAGACAGTTCCCTGCAAAGTCATTTATGACATTTTGATCAAATCTTCAGGGTAATCTTGAGGATATATGTTGGGTAAAATACAGTCAAATACATTAACGTTTAGGTTTTCTGGACACGGCGTTCCTTACTTTCGCTTGCCCATTTTTTGAGCTGGTTTTAGGATTTCATGCATGGGATCCCTTCCTTCTTCTTCTGTAGTTGCTGAAGTAGCAATACTTCACCATGCAGATTGCTGCTCTTTACAAGACATAGCTAATGTCTACTCACACCACCTTTAAAAAACATTTGAAAACTCACTTGTTTAAAAAGTATTTCAAATGAGTCTTACACACACACACACACACAAACAAAATAAAAAAAATTGTCTAGCACTTAATTCCTAGCATGT
This sequence comes from Sandelia bainsii, assembly GCA_032362345.1. NCBI lineage: Eukaryota > Metazoa > Chordata > Actinopteri > Anabantiformes > Anabantidae > Sandelia > Sandelia bainsii. The sequence continues at coordinate 22,828,810 of JAUMHL010000005.1, forward strand.
TTTTCTTCTTGACTAGTTTTGGGTCTTATCAGGGCTCTTAGTTTGTAGTAACTCTTATTTTCCAGAACCTGAATGGTAATTGCTTGTCTCTTCCCCTTGTAAGTCGCTTTGGATAAAAGCGTCTGCCAAGTAAAGTAAGTAAAGCATAGACCTCTTCCATCCATACCATTCCATGATATGGAAAGTGTGTCTCAGATACAGCATGTGAAATACTCGATCTGCTTTTTGATGTTAAGAACTACACTGATAACTGAACTTGGTAAACAGCATCAGTTTGTGCAGAGAACTCTGGCTCTGAAGTGTCTTTTCTTTTTTTAAGGTTTTGTTAATATCAACATGTCCTATAGCAGGTATGATGATAAGATTTGAGACCGTTCCAAATGCCTCCCAAAGTATATCCAAAACAGCAATCATTTACAGTTCTCAGCACTCAGATATTTCTTTTTTACTGCAGAGAAAATGTGATTCTTTTCATGATGCAGCAGGGACAGCACTTTACTCCACTTCAGCCTCTTTAAAGTTAGATCTCCCTTGCAGCAGTGTGCTTCTCACCCTCTGTTACTGTAATTCACCTCAGCGCTGACTGCACTGCTGCTGCTTTTTTTGTTTCTTGTTTTTTTTTATTCAATCTTCTGTCCTCCTGAGTCTCTTTTAAACAACACAGAGGGTGTTTGACTATAAAATTAGAAGTACTATGCTGACATTTGCTCTGTTTATTCTGTACAAGTAGTATTTCATGTGAAGATGCATTGAAGACATTGTTTATATCGAGTCAAGCATGCCTTCCAGCTTTGAAATTCTAAAATATGAATATGTTATTTGAAGTCCATTCGTTTTTTTTTTATCCAACCTGTCTTCTCTTTCTTTTTTTCCCCTACAGATGAAGCTGTGGAACAAGTACAAGGTAACAAGTATCCCATCTCTGGTGTTTGTGGATGCAGCTACGGGGAAGGTGGTGTGTCGAAATGGTCTACTGGTGGTCAGAGATGACCCTAAAGGTGAGATCAAGTATCTGCAAGCACACACTCGTGCACACATTTGTGGTAAGAGACCCCAGCGATTTATTTTTACTCCCTGACATCAAACTCCAACCATAAGTCTCTCTACTGAATGGTTAACCTTAACCCCAAACACAAACCACTCAGCCCTAAAAATATTAGTTTTAAACGAAGTAATAGGGAGACATTTGGGGTCGAAAGGACAGGACATCATACTGTAGATAAATTTCTCCCACACTTTGTCTAATATACTGGTATAACCCTGACGTCTTCATAGCATTTGTCAGTAACATGTCCTAAAGCACTTATGACAATAAAAATGTAAGACCATTAATGCCAGATCGAAATAGCACCAGTACCCAAATAAACTCACTCTGTGAATCTGTCTCTCATAAAACAGCAGATAAATTTACCTAATTCTTTAGGTCCTAGTTTTAACTGAATTTCCAGTTAATGTGCATTTACACCCACTACTGTGTGGATAAAATGAGGAAATTGTTGCGGAAGAAGAGAGTACAGTGAGATGTCCTAATTAAAGGAGGACCAGTCAAACTCCAAGTGATTGAAAACTATGGAAACCCTGATGGAAATATGGCCTTGATGTTTCATGTATTAGTCCTAGGAAGGTTACAGTCTTCTCATCAGACCACAAAGAACTTACTATGTCATGTCTTCAGTGGAAGTCTTACTGACGTCTTAAGTCACACTTCATCTAAATTAGGATTTATTGGCTATGCTTCTGTGTCAAATCTGGCCAACTTTGTTTTGCGGTATTTCAACTTTTTTTCCAAATTTCATCCATTTTCATTCCATTATTTAAAGAAATCAAAAATGTGTGTAACTGGTGGATTGAACTTACAGTTCAACATAATCTAATGGAATTATTCCAACTAAAAATATTGAATTTACATCAGTGTATCATAGAGCTTATTTACACAATATACTTTAAGTGAGTAATATAAACATAATAAATGTAAATGAAGCAAAATGACCAGTAGTAAGTGCAGTAACTAAGGTGTATCTGCATAGACACGATGCCTGTTTACCTCATGCCTGCACCGAGTTCCCTGTCGAGCGATTCCAGTGCATTCATATTCAGCATTTGGTTAAAACATTTTGCAATAACTTTTTCCCCCCTCGTTTGTGTTGATGCTGCTGTAATTATGGTGCTGCATGAATATTATAGTGTGTCCGTGTCTCACTCCCTCGTGTACAAACCCTGTAATTTCTGCACTTTGAAGTGGAATTAACAAGAGAGGCCTTGCATTCCTTCCCTGTGCGGAGGACGTCCTCTGTGGCTGAGAAGATCTCAATATTTCAAAACGCTGCCTCTTCATAACCCTGTTTGGTCAGCTTGAAAAAAAAACAGCATTACCATTAGTCATGTGTGGAGGGGCGACGGGGGCACTAGCAGTGAAGCAGAATGGATTTTGCATGAGGACTGTGACATATTTTGGTGTCTGGTTAATGAAAGCCAGTCGATGCCTGCAATATTATTTCCATGATTCATTAACTGTTCTTCCAAAGTAGATGTGGCTAGACAAAAGTAGCAAAGACTGGTATGAATATTTGATGAGCAAGGATTTTCTAACAATGCTACATCACTTTGGAAAAAAGTTTTTTATGTATACATCTCTCATTTTTGCTGTGTTAGGAGTTCTAGCTGTGAAAAGTTAATTTAGCTTACAGCAGCTACGGTTAGGAGAGGGAAAGGGCAGTAAAAGTTTGCAGTGCATTGACGCTGGGAGGAGCGAGTGAACGATTCAGGACCCTGTGCCTTTCACTCTCGATGAAAGACCTGACTTGAGCGGCAGCAGATTAGCCTGCAGCGTAAAGATGGAGTGCACTTTTACAACCAGGACAATGATAAAAGGCCGTGCCAACGCAGCGCAGACGTGTCACTCCTGCCTAATGAAGCCCCAGACAACCGCCCTCACATAAAGAGACCATTCTAAAACACCCATACAGGGTTTTATTTATGATTACCCCCTTTTTTTTAATTCGGCTCCACCAAATGCACCTCTAGAGCTTTGACAGTAACAATGAAGACACCTTGAAAAGAAAGTGAAAAGTGTGAAAGAGAGCAGCCTTCATGTTCTTGAGAGGTATGGCTTTCAGTCATCTTTACAACCAGATTTAATACCAAAAGCAGGTATCACACAGAGGCAGTGTTCATTTTAGTACCTGGTTCTCCATTTAGTTTCAATCTTATTCTTGTGATGAGAATTTAAATTAGTTTTAATCAAATTTTAGTCACTTAAGTTTTGTTAGTTTTAGTCAGCAACTAAAAACATTTTAGTCCTGTATATTTTTATATTTCTACCTATGTATGTTGCCACATATCTGCCACAACCCTAATGGTGTGTCTCTAGTGATGGCCATGTCGGTCTACAACGCTGAACTCAAATATCTCATTAGTAAGTGGATAAACTGTCTTGAAACTTAAACTCAGACACCCATGGTGCCCTGGTCCCCTTAGTTTAAATTGATGCAATTGCTGCCAATACTTGAGTTTATGACCAAATACCTGCTAAACCAATGACACTCCCATCAGCCTCAGCTGTACTTTGTTTTACGCCCATGACTGAATGTGAGCATGCTAACTTACATTATGCCTGCTGAAAATGACATTGTTATGAGCATGTTTCTGAATTCTTGCATTAGCATTTAGCTCGAAGCTGCGCTCAAGCTGCATTGCCAGCGTGGCTCAAGACATTTGTTTTCTTGTCTTTCTTTCTTGATTTCTTTTTTTTTTTTTCTCCCATCTTTCCCTTTTGACCGCCCCCTCCACTTTCCTACCCAGGCCTGGAGTTCCCCTGGGGGCCAAAGCCATTTGCAGAGGTGGTGGCAGGGCCTCTGCTCAGGAACAACAGGCAGACAACAGACAGCAGCTCTCTGGAGGGACACTACGTGGGAGTGTATTTCTCGGCACACTGGGTGAGTGCAGACAAAGAGGGTGAAGAGGACCCTGCTTTTTTTTTTGTAACTTTTAAGGCCCTGTATCGCTGTCAAAACAAGGACATCAGCAAGAAGACAGGGCAGCAGAGCTGAGCAGGAAGAGGCAGAGCAGTTAGTGGAGACAGATAAGAGAGAGGAGCAGGCGGCTGGAGGCAACTCCATTGTGTCTGTGTGTTTACATTAACAGTGGTTAACTATCCTCTCACCACCACCTCTGAACCTTTTTTAAGTTTGCATCGGTCACCACGCCCCACTGACATCATCGCTATTGTCTCTCTCTCTGTTGGACATGCTGATAGTCGGTGACGGTCATGACCCAGTGGTGCGTGAAAGGCGTTATATCATCTGTGGACTCTTCTTAATGAGGTGCAGCACAGGCCGGTCAGCGCAGCAGCTGCCAGAGCCGCAGCCTCAGAGACCAGCTCTTCAGAGTGGTGACGCCTGAAGGCTGGCTCAAACCCCAGACCCGTACAAAACTGAAAAGCACAAGTCACAAAAGCCATTACAGGAGTTTATTTGTTGTGTTTTTTACAGCACATTCTCCCTGGTTACTGGTGTAAATCTACCCGCTATTAAACTAATTTTACAAACATGAAATGCTAGCACTTGGGCTTGGCAACCACTTACACAAACGTATATTTTAGTTTTTTCTCCTAATATTCTGGAGACCTGAAATGGCCTGTGGCAGGGGGAACATGACCTATATTTCACTGTACGTTTGCTTTTTTTCCCTTACAGTGAGAGTGAAATGTTTTTTTAGAATAAACCCAAGTCAGTTACAAACATAAGCAAACAAAAGCCCTGATAACATGTGATGCCTTAGCTTTGATAGCACACTGTGCAAACTGTGAGTATTAGAGATGTGCTCATCTAGTAGATACCAAGTCCTACCCGATGCTCATTTACTTATAGTACATTTCAATTAAACACGTATGATACATTGAAATAACAGCTGTATCCTACTTAGTCTGACACACCTTATTTTTCAGTAGAATCTTGATCCAAATTAGGGCTGGGCACGTTAACGCCTTATTATCGCGTTAACTCGTTAATTAATTAACACAGACAATTATTTTATCGTGTGTTAACGCTGTTTTATTATTATTATGATGATGATGGTGAAAGTCCGTTGCTCACTGAGTCTCAATACACACACAGACAAACCATGGGTCACAGGAGGGGTGGGATCAGTACTGGCTTTGGATTGGTATCATCATGCGTCTCAAACAATGAGCTGAAGCTTTCTCCATCAGAAAAGAACTGGAGGTACCGAACTCTTACAAGGACATTTTCATTTTAAATCTCTTACACACGGCGGAGTTGATAGAACCACAGTTATTTGTAATCACTGCAAAGTTCCCGGAGAACTTGGAGTCTGATGTATATCTTAAATACAATACACACCGTTGATGCAGCAAATCACTCAAACAACGGACACCGACACAAACACTTAACGGAATCATGTTGTTAATGTGTTTCTTTTAATGACAGCAGTCAAATTAATAATTGTGTTTAAAAAGCACTTTTCAGGTGGTTGACGTGACATATTTTGAGACGTGCACTCTCTCTGTGTGTCTGTGTGTGTGTGTGCGCGCATCAGAGTGGAGCTCCGCCATCCACAGAGATCAGATGAGAATAGTAAACGCAACATAAGACATGACATAAGAGAAATAACATGAGGGTGTTTAGTTGGTTTAATAAAAAAAACTAGGTACAGACCTGTGGTTACACACAGGTGGTTGTGGACTCTGAAGGCAACTAAACATTAATGTCCTCATTCATTATTAAATTTTGCCTGTAACAATGTGATTAATCTTAATTTTGATTTTGATCTGCTTTGTTTAAAACAGTGCTGGTCCTGTAAAATATGCCCAGATCTGGGCCAAAACCAGAACATACATACTAATACCAGTATAAACGTTCAGCTAATTGTTCAGCTAACAACAACGAAAAAAATCTGTCATAAAAGGTTATTAATTCACCAGAAACATGAACTTTACAGGGTGTTAATATGTCATTGTTATGTTACAGCTTGTATCTGCTGCCCCCAAGTGGCCAAAGAAAATTGTCATTGCAAGTTTTATAACCTACTAACACAGAAATGCACTATTAATATTTTAGGACTTCATGACATGAATAAAATTAATATCTCTGGCCAAACAATTCAGTTGATGCCTATTGTAATACCTAGTGTTATTCTGTCACTACTCTTACTAAGACAAAGTTGCTGAAGTCAAACTTGTGCAGTACCAGGAGATTAAACGGTTAAACCCCCAAAACATTCATTGCATAAAATGTTTTGTCTTGTGTGAAGTTAATATTAATGTTTGAACTGTAAAATATATTCAGTAGTAAGAAAGCAAAAAATAAATAAATACAGCTGCTGGCAGAGCGAACAAAGAACATGAGAAAGAGGTTGCTGTCTGCTGATCTGTTTATCTTCTTGCTGCCATGGTACTCTGATGTCATCTTAATGCCAGCCATACCAGCCCCCCCCCCCCAGCCTTGATAGTGTGGGCTCTCCAAAGACTTACAGGCAGAAGAACAAATGCTTTCTCAAGCTGGTGTATTACAGCAGGATTAATGTCTATGTTTGAATGAAGTTTGAGACTTGTTCAGACAGTAGGAGAGAGCGGGAAAGTACCCAAATTGCTGCAGCAACCTGCCATTTTTAATTATTGTATATTCAGTCATTCACTACTTTTTACTCTATCTTTCTCTCTCTGTCTGTGTTAGTGCCCACCGTGCCGCAGTTTGACCCGGGTCTTGGTGGAATCGTATCAAATCGTCAAAGAGTCGGGTCATAAGTTTGAGATTGTGTTCGTCAGCGCTGACAGGTGAGTCACCACGTTAGAGCATAGACGAGAACATATCTATTGAGGGACAGCAAGTGTCTGTGTTCATCAAGGGACACAAATGTGCCGTCCTGTCTAATCAGCTGTCAGTTGAAACCATACAATCATCTGCTGTGTTGCTGTTTGGTGTTCTCCAACCCCTTCCAGGTCAGAGGAGTCCTTCAAGCAGTACTTCAGCGAGATGCCGTGGTTGGCGGTGCCATATTCAGACGAGGCTCGGCGATCACGACTTAACAGACTTTATGGAATACAAGGTATTTTTCAGCCACCTTCTAATAGGCTTCAGATGTTCTGGCTGACAGGAGAGATTGTAGAGCTGTTGCTTCTTTTCTACCGAGCTTGGTTATGTCACACACAAACACAATGGCTGCCAGCTCTCAGTGCTAGGCTGGCAAACAGCAACACAGACTGCCCTGCAGCCTGAGGAATGTGGGCTGGTTATCAAGTTTACTGTCTTGTTCACTGCGGAAGTGCTGCGCCTCTCCCTCCGTGCCTCGCTGTTTTCCTCCTGAGCCCGTCTTCCGTGTGTGTGTGCAGAGGGCTGTGGATGAAGTTAGCAAGAGCTGGCTCTCCTGCAAAAGAATGTGAGGAATGCACGGTGGACGAGTCAACACTGCCCCTCTCCTGCAGTTCACAACGGCCCCCACGTCTGTGTATTCCTGTCTTACTCACACACTCTGTTTGCTGGCAGATGTTGTCTGTTTTTGAAGTGGGCAGGAGTGATCATGGAGAGGTGAAAACATAAAACTGGCCAGGAAATGCCTAAAACATCATCTCAACCAAAAGTCTCTCAGTGGGAGATGGCATAGTCTGCGTCACAAAGCAACAGAAATGTAACAAACCACCTCCCAAAGCTGTTGCCCATTTCCTCTCTTCCTTTTTCTCCTTGTGTTTCCCAACAGGTATACCCACACTGATTCTGTTGGACACAGAGGGTCACATGATCACGCGACAGGGCCGCGTGGAGGTGCTGAACGACCCGGAGTGCCGGCTCTTCCCCTGGCACCCCCGGCCAGTTCTCGAGCTCAGCGAGTCCAACGCCGTGCAGCTCCACGAGGGGCCCTGCCTTGTCCTGTTTGTGGGTGAGTAGACGGGCAATTACGACAGAGCCTCTGTAAGCTCCATGTGGGGTTCTGACTAGTGCTGCTTGTGCGTGAATTACAGTGAGTGGCATTTATATGGAGCATATTGAATGTCAGACTCTGGAAAATTCATCCAGTGTCAAAAGGTCTGTAGGAAATGGAATCTATTTATATGCTAATACTGAAAGATGCAAAAAAGCAAAATGCAGGAGGCTTGTGAATAACATCGAAAAATGATTTCCACATGAATGCAGGGCAGTTGTGAGGATGGAGAGGAACTAAATGTTACAGTTGGAAATTATAAAACGGCACACTGTCAGAAAAGTGGATGCGCAGTTAGGACCCAAAATATGAGATGTCTGTGGTGTCTTTTTTTTTTTTTTTTTTGGCCAAACCAAAGCTTCATAGTTACTCACTCATCTGTCTCTCTTTGCTTGCTTCTAGTTTCACTCATTAGTGCGTTTTTCTTTTCCCAGTTGACTTTTTTTTCTCATATTCTTAACATCTTTCTGGTTTATTCAGATGCCGAGGAGGAGGGGGAACTGGAGCCAGCCAAGGAGCTGATTCAACCAATAGCAGAGAAGCTCATGGCTAAGTACAAAGCCAAGGAGGAGGAGATGCCACTGCTGTTCTTTGTGGCTGGAGAGGTGAGATAAGCCACTCAGGAGAGTAAAATGCCATTTCACACTAACCTGCATAGCTTAAGTTAGGGTCTGTTCATGTGTGGCATACTTCAGCTCGTCTCTGAGTGTTTGTCGTGCTGTGCTTGACGATGTGCTTTACTTATTACATACAGTACATAACCCGCTAATACTTTTTTCAGGCCAATACCAACATCTATATGAACCTGATGATTTATCAGCTCATTTACATTTTGTCTTTTACATAAACATGTAACAGAAATATTTCTGATTAGGATGCCTGACAGCAGCACCTTGGTGGGACTAAGTAGGGACACTAGTGTGACAGAGAACAGTGCTTATAATTCCATGAATAAAAGGAAATAACATAAACCTCCAAGGATTGTTACGCCCCCTAATCATGATGGATAGACGCAGAACGTGCCAGCAGACTTGTTCTACTCCCTCACACTGCCTCAAACTCATTATTCCACCTCCTGCCCTGTTCTCTTCCTTGGGCACCATGGAACCATGGAGTTTGCATAACTCCTGTCACCTCATGGGGGCTGTGTTTCGACCTTTCCAGAACTGGTGGAGTTAGCAGCAGCAGACATAATTACCAGATTAGCTACTTCTCCTCAGTTTCCCCTGCTCTCTGCCCTCCAGCTCCCCTTCCTCCCAGTTCTCCCACCTGTTTGCCCGCCAGTCTGGGAGGACAGTGTTGGTTTCTCGTGTCACTCAAAGGCCCCACTTAGGTTTCAGCTGTGGGGCTTGCACATGTGCTTAACTGTCTGACCGTGTGTGTGTGTATGTCCTGATGTCAGCCTTGAAATGACACTGATATACAGTAAGCACACAGAACAAGAACAGATACCCCTTTCGTGTTCATTGTCTGCATGCCAATATTTATTTGACCTAACACAGAGAAACATTGTTCCACTGGAGCTTTAAGTGATTCTGAAGTTTCTTGTGTTATAGGTGCAGACTAGGTTTGCTTTGTCTCCCTTCTGGCTCACATGCTAAGCCAGATATTTTTACATCCATGTAGCATGGAGTACAGGTTTAATTTCCTGACTGTAGCTCAACTGGCTATAAAATCATCAGCTTTCATTTCCAGATTGGGTTCACGGTCAGATATCACTTCCCTTTTCAGGCTTTGGGCTCAGACTCCAGCATCTTGGCCTAGGTTAGCTCTGGTAGTCGCACGCTCCTTGCCAGGCCAGCTGCTGGGTTTTCTGTGTCCATGAGACAGCAGTATGCTGGCAGTCTCTCAGGGGGGAGGCCAGGCTGAGCAAAATGACACAGGATCTTCTTACCCTACAGAGAAAACCATATGCCACAGAGTAGTATACTGGTTTGCAAACACACCACAAAGATTTTGTTGAAGATGTTTTATTCTTTCATTTCTGTTGCGTAGTGGCTGTTTCAAGCAAAGTGAACTTTGGTGGTATTATCCAGTCACGTAAGAATTTCCCAGATTTGTGGTGAGCAGCGGTGACCCTTGCCTGTGATTCTACTCTTCAAAGCTTTGTTTTTTCATTCTTGATTTATGGAACAGAATAATGGATTTGACTTTGGATTACAATGGGTTGCATAAACACACAAGAACTGCCTCTTTAGCAAATATTTCAGTCCAAAAACAATGAAAGTTATTCTCTTCTGTATTTCCTAAAAAGGTTCAAATTCGCAATGATAACCTAAGTTCAGTAAAAATCATACTTTTATATTATATTTGGCTCACAGGATGGCAGTGTCAGACTCTCTTTTACCTAGTCTAGGGATGCAAATTCTGAGCCATTTCCTAATTGATTGTCATGTTAACAATCAGTAATTGAATTAAAAAATGTACAACTTGACTGCCACGGTGCCACAGAAAGCCACGCTGTACGGGGCAGTCAGCAGACACCTGTAACTCTGTCTCATTAAATAGTAACAGTACAGTACATTACACTTTCTGACATGTCTTTGGCATGATCAGTTAAAATATATTTAAATTGTGTATTGCAGTTAATAATTTAATCAATCGGTCACTGATATCCCTAATCCACACTTAAATGTTGCAACATCCAATTGGGTTGCTGTGAAAATTTGTATCGTCTTAATTAATCCTCATGACTTAAAAACTCCCTGTGATATTTCCTCTTGTACTAGCACAAGGTTTCATATTTAGAGCTGAGTTCAGCCATTTTTACTGGCTAGTGAAAATGTCATTTGTCTAATTTCATGAATTACTTTGTGCACTTCTTTCTTGAATGACCAAATACTTACAAAACTAATGATATTCCCTTCACTGTTCTGCTTACTGCTAACCAACATGGCTCAACATGCTAACATGCTACTAGAGTGATGCTGGTGAATATTATACTTGCTAAACAATGGCATGGGAGCATTGTCATTTTTTGTATGTTAGCATTTAGCCCAAAGCTAAGGAGGGGCTCACAGAGTTGCTAGCACACAATGCACATTTTTTGGACATTGTTAATTAAAAATACACAAACTTCTGATATTGCTCAAAAGGAACATACGAATTACAGGCTGCTCTGGCCTTATGATTTTTTTTTTTTCTATTTTGACACAGCGTCAGTATTTTAAAATGGGTGTTTAGATCATGAGAAATGCAGCTCATTGTTTTTATATAGGGTAATATAAAGGATTTGTGCTTTTATCGCTTGATTTTTATCTTTGGCTGCAAGTTTTATTCCTCATAACTGGAGACGTCTTTCAGTTATCTAAATCTGTTGGCTGTTTATCTCACATTTGCCGATTTAATTTTCAGAATCATAAACTGTTGAGTAATTACAGTTGAGAATTTCCAGAATTTCACAATACTGCTTTTTCCTTAAGACATCAAAGATGGCGAGTGAGCTGGACGGAGCGCCAGCTCAGGGGCTGGTGGGGAGGTTTGTTATCATTATCAGCTCAGACCTTATCATATGGTCATCATCTGTGAAATGCCACAGAGCATCAATAGTCAGAATAAGCCTGACGTGGCTCGGCAGGTTCCACACAGTAAACACGCTGACCCTTATCACAGCTGTGAGTGCGGCAGAGAGGCCCTTTTCTTTTGTTTTGTTTTTTTGTTCAGAGCTGAGCTGCAGAGGGCGAGGCGGTGGGGTGGGGGGGCTGGGGGGGCTCTGGAAAGGCTACACCTCACGAGAAGCAGTTTACACAAGCAGAGCCACACAAAAGAAGATGCATGACTTCCTACAGACGTGAAGACTGACACAGAGATTGCATCTTCTCATATCGGAGAGGCTGGAAAGGCCACGGTGACAGATTTGTGGAATTTCTCTTTTTGTGGATTATTTACTCTGTACGCCTAAATGATATATAATCTACGCACAGTACAGCTGCAAGGAAATCATTTTATTTGTAGTAGGAGAATCAAGCAGTATTTCACTTGTAAAACCATTGTCTGCAGTGACAGCTTACATGTGTGAGTATTAAGTGGTCACTGTATGGTGATTTGCAGTATAATAAAACACTTCATACAGAGGAAGTTAGCTGCCTACAATAAAATACTACACTGCAGCTCATCTGTTCCATCTGTTAGCAGTTTTGCAAAGTAGAGGTCACAGACTCCATCTTGGCATACTTATCCTTTTTAGGTAGCAGTACAGCCGAGCTATTCAATGAAAAGTCTGAGAGCGGATTGTGTGGTTTGATCCATTTACAGGAATAGCTGTGGATTTTCTGATAACAGGGAAGACACAACAAAGAGGTCCAAAAGGAGGGAATGCTCGAGCGTTATATATGAACCAAGAAATCCATCCAAAGTTGCTGTATCTTTGATTTTGTTTTGTCAAAGCTCACACGGGCACATAAATCAGCAACTGTATCAGTAACAGCAGTCACAGCTCCTATGAGAGGTCCAACTCTTTGTTGCAGTGCCACCCTCTGGCTGTTACTTGTTAGTTCTGTCTTAGCAACATAATCTTTTCCATATGAAACTGATCTTTAATCTTTGCAAGGCTTCCTTGGAGCCAGCAAAAATAAAAAACGTACGCTGAGGGGAAATCGGGTCACACCGTCATGAGGAAGAGAAAATGATTGTAGCCGTACGCATGTAATAAGTGAACTATGCGACCTTACAAAACACAACACATGAAATCCATTTGACTTAGAGAAAATATGTGTCAAGAATAATGGATCTCTGTCAAGGCAGGAATGCCAGTTGCTCAAGCACTCCCAGCTGTAAGTGAAGCAGAATTACGAAACAATTTCTTATTTCTTATTCAGTCTCAATAATTAATTACCCTTTCAAGCTTGTTTGAAAGTAGCTGAATCCCTGCCCTGGTAGTGATTCATTTCTGCTACATATGGATACAGGAGTTGTAATCCTGACATGTTAAAGGGTGAGAGGTGACATCAAGACTCTGGCAAAACATGAGTGAAGCCCTTTTGAAAATGCAAATACACAAAACTGGAATTCCCACTAAAACCCTTCCACAAGTTGATGCACAGCTCCTTCCCTTCCTCTCATTCACATCTGCTCTGTGACGAGACATGTGAAGTGAGTGAGCTTTCTGAAAAAGCTGGGATGTCGTTGGACCCCCACCTGGTTCCTTCCTGACTCCCCACACAGCAGGATGTGTGATTAGGGACCAGCTCTCTGGTCTCTCTGGGCAGGCTGCCCTGCAGGAAGATGCCGGAAAGGAGACCGTATAGTATCCTCTTTCACGTAGTGTGCTTTAATAAAGATTGTACCAGGCAGTTTTGCATTTTATGGGGTAATCTTAATGTGAAATAACTCGAGTAAAGAGTGCTGTCATAAACAAGTCTGAACTGATGAGCAGCAGAGAGATGTGTAATTTACCGTGTCTTCTCTGCTGGAACGTATCCAGTGCTTAATTTGCATGTTTGTCAAGGTAATTCATGTGTCATGTGAACACAGACTGAGAGGTGTATTAATATAAAAAGCTGCTCCCAGCACTGACATTTTCAGGGATTTCAGGTGAAATTACTACAACTGGAGTTCAGTAGTTTGTTCATGCTGCATTAAATAACTTAAACAGGATTCATCAGGTCAAACGATCCTTTTATTGACACGAAAACAAGTCAAACTAAGAGGTTTGTGTTTGTCTGCTCTACTGCTTTAGAAGTAATCTTCTGATTATGAGATTTAGATGTATTTTGCATCTACTGTATAAGTTATATTGTTATAGGAAATGTTATATGAAAACCAGTGGCAAAGGTTCTATTTTCAGAGCAGAGACACTTTGTTGTCAGATGTTTTTGAATTGCTTTAGTAATTGTAAAATTTTAACCATGCTGATATACAGTCTTTACTGACAAAGATAGACTTGCTTCCCTCCCTGCCCCCAAAATTGCAGAACAAGTAGCCGGCCTGACTTCTGAAAATGGCACTGGGGGGCAGCACTGTGGCAGAGTGGTTAACGTGGAGTTTGCATGTTCTCCCTGTGCTTGCGTGGGAGTACTTCAGTTTCCTCCCATAATTCAAAGACATGCTAATTGGTGACGCTAAATTGACGATAGGTGTGAATATGTCTCTGTGTGTGCAGAGGAATGCTGAGTTTTGGTTTTAATATTGCTGGATGTCAATGCAGCTTTTGGCACAGTGGACCACCATATCCTAATTGACAGGCTTAGGCAATGGGTGGTTCTCCTACCTCTCTGATAGGACCTTTTCAGTTTCATGTCTCCTCATGTGCACCTCAGCCATGTGATGTGCCACAAGGTTCGGTTCTGGGTCCTGTGTTATTTGCTTTGTACATACTCTCCTTAGGTACATAAGGAGTATGGAGCATGTAAAGTGTTTGACTAATTCTTGTTTTTTCCCCAGCTACAGGAATATCACTAAACTCAGCCTGACATGGAGATGAATATTCATGCTTCTATTTCAGCTCGTCAACTCAACTATTTTATTTCCCTTTTGACGTATCTTAGCTAAACATCTGTGGATCATTTACAACTGGTGCAGAATGCTGCTGCTAAGCTCTTGACCAAACCCTGTAATGTCATGTAACATCATACTAATCACTTTATTTATTTATTTTCCACAGGATGACATGAGTGACTCCCTGCGAGACTACACCAACCTCCCAGAAGCAGCACCGCTGCTCACTATCCTGGACATGTCGGCCCGTGCCAAGTACGTCCGCGACGTCGAGGAGATCACACCGGCTGTAGTGGAGCAATTCGTCAACGACTTCTTGGCTGAAAAGCTCAAACCAGATCCCATCTAAGGAAGAAGTCCAAATTGAAATTGAACACACTATATGGGACTCACTCCAAATCATCCAACCCCAACTTGATGCTATGCCCCTCATCCCTCCCTGCCTCCCACTATCTCTCTCACTCCCCTCTGACTGTTAGCGAGATGTCTCACTTTTTACTGACATTTTAACATTTTTTTAGACATGTTCCTCTGTTCACGGAGTCCTCTCTCTCTCCTGTGGTGCCTTGCATTGACTATAGTCCCTACACTAATATATATGGAGATTCTGTTTTTTGTTTTGCTTTTTGGCCTCAAGAAAAGTTATTTGTATTTTTTTTCACACAAAAGCATTTCTGAATTGTAAAGAAAACCAGAGAAATACCCAGTGGACCTACTTATTCAGCTGATTGTTTGCTTTCTTTGCATTTTCTCTGCAGGATTCTCATTACCTTTGGATTCTGAACAATGTTGAAAATGGAAAAAAATGCATTTTTACAGCTGTAACTGACATTTACTTAGAAATGTGCTGAATCTCAGTTGGATGTAGCTGTGTATGCCTTATGGCCCTATTTAAAGAAAAAAAATACAGTGACAGGTGCACATACAGCAAAGATCACATTGTACTTGCTTGTAACAGACTGATGACTGATGTTTCAAAACCCATGTCTTGTTGTGCGTGTGTGTTATGATGTGAGTGAAAGTCATCTCTAGCCAGTTGTTAATGGTGGTTCTCATCTCAAAGTCATTATGGGGATTTTCTGTGAAGGTCCCCTAATGAAAAGGCCAGGTTATTTCTGAAGGCACAAAAATGGCATTGGATAAAGTGTTGAATGTATACTAGTAAATCCCATATTCTGTTACTTCAGTCATGACTTCTCACCCATTAAAAAATTCACTGGCAAGCACAAAGTTCTGTTCCTGTTAAGTTTTATCAATAAAGTTAGCTATTGGATATGTAAAATACACACAAAGCACATTTTTTGGGTAGAATTCTTTCAATAACACTCACTGGGTCAAAGAAAAAGAATGAAAGCTTTGCATTTATTATGGGAGACTATATGCAGGTGAACTCATTTTGTTCATATGCAAACTCCAGTTAGGCTGAAAACTTTTGACCTTGCACTTCTCTGCACGGTTGTGTGTAATTGCATAGGAACTGTGGCTGAAGATATGGAGTAAAGTGTGGACATAACATTGACACCATGAGTTTCATCCTTTCTGGACCGAATATGCCTCAAGTGGAGTCAGCCATTTAAGGCTCTTAGAGACTATATGAAAATGACTAGCAGGCAGAGCAGGGTGCAGATTTATGTGCTTTTTCATTTCAACTTTGAAAATGCTTTGCATTTCAACATGTCTGTATATGCACCGTAACATTTCCATATCACAAGTCAGTATTAATGTAACATCTGCAGCAGCACGAGGTAAAATATGTAAAGAGACAGAAAAGTGTGCACGGCCAAATTCAGTATAATACACACCCTCAAAGAGCCAATTTTAAGCTATTGAGATTTTTCTCAGATCAGATTATAAAACCTATTGTCTCACTTGTGGTGCAGCTGAACTTAAGAGGGTATTTAAAAAAAAAACCATACAAACACAGGAATGGTGTGAGTAATATCCTCCCCCTACATTCTACTTGAGCTCTTTTGATAAATGTGCTGTGATGTTTGATTAAAGCCAAGTAACAAGCATAGATCACCTATTTTGAAAGAGAGAAGACTGGATCACACTGATGAATTTGCTGCTTTTAATGGTGCACACAAACTACATTAACGTTGCATTGTGCCTTTGTTCTGTTTCACTCTGATGGAGAGACAGTAGTGTGGAAATATTAGTCTACCTTATTAAAAAGCATAATGTAAAATGCCTAATGTGTTGTTGTGATATTTAGATGGAATATCATGAAATCTGCCTCCCAGCTTTCGATTTCAATTTCCCCCCAGATGTCTGCATGAGTTTTAACAGTTGCTTCCTGCCCTCAAACAAAAGGATGCTGGCTGCCATGGCTGAATTCAAGCTGTCCACACCAGGAACCACAGGAATAAAGAGCCTGTGACCTGCAGTTTTCTCAGCCAGCTGAACGGCTTCTAGACTCAGACCGTGCGTCTCTCCACCAATCACAAGAGCAGTAAGACTGTCAGCCCAGCTCTCATGGTACAGCTTGGAATCCACTCTGGGGAGTAACAGTCCCTCATTCTCTGAGTCCGAGTCCGAGTCATAATCCTCGCAGCGCATGTTACTGCGATTAGGCCTTGTGCTGATCCAGTCATATTCTTCTGCTTTGGAGGGTTTTTGGAACATGTTAACATGTGAATCTTCTGCTTCTCGACTTCTGTCAGCCACATGGACAGTCACGGCTTTCTGGAGATGATTTTCGATGTCATCCCATTCCAGGCTGGGATAGATGGGAAGGCGGAAATGGGCGCCCATTGCTGCACGCAGAACTTTAGGTTCCCAGGCATCAACACAACCTGTCAGGGGCAAAAAGGAAAAAAATGACTTTAAAAACCACAAGCAAAGAAGCAAAGCTATTTTTAAGGGCTCAAGCTCATTTTACATCACTTTTAACTGATAAATCAAGCATACCCTTGGTGAGCAGGACTTTGTGGCACCCAGCAGCAGCAGCACATCGCAACATAGTCCCAAGGTTGCCGGGGTCTCGGATGTTATCACATATCAGGGACAATGGCAATGTATGATCTCTGTTTCCTAAGTTTAACCGTGACGGGTCCGGACGGGCAAATATGGCTGCAGAGAAAGAAGTAGAGGTCAGCGACATTGTTGGCTTTCTATGCTTTGTAATGAACCAAAACAAAATATGTGGCCCTTACCTATTACCCCTTGTGGCGCCACAAGTTCAGACCAGATCTTGATGTCCTCAAACTTCACTTTAACTAGACTGGCCCTTTTCAGCTTGTCTAAGGGCAGCTCTCGGAGCCGATCGGCGGTGCTGAAGAACACCGTCTGTGGGTTGGCACCAGCATCCAGGGCATCACAGATCAAACGCCTGCCCTCAAGGAGGATCTTACCCTGGTGCTCCCGAAACGTCCTGGAACGAGCGACACTCACTAACCTTCTGCAGAACAGATGAGGGGAGAAGTAGTAGATGAATTAAAGGCAGTGTGAACATGAGTAATTATCATAACTGATTACTATTTTGAGAATAGTGAATTATATGAAGCTATTATAACCCACAGCAACTCAAATTAACAGAAAAGTACAAACACCTCAATTCAAAACTTCACTCAAGCAAACACATGAAAATGGAACCAGCAAAATGTCCTTAATGTTGCAATAAGGATAACATTTCCATTTCACAGAAACGTCTGAAATGTCAATTTACATATTCGAATTCCAGTGTTGTGACCTGTGCCAATCGTGGCAATAATCTACTGCAGCCTCCACGCAGTGACACTTACGCCAGTCTCTTATCTCCAGGAAAAGCCCTCTCAAAGCGCAGTCCATCGATTTGATCCTTCATAACAGCGGCTCGTTTGGTAGCTGACTGCTCATTACTCTTTGCCTTGACAAAACCACTTTCTTCAAGCTTCTCTGCTGTCAAGGCGACCTTTCCCACCTTCCTCTCTCTTTTTACATTTCGCCCTGCTGGTTGAGACGGTGGCGTCGTCTTGAGGACTTCACCCGTGTCGCTTTCTGAAAACACTCTGACAGGTCTCCTCGTAAGTCCGCGTAAATACCGTTTTGATTCCCCAATGATACCGCTTCTTCTTATAAGAAAAGTGTTTCGTTCCATTGAAACAAAATACATCACGCCTCTCATGTACGCTGCCATTTTTTCGCCCCGTTTCTTCTTCTCTTGTTTGACAGAATTGTTTCCTAACGCAACCAAACCTGCTTACCGCCACCCACTGTAGTGTTGACGATATTACAAGTACGCGTCTAAAATTAATCTACGTGTTTGGGTAACGTTAATAATTAACTGCATATTGATGTATTGCGCCGACGTTTATCAAAATAGCGTTAATAAATACAGTTTTCAATGTTTATTCTTCTTTATATTAACCTTAAGTTAAGGCGCAAGGTTGCTGTTGAACTGTAACCTCGCGAGAAGACGCGATAGGATTAAACTGGTAGATACCATACTACATTCGGTGGGTGAAACAGTGGGTGATACCATTAACACGAATGAATATAGGTCATTTTAGTACTTTTCATTTTGCCCCCTGCGATTTTTTAAACTTATTGAATAATATTTTAACAACAGGTTCTATAATATGAAATGAATGCATTTGCAGTTATATAAATACCTGCTATTTCTGTTTACTTTTCACCCATACAGACTATGTTTTCACCAATCGATGACAGAAACATCGATGCCGACTGCGATCACTCAGTCACTCAATCAGGAAGCTTAATCGCGCCCTGCATGACGATCACCTATATACATCATAATACCTGTCAAGAAATATGGTTTTGAGACGAGCGCTGCATTTTGTTTTTAAAGTTGGTGACAGGGCCAAAACAGCCACGTTTTACAGAGATGTTCTGGGTATGAAGGTAACTGTCAGAGTTTCATTCAGTGTCGATGAATGCGACTGAAGCCTCCGATCAACTTTGTTGACGTTGCTCGGCTAAAACCAGTGACGGTGTTGCACAACGTTACGCAGCTAATTCCCCTCCTGTCATATGAGTGTAACTCGAGTATCTTAATAAAAATGTGTTGTTATTAATGTTTTTTAATCTAATCTTTATTTGTATTTTCAGGTTTTACGTCATGAAGAGTTTGAGGAAGGCTGCAAAGCAACCTGTAATGGGTAGATACGAAGTGAACTTTGTATTCACAGAGCTGTGTAACAAATGTTAATATCCTAATACCAACCACTGCCCTCATCCTGTATCCACGCAGCCCCTACGATGGAAAGTGGAGCAAGACAATGGTCGGCTTTGGTCCAGAAGATGATCATTTTGTAGCTGAGCTGACGTACAATTATGGGGTGGGGGAGTATCAGCTTGGCAATGATTTCTTGGTGGGTGAGAGATTTTGGACTCTGCACGCAGGACAACTATATGTTCGATAATACACATGTTACAGGAGGCTCGAAATAAAGATATTCTCATCCACGTGTTCAGGGGCTCACTCTGCAGTCGAGCCAGGCTGTCAGCAATGCTAAACGTGCGGGATGGCCCCTCACTGAGGTAGGAGAGGCTCTGTATCTGACCCAGGCTCCAGGAGGGTATCCTTTCTACCTGGTGGACAAAGAGCAGCCTCCAGGTGGTGAGTGTCTCAGATCTCATTGCTGTGCTAAGTGACTAAGTGCTTCATGCATGCAGCATGTTTCACTGAGCATAAATAAGTACAGTCTGTTTGGATGGTTAAGATTCAGCATCAAGTCACTGCAAGTGTTAAGCACTCTCTGTCAGCGATCACACGTAACCTGGACTCTTTGATGACTGGTTCTCAGATCCTGTGCAGAAGGTTAGTCTCGGAGTATCAGACCTCCAGAGATCCACCCACTACTGGACCACACTCTTGGGAATGAAGGTGATGGACAAGAATGAGGAAAAGAAATCAGTGCTGATGGGCTTTGCAGACACACAAGTGAGTCACGAGTCATACTTTCAGCTTGATACTGTGTGTTTTGCATTTTGTGTTAACTGAAAAAATGTGTTTTATTGTGCATGTGTTACTGTATTTTGGTGTTTGTGCAGTGCAGACTGGAGCTTTGTGAAATCACTGGAGCAATAGATCACGGAACAGCTTTTGGGAGAATAGCGTTTTCATGCCTACGGGAGCAAGTAATCTATTTTTTTTTTCATGGACATATCTTTCCAAATTGTTTGTTAATATTGGCGAAACTTTGTCGTCAATCATTGTCATCACAAATTCAATATGAATAATTTTAATTCCTCAGCTGCCTGACCTCGAAGCCGTGATGAAAAAGGAAAATCAGAAAATCCTCACCCCATTAGTCAGCCTGGACACTCCTGGAAAAGCCACAGTCGAAGTGGTTATTTTGGCTGACCCGGTAAGTGCATTACCTAAATGATGCTGTGACTGTGTCAAATGAATTGTTTATTTAACTGCATAATATTTGTTTTAGGATGGTCATGAGATTTGCTTTGTGGGAGACGAGGCTTTCAGGCAACTGTCCGTGATGGACCCCAGGGGAAATGACTTACTTGATAAGGTTGGTGCTTCTCCAACGTTTCTCTTTCCACATTAAATATGCAACATGTATTTGAAATTCACCGTGTACGGTGCTCTTTGTGCTTTCAAACTTGTTTTCAGGCCATGGCTGAAGATAAAAGCAATGAATGGTTTGCCAAACACAACAGACAGAAGGCTGCTGCATGAGATCAATGAGACCTTCTGGAAAACTGCTCACCAATAATTCCTCCTTATTTCATATGATGACAAGCTGCACACCTGTGGTGAAATCTTCTTTCAATGTCAACTCAGTGATTCTGCAGCTGACAGTGTAAAATAAATTAACCCTAGAAATGTGCCATGACATGTACTTGCATTGACAGCTCTTTGTTAAGGTCCACTTATCCAATGTGATGGATATTTTTCCAATAAATATTATTCCTATCAATCGTATCTGCGCATTGTGTTTGTGCCAATCAGTGCTCCTAATTGAGAGCAATGCTACCGGGTCACAAGCGTTCTGAGTGTCAGCATGGGACACTAAATTTAGACAAGTGACATTCAAGCACTATAGTAGATTATGAAATTGATTCAATTACATACATTTATAGCTACTGAAATGAACACATCCCAGTTACATGCAATGCCCTGTATCTTCAGCTTTTAGGGATCTGGAGACAGGATGAAATCCAGCATTCAAGAGTCAAGACTGCAAAAAACTATATTAAACCCAGAAGGAACAGTTTAGCCTGTTGCAAAACAATTTCCAACCTTTTGTACCATAAGCTGTGACAGATGCACATAATTGTATACAACATCAAGTTTTACTGAATTTTGTCCTTTGTAAAGGTCCACCATGTCACTCATCTGGTTCACAGAAAACTTGACTCCTAACTTATTCTTTTGTGTTTTACATATCTGTGAATGTGCTTTGGTGGATGTGTGTGGGCTGTAGGTGAGCTGCTGAATAAGTCATCGTGTGAATGCTTGGTTAAAAATTAATATTTGTTTCAACAGCACGTCTGGCGGCGTTCCACCTCCTCAGTCATGAGTCGCAGCTCTTGGCTGCCAACAGAGCAGGACTGACCGGAACAGCACTACAGCGTCTGTGTACCCTGTGTACATAGTTAACTGTCACATGAAACTGCTCTTTGCAGTATTACGCTGAGAAGCGAAAGACAAATAATTTGACTATGTCAGGGTAAGTAAGCTTGATAAATAACTGGAGCTAGCCATGCTAGCTGACGTTATTTACTTGAAAGAATGCTAAGTTGTGTACTTGTCTCGCTGAGTTAGCGGTAGCGTTAGCATGCTACAATGCTAGCACAGATTTGCTGCTGATTTTTGGATGACGCGGCGGTAAATGTCTTTAACTATTTGATGTTTGGTTAGTTTGGGCTAACGCTGTTACCCGCTGCAAATGAGTCGCTGTTTCGGCACTGCTGGTGAGTTAAGAAGGAGTATGTGTAGGTAAAGACGCTACACTGCTGAGTAATAAAGTTTAGCTATGTGCTAGTTCATGTTCGGTTTGTAACTACACGGCATTTAGTTAATTAGCAACGTTAGCACTGCGATTCTAGCTGTTACCGTTAGCTGAAACTATCACAACTAACGTTCGCACTGCCTCAGCCAGCTGCACTCATGGGTTACTTTATTGATTATTCTTTGCAAGCAGCCTGTCAGTCACACCTACAGTGGTAATGTGAAGAAACGTTTAATTAACATATCCTCCTCTTTCACAGCAGCTGAAAGCAGATAGATGAGCAAACAGACCCATGTCCAAGATTTGGGTGTGAACAGCTTGGGACACAATGTCTCTCTTGCTGATATCCTTCCTTATTATTCTGCTGCTTGGGATTGTGGTGTCATGTATCATTTTTCGGTAAGAACCCTGTTGGTTACACTATCTGCAAATGCATTGCTTACAAGTTCCTTTATTCTCATAGTTGTCTTGTCCATGATTTTCCTTATTTCAGAAACAGTTGCATAGAAGATCTAAGATTTCTCCTTGTGACTTGTTGTTCTAGGTGGCTCATATGCACCTTGGCTGTGCGATTCTTTCAGACTGTCCTAAATGCTGATCTGAAGATCAAATCAGTAGGGCTTTTTTCTGTCCAAGGAGTTAGTATCCAGTTTCACCCCCAGCATACTCTGGTATGACAGTGTGTTTACATGACATTTAATTTGCGAGCTCATGCAACTCCCTCTCATGTTGCTCCCTTTTCCTACTGTCCCATAATATATCAAGGATACTTTTTTTTTTTACTTATTTGACTTTGACTATACCATAACATTAACTGTCTTTGTTACAGGAAATTGACAGAATATGGATTTCGAGTAAACTTCTAAACCAGGATTTGCCGTAAGTTGTCATATATATTGTCAGTAGGATAATTTGAAATAATAAAAGTATATTTGAGACATTTAACTGTGTGTTTGCATTTCAGGAGATATCTGGCATTATGTGTGGGTGAAACAAGAGTTAGGTTTGACTTGCATGCACCACTAAGCCCTTTGGGGAAGAGGAGCCATGGAAAAAAGTCAGGAAGGGTTACAGTCAACCCCACAACTCTACGCTTTCTGTCGCAAGTATGGAGCCTTACTGTTGGTCAGTCTTTAGTGGAAGTTTTTTTATACAGTGTCTCATTTCCTGTCTTGTGTTGTTAGCTACTGTCGTTCCACATAAGCTCGATCAACGTGATGGTGCTCAACCTAGCGCTGTCAGAGTCTCTATGGCACATGACTATTGCAGGCATTACCTTGTTACTTGACCACCAGAGTAAAAGGTAACTACAGCATTCAGTCTGCTTGTTGTTGCTTTCTACTACTGATCTGATTGAAACATTAATTTAATTCAGACTTTTTAAACTTTTTTTGTAGGTTGGTGTGGGACTTCTCAGTTGGGCAGCTAAGCAGTAAAATGCTTAAAAGCAGTCAGCTGGTGAGTTCTATTATTATTATTATTATTGTATTTATTATTATTATTATTTGACTGACATACAATTTTGTGGTCCATTTTGTGTGTGTGTGTGTGTGTGTGAGACTAATGTGCTTTCTGCTGTAGGACATATGTTTGGCTGAGGTGGCCCTGAGCCTGCTGCTGTCTGGAGATGTTACCCTACCAGATATGAAGCCAGGCTGTCTGTCCCTGAGTGTGAGGACGCTTATAGCAGAGCTGCATGAAGGGCTGTTCCTCAGCCATCTCCTGTTGCCAACGTCTCCACCAAAGAGCACTGGTGAAGCACATACTGAGCAAATGCAAGGTATAATCTCACAAATGTCAACTGGATTATTAGAATTAATAAACAAAAAGTACAGATGACAATTGTTAGTCAGTCATGGGATGTTCATCTCACAATGTCATCAAACACTGCTTAGCTACTAATGTAAGTTTCCAGTATTTTATGAGTTTAATTTGCTCATCTTTTTTTCCTCTTAATCCTGAATTCCCTTATTTATGCTAAGTTCCTATCTAATTATCATACAGAATATAACATAACAGTCCCTCTAAAAGTGTCCATAAAGACATTTGGCTGAGATATTTAAAGACTTTATTGTATCATGTGTTGTTGTCAACCTACAAGACTGTCTAAAAGGCAGCAATATGACCATAAAGCATAACTGAGATGGCTAGGTCTTACATGTCAGTGCATGCAAACCTGCATCACCAGTACATAAACCACATTGACCATTATCCTACAGGTTCATCTGGTACACTCAGAATGACAATCCCTCTCTATCATTGCATATTGAAAAACATCTGGACATCAACCAATGTCTGTGATACAGTGGTGTGAAAAAGTGTTTGCCCCGTTCGTGATTTCTTTTTTTTTTTTTTGTATGTTTGAAACGTTAATGTTTCAGATCATCAAACAAATTAAAATATTAGACAAAGATAACACAAGTAAACACAAAATGCAGTTTTTAAATGAAGGTGTTTATTATTAAGTGGAAAAA
>JAUMHL010000005.1:22890757-22917904 GCA_032362345.1 Sandelia bainsii
TATCTATCTATCTATCTATCTATCTATCTATCTATCTATCTATCTATCTATCTATCTATCTATCTATCTATCTAGCTTCTTGGTTAGGATATAATAAATGTCATCATTCAAAAAGTCTGATGTGAAGGGAAATATAAAATGTGTGTATATCTACATTACTAAACAAAACTTTTCTGAAAACCCATATTTTTCATTTGCCACTTTCTGTGTCCACTCTGTCCATGCACAGCAGATGAAAATCTTTGGTACATTGGCTCATGGAAGAAGTATTCAGAGCTGATCATTAAGTGATACCAGTGTAGAAATATTCTGGTACAATAAATGTCTCATACTGAAATTGTATTTAGTATGAGACATTATTAAAGGAGGTACAGCTGGTAAATGCGAGGCTAATTTTAACTACTGTACTGCTGAGCTTTATCTGCTGCTATCTAATAGCACAGATTTTGTATAATATACAAAAAACCCAATAGTATTTCTCTCTGGAATGTAGCAGAGTAAAAGTAAGAAGAAACAGTAAATTATTTAAATGAAAGAAACAACAGTGTAGTTCTGTTTGAAGAGATTTCCTTCATATCACTTTTATATATATACAATATTTTGTAAATTCTGTTTACATTTATTCGTGCAAAATACAGTATGTAGGCTACTAAATAGAAGGGTTGCACCTAATAATGTAGACTAGTGGGTTATCTGCTGTAAATGCAGTATGTAGCCTGCATACAATTTAATTACCTAATTTGAGCTGGATCATTAAATGGGGATTGCTTTTCATTATAAAATTGTATGTGTGGGCCTAATTCTACAAGTTTTCTAAAAGTGTTAAGAAGCAGATCTACTGAACAGAACTTAATTTCTCTCTCTTGTGTTGTCTTTCAGTCATCTTCTAACCATAATTACAGATTGAATGTAAAACCTATAATTCCCTCTAAGTTTATTTGCGAAACCTCGTTGACATAACATAGCAGCCTAAACTATTTCACAGCACCACACTCATTTATGTGACAATCAGATTACAGAAAACTGCTGAAATAGATAATACATTTATAAAGCGCTTTATAACAAAATGTGATTATCAAAGAAATGGCTGATTGTTAATTGGCGGACTACTTTGTGAGGCGGATGTGTCAGCTTTGGCTGCAGCGTTTCCGGCGTTCATGAATACCTCGGTGGAGGAGCGCGGTTCCTGAAGGAAACAGGAGCAGTAGGAGCTTCGTCGAGAGGGTTCTTTATACGGAAAGACCCTGTAGATTGCACTATAAGCTGCACGTCTTTGATTTGTTTTTTTACTTACTCGTATTCGACTTGCATCCGTTTGGGATCGCTTCTCGGCGTGATTCCTTCAGCCGTTTATAATCTTGCAAACAGCCAACCGTTAGCTTAAGTAGCGAGCTATACGTTAGCAGCAGAAGCAGCGATGTCGGGTGTTGTGCGAGGCCCCGCTGGGAACAACGACTGCCGAATCTATGTGGGAAACCTTCCCCCCGATATTCGCACAAAAGATGTGGAAGACGTGTTCTACAAATACGGGACAATTCGAGATATCGACCTGAAGAACCGGAGAGGGGGGCCTCCATTCGCCTTTATTGAATTTGAAGACCCGAGGTAAGGCGCTTACTAACGGTTAGCTTGCTAGGCCTGAGGCAGCGCCATTGTGTGGCTAACAAACTCGCGTGTTAATGCATAACTCGCGGGCTCAGACTATTCCCTGGCCGCTTAGCCATTTTCTCACAACGAAACGTGGTTTGTTTTCTTTCGGTTTCGACTTTGTGTTTTACTAAGTAATAACGTTGCAATTGAAGCGTGTACACCTGAAAAACAACACTTATGTGCTAACTAGGCTTTAAACGGCGTCCTTACTGTTGTGTTATGACGAACACCCACTTTGCTTTGTTTCTGGCGATAACAGAAGTCCCTGCATTCAAAGCGTTGCAGTTGATTTCGCAATATTTAATCGGCAGTGGGCTGCGCTGCAAAACAGCAGCGAAACGAAATGTGTGTGTGTTTGTTACTATAGCCAAAATAGCCATAGTCAACTACTTGCGTTTACGTCTGCAAGGTGGATAAACGCCAACCGGATCAAGCTAGCCGCCAACATGGCTGACGCCGTCCGTGACTGCATTTCACTGCATGTGTATGATCCACCTCACTGCACTCCATGTTTTCAACGTTGAACTTGTGTCGTTTTGTTAACAGGGACGCTGACGATGCCGTTTATGGACGTGATGGTTATGATTACGACGGCTACAGACTGCGTGTGGAATTTCCTCGAAGCGGCAGGGGCTCCAGAGGCGGGTTTGGTGGCATCGGTGGAGCTCCCAGAGGCAGATATGGACCTCCATCCAGGCGCTCCGAGTACAGAGTTGTTGTATCCGGTTAGCAAGACATGCCATGTTTAAATGTTATCAATATAAGATGATTTACAGCATGGAGTATTATTTTGTTGCATGTTAACTCCACTGATATTAAATGTAACCTGAAAAGCAAGTGCAGTTTTGGATATTAGCTTGGCGTAAAACACCTTTGGATACATTTAAAGTCCAGTTTATGTGAACTGTGTGTTAAATGTGATTTTACATCATTTCATAATAGAAATTATAATAGTTTCTTTGACTAAACTGTAAATGAGTCAGTTATCACAGACAGCTAATTTTCATCTGTCACATGGCTGAAGTTTAAAAGGCACCACATATCTTAAACTAAATATGTACTTAATACTTTATGTACAAAAAAATACGGCAGAAAATAGAACAGACATTGCAGATAGATAATGCAAATTAGTATAAGACAGTTGTGTAAACAAAATATTAAACAATTTTCCTCTGGGATTAAAGTTTTTTTAATCTAAAATTATTAGTTATTAAATATTTAGTATATGTCTTAAGTGAATCATGTTAATGAAAGCTGACTCGGCATATATAAATCTTGTGATAAACAAGTCACACAGTTGTAAATGTTGAAGTGCCTGCACATAGACAAAGCTGAAAAAGATCCCAGTGTGTCAACTAAGAATTTTCATCCTATCTTTCAGGGCTTCCTCAGAGTGGCAGCTGGCAGGACCTGAAGGACCACATGCGTGAGGCAGGCGACGTCTGCTATGCTGATGTTTACAGAGATGGAACCGGGGTTGTAGAATTTGTGCGCAAAGAAGACATGACCTATGCCGTTCGAAAGCTGGACAACACCAAATTCCGCTCACATGAGGTATGTGTAATGATTTAACTGTCATGGATAGTTTTTGTTTGCTGTGTCGAGGTGAGTACATGTTTGGAAGCGGACCTGAGCCCTCATTTCCATCTGTGGTTTTTCCATCATAGGCAGGAATGTTGTCTTTTCAATGTCAAGTTCTCTTGTGTCTGCCAGGGAGAGACTGCTTACATTCGTGTGAAATTAGACGGTCCGCGCAGCCCAAGTTATGGAAGATCACGCTCCCGTAGCCGTGGCAGCCGGAGCAGGAGCCGCAGTCGCAGCGCCAGTCGCAGTCGCAGCCGAAGCAATTCCCGTGGCCGCGGCAGAGGATCGCCACGCTACTCGCCTCGTCACAGCCGCTCTCGTTCCCGTTCCTAAACCTTCCTACCACCAATGTTTTGCCCATTTTGATGTATTACCCTCCTGATTTTACCTCTTATGAGTTTCTCCAGATGTCAGCTATTGATTTTTAATTTTTGCATTTCATGTCCTGATGTCCTTGTGGATGATCTTGGTATGTAGATGTACCCCCACTCCTCCCCCACCCTCTTCCAGCTGCTTTGTCCTTTTGTTTTTGTCCCCCTCTCTCCTTCTCTCTGTCCTCTCAAATTTTGCAACATTAGAAATTGTGCTGTGTTAACTTCAAAAATGTTGAGGAGTTACAAGCTGCGCTCAATGTTTTTGCAAGTATTGAGTTTTGTCTTCTTTTTTTTTTTTTTTTTTTTTTATATAGCGTTTCTCATTGGGTATGTGGGGTGGGCTGTTTGGACGGGGAGCCCAATGCTTAACTGTATTTTACCCTTGTGTCTTCCTTTAGACATCTGAAGAGAAGGATTAAAGTGATTTGGATTAAAACCGTTGTGGAGCACATTTCATTTGTATGGTCAGGATAGGACATCTAATTGAGGAGCAATCAGGTCGAGGCAATGGTACGCTTCATATTCCATAAATTGAAAATTTTGATCGATTGCCATATCATGCATGTTATCTTTAACAAAGCCATATGTGCTGTACTTTGTTACGTATACAATTTTTAACATGCTACTGTGGCTTGTCACAGACTAAGCAGTCCTAGATGAAGTGTTGTGATGTAAGTGTATCATCTTTGCTGTCAAATGTAAAAAAAAAAATTAATCACTACTTCACTGCAAAAGCGTCCCATTTCTAACTTTTAAAAGTCCTCAAGTGTTCTAACGTCAGGGAGTGATAGTTGTGCTCGGGCATTTTTTTTTTCTTGATCTGACATGAGTGCTCAAAATGGAAAAGAAAAAAAATTAGGGCCCCAAAATTTTGACATTTTATTCTAACGGTCTGCCTCTGATTTTCTTCCTGGTATTTCAAGGTTTTGATTGGAGGAGTGGCTCAGTGGATCCCAATCCTTGGAGCTGGATGAGTGGATCGATTAGGAAAGGGATAGGCAAGGATGGAAGCTCGGAACGGGATCAGTTTTTCCAGGATTCAGATGAGTTGATTTCAGAACTAATTAACGGGGAGCCCTAGAGCAACTTTTTTTTCTTTTTAATAGTAGGCCCTCCCCTGCCTAAAGTCTTTGAGTGATAATGGCTTTTATCTTACACGAAAACGAAACTGAGGACCAGGAAGTTGGATCAAAGGATGGAATCGTAGATGCCTGGTATGAAGGAATTAAAAATTGGGGAGGTGGGGAGGGGGTTATTTGGGTGTAGTTTGTATGTTTTTATTTTGCTTAATCTTACTTTTTCTCTTTAACATTTTCAATAAAACACTTTCAAACAAGGACACTTAGTTTGTTTTTATTTAAACCATAAATCCAAACATAAAAAGCATACGTCATTTAACAAGCTAATTTCATAATTAAAACTACAGCCATGAGTGCATAAGCACACGAGCTTCAAGCTTTTTCTGCAGCAGCCACGCTGCACCTGTAGAAACGACATACAGACAATAAAGCATGTGTTGCGCGCACTGCGTGTTGTGAGAGTGTGGCATGGAAAGTGATCCCTACCTGTAGCCGAGCTCTGCGTTTGCGTTTACGTTTCAGGCCACACAGTCGGCGTGTGCTGCGAATGATGCATTGTGGGATGAAACAAGATGCCGGCAGACAGGAGCTGGAGAAAAACGCTTGCAACACGCGGGGAGGCTGCAGCCCAGCCAATGGCAGGATGTAGCAGGCAGCAGAGGGGCGGGGAGCTGCTGGAGAGAGCACAGCGGAGCGAGCCAAGCTGCCTACATGCTTATTGTGTAAATCTTTAAAAAGCAATTAGCCGCAGCATCATCGAAACCTCCCGCCTACCCTGTGGCTGGGTGAAAAACATATTTTATTTTGCAGAGAAGTGTTTTGAGGCGGTTCAAGAAAAGGTGAGTTGTGGATTTCATCATGTGGGAGAGATTGACTTGCATGTATTGACATATTTCTGATGCGAGTTTTTCTTATGATTGTGCCCTTTTTTTTTTTTTTTTTTGCTTAGACATTTAGACACCACACTGGTACCGACAACAGCAGGCGTGTCTTTCCTGTGCACATAGTTGATCAAATACATTTTGATACTTTTAGTCTCCTCATGCTGAAGCTGCTTTTATCGTAAAGTGATTTTACCAAGTAATTTAACTCCACCTGTATCTAGTTTCACAGCCAATATATGCAACGCTCAAGTCGTCGTCTCGTTAAGAATAGACACAAGCAGAAGTTGTCATTAGGAATCAGTGTAAATGATGGAAAGCATTGTGCCAGATGGCCAATTTTCTGCGTATGATCGATGTCTTGCAGTGATCCTGCTGGCCTAAACCATCCCCATCACCACGTGCGGTGTTAATTTTCAGTGCGGTACGTCTGAGTGAACGTGCACTTTACTCATTCAGCAGGCATAATCGGCATCATCTTTAGCCATGACTGACAGGAAAGCTGTGATCAAGAACGCAGACATGTCCGAGGACATGCAGCAGGACGCCGTGGACTGTGCCACTCAGGCTATGGAGAAGTACAACATAGAGAAGGACATCGCAGCCTACATCAAGAAGGTGAGACAGGATGGATCCAAGCACAGCTCCTGTGAGCTTTCATCAGTGGCACACGAGCTGCGGATTCACAGCTTTTTTTTGATTCTCAGATCTATTTTTGGTCAGTGTGCAGAGAAAGCTCCTGTGACCAGGGCCGTGGACGAGATTTTTTTTATTACCGAGGTCATGAGTCCAAAGGTCCCCCTCTAAAGTCGTTGTGTTTACAGACACTTAGACCACACATCAAAAAGTAGTCTTTTTAGGTATTTTGATTTCCATTTTTTCAAATTTTAGTACAGTAATTGCTCATCTTGAAGATCAAAATCAGTCTATTTATTTTTTACTTTAATACAGCTAGGGTTTAATGCTGTTGTAGATGTTTTATAAGTAACAATCCAGAAACAAAACAGTACAAATTACAAAAAGTAAAATAAATAAAAATAATGAAAATGATAAAAAGAGTAAATTATAAACATAAGTGAAATGTTATTGTGAAAACATACACTCAACATATAATTATCAGTAGTTATTTTGATAACACTGCTCAACATAATGTTTGCTACCTGGACAAAATGATATTCTTATGGAATTCGAGCTGCTGATCATAAAAGAATGACATTTGCTGTATCATGTACAGTTTTAATGAAACTGTACTTTACTGTAGAGTAGGTTGGTTGGTTTTGCTGCAATAGGAAAAGAGGGCGTATTAACCAGCTTCCTATTGTTTTTTGACACTGACCCACACATGCTTGGTATAATACTACAATACAAAATACTGTTGTCTCTCTAAAACTTTACGAGATAGATGAATTCTGATTTCACCATCGTGTTCTGCGAGTAAAGTTTAAATAAAGGCACTCACTTCGCATAAAGCAAGCAGCTTTTACCCTGGGCTCTGGGACATTGTAACAGACATTTTTCATTGTTTTCTGACATTTTTACACATTTTTGAGAAAATAATAGGTGGATTAATCAGTAATGACACTAAATGCTGTGTTGCATACATTACCTCACTATCCTCAAAGGTAGCTACAACCTTGGGTAATGCTTTGTGAAGTTGTAGATTACTGCCACTGCTTCTGGATTTTAATTTGTCTTTCTCTTACGACTTTTTTTTTTCTCTAGGAGTTTGACAAGAAGTATAACCCCACCTGGCACTGCATTGTCGGTAGGAACTTCGGCAGCTACGTCACCCACGAGACAAAGCATTTCATTTACTTCTACTTGGGCCAAGTGGCTATCTTGCTCTTCAAGTCTGGCTGAGACGTTTCTGATGGGTATTGAGAAGTAGTTCTCCCTCAAGCTATATTGGAAAATGCACTGGTGGCTGACGACTCCCATACACTAATAACGACATACCATAACGATGCAAAACCGGCCGTGCGCAATTGCATGGACTATACACTATTTAATATGTATGTTAAAGTAAGTTTACTTTTTGATAGTTGCCATTTGAATGCAACTCAAGTAATTTTCGTTGATGCTGTTAAATAATAGGTTGTAAAAGAGTTCAACGTGGCCCTTGATTGTATAATAAAGGAAAGCTGTAGAATGTAGTGATGCATCTGCTTTCCTTCACACGTGGCATTGCCAGACCCTGTTATGAGATTACATCTGTCAGTTTAGATGGTAAAATCATACTGTGTGCACCAATTTTACAATTCATTATCAAGATTTTAACACGTGATCATGGAAAGAAGTTGGTTAAGCGGGCTAAATCGTCAGGCTCTTTGTACACGATGAGTTTCTACGAACGAAGAACATACTGTAACCTGACAGCATGAGTTCAGTTTATTATTCCTATCTTACTAATTTAAAGGAATTATGTTGTCTGGAAATGTGTATATACAACATCATTAATTTCAGTCCTCAACAGAAATGAAACTTTAGCAGTCGCTTTTCAGACCAGTCATGTCATCCAACACACTTGACATTTGAAACCAACACAAGCCAGTGCAAGCATTTCCAAGGGACGTTTAGATAGTCAGCGCTTAAATTTTCACTGTGAAGATGGACAGAGCAAATCAAGCTCGCATACACAGACCTTAGCCTGTAATGTCCAAGTATTACCACTACAGACTAGTTACCAAAATCTCCCAACTTTTATAGTCCTGTGTTTCTGCATGTTTGGAGGGTAATAACTATACCAACTATGACTCATCATCAGACACACAAAAGTTCAGCTTGAAGCTAAATAAGTTGTATTATTTGACTTTAATTTTTCAGTTAGTAGATATGTCTCTTGTCCCAGTGATTATTCTAAAGCAACATAAGGAAGGTGATTTAAAAAAAACAAACATCTGCAGTCAATTCCACCAAGGCTACTAGCGATCCTGTGTTTAACATGGTTTTGTTGTTATATGTGGCTTGTTGCATCATCTCTCAACCGTTCCTGCCAGACGTGCAGGAAAGACAACACATTTGGAGCTCAAACTTCGTGCAGCAATCCTAAGCAGGTGTATCTCTTGTCGAGCACACTGGGTTTTGGGTTTTCATTTTGTTATGTCAATATAATTAGTTTGAAATGGCAATGCACAATGTCTGGATTTTTGATCAAACATGTTGTTTGAGGGCAGATTTGAGAGATTTAGTCCTAGAGTTGGATAACACCGCACATTTCGCGCTGTGTGTAAAGGCTGAATGTTTGCTCAGTTGTTCTGTCCCATATTCCAGCTATGGGTGCAATGTGTATCTCTCAAGTGTTAGCTTAGATTATTTCTGAGGGATGTCTTCCTAACTATTGTCAATGTGAACTGATTTTAGTATTGTTTTCCTCTGGCATGTACTTTTGCTGTGTATATGTAGGAGCCGTTCTAATGCTGTTAAATTTACACAAAACGTGTGCCTGTCATTGCTCTCAACTGTAACCGGCTTGAGTACAATTGCACTTCATTAGAATTATCCAGTAGGTTGCTACAGAACCAAAATCGTATAAACTCGATAAAATAAACATTAATTGTTGACTTATTACACTGTGGCCTTTTATTTTGTCATCTCCCTATTTCATGTCCATCCATGGTATAGGGCAACAAAAGCATTTGGTTTGCTTAGTCTTTGGTTATTACTTACCTACATACACATACACAAGATTTTTAATGCTGACTACAGGTGGATACTGTAGTGCACAAGTGGGATCTTGAGGGAAAGCAAATTACTGACAACACTTTTAGTTTCAGTGTCTGTGGAGATTGTCAGTTGTCCAGGTCATCACATGTGATGTCAGCGATTCAATTAAGAGGTGAAATTTCAAGAACCTCAAGCTAGTCCAGTTAACAACAATAGTGCTTTATCAAATTCTCTTACAGTGTATTTGCAACTTGACAAAAATATAATTCATCATTTCCTATGTTAACAGAAAACATTGGTTCCAACTCCACTACTTACAAAACATATTACATTGCTGTTACAGTTGTTAATATTTTCAAGACAAGGTTGTTCTACAACATTTTAGACAATTATTCACTTTAAGAAACACTTTGGGAAATGCGCCCAGTCACTTTCTAACCACAAGATAAAAGAAAATAGTACTCATTTTACTCTACATGTCACATGTCCACATGCTAGGTGAACACCTTCTGCTAGCTGATTAGCTATTTAGCATGAAAAACCACCTCCTTCCAAAGGTACAAATGCATTTTAAAATATATTTGGTATTAATATACAGGACATGTTAATTAGTGAGCTTTAAAGGTACTTGTAGGCAGATTTTTTTAAACCTTGGGAAGAACATATTTTTTCCTTTCTTTAAGTGAAGCTAATAGGCTAGCTATTTCTCATATTTGTCCAAATGTGTCCATTTGTGACGCTAGTGCCAGCAGCTAGGTAACTTAGCTTAGCTGGAAATAGGAAAAGAGCCATGCTGGCTCTGTTCATAGGCAACAAAGAGTTAATAATTAACACGTTTTACCTTGCTGGCATATCTGCAGCTGTTTCATCTCGGCAAGAAAGAGGATACGCTTATATACCAAAATGTCAAATCATTTAGTTTAAGGGAGGCTGACCTTTCTAAATAGCAGGCACTGCCCTTGAATAAAAATTATGCTAATTCATAGCATAACAGTAGCATAAAGAGGCAGAAACTATTTCTGTATTATCAAGTAGACAGCAAAATCTGTATAATATTTGCCAACACTAGCTAACGTTGGACACAACAAGCTGCTAAAACAGTTCAGTGTATTGAACCTAGCAAGAGTGTTTTTTATTGCTAGTTAGTTCAAAGGGAGATGATGCTACTTCTTTTGTCCAAAGTTACATAATGTGGCTTTAAGACATTAATGAAGTGAAATTTGTTTTTGGAAGGGTTTTCAAGCAAAACAAGCTAATCGAAGAATCACGTCAGACTTAAAGAAGATACCACTAAGGCTTTGGTATTTGTGCATTAAAGCTGTATATCACACTGTGTTTCTCTAGTCTATTCTCTGAATAACTCAGGCTCAAATGACCTGTGATGTGATAAACGTTCCATAGCAACAAGTGTGAGACCTTCGCTCAGAAACTTAACCGTGACATCAGTCGCTGCAGTGTTGTGCTGCTTGTGTGGCTGCCAAGACACATCATCCTTCATGTGAGTGATGCGTTAATGCTGCATTCAAATCCTGTCACATTCACCATGGAAATGCGTTGTTAGTTAAGCCATGTAAAGACAAATTGGATATGTCTGATTTTATTTTACGGAGCCTGTATTTTCCAGCACAGTGAAAGAAAGACATCAATTTGTATTATAAGAAATAGAATCCAGGAGACAGACCCACAAGTATTAACAGGAATTTCAGATATGTTGTCCTTTGCTGCATCATTTCTGGTGATTCTTTAAGTTCAATAAGTCAAACCACATACCATATCACAAGATTACAACTTAAAGTGAATCACTATTACAAACTAGACAGATGAATATAATTACCAGTCTTTGTACTGTAATTGTATGATGTTTTGTCATGAATGCTGCACAAACTAGTGTCCCTCTACCATTTACAGCCATGTTTAAATATTACATAATCATTCCCTGATTATCATACCTGCAGCTAGAGCGAGCAGAGCTGGTGCTGTTTGGCTCAAGGCTGCAGATGACGAACAGGAACAGAAGCTGGACCTCAGCTTCAAATCAGAGATTATGTGTCAGGATCAGGGCTGATGTAATGATATTCATTACTCTGCAATATAGAACAAAATGACTGATTCCATGGTTTCCTTTGATTCATAATTGCAGTGCTACTTATAATATGACACTGGAGATATTTTGGTGCTGTTTCAATGTCAGTTGTTTTCCTACTGACAAAAGCAGCATGAACAAAGTGTCTCTTACGTAACGTGCAGCAGTTACATGATGTCTGTAAATGGAACTCTGTCGAAACAAGAGCGTGCAGAGTCAGTAGAGCTGAGACAAATTAAAGGACAAGTGACAGAGTAATGATTTCTCGACACAGATTGAGGTCAAAGTGGGTGAAATAAGATCCTCTTTGGAGTTAAGTGGAACACAAGATATAAAAAAACCTTTTGGACAGTTGTCATTTTTCACACCTTTGAAGCTCACTCATTCATTTAGACCATTTAATGTGTTGGGTTTTACTTGCAGCTCCCTTCAGTGAGGAACGACATGAATCGACTGTTTTGCAGACCTCATGAATAATGTAAAAAAAAAAAAAAAGATAGAGAGAGAGATGTATCATAATGTTCTCACATGTGTGTTCACTCACACTTTAAGGGCAAGTGCGTCAGAAGCTTGTCTGGATTTTAACCAAAGCTTCACTGATGTTTTTACACTCTTGTTTTTTTTTCCCACCAGCTTCTCCTCCTCCCCACATACCTGCCTGTTTTCTCGTTCATAGCCTCTGGCTGCCTTCATCCACCTTCCCACACACAGCTGCAATTCACATTTAGATTATGCAGATAATTGACTGGATGAAGAAACTAACCTTTAATGCTTTACAATGCAACATAACTTACATATGTATCCTTAGACCAGAGCAGTAAGATTCTGAACTGCGGCCCTTAAAATAAATAGATGCATGAATCTGATTGTCTTTCGCTTTATGGTTTGTTTCAGTGGAAATTATATTGTGCGTTGAACCTCTTTCTAACTGATAACTTTCCCTTTTTAGTGTTAAAGCAGTTTGAATCCAGCTCCATCTCACACTGCTCAGTTTCCATCAGACCGAGCCATTAAACATTAAATCCAGATCGCTGATTGAGCCTAAAAAGAACCATTTACTGCGACATATTTTTATCCACATGCTCTCAAATGGCTCTTTTCAGTTCCTCTCGAGTACGACCTGAAAAACAATTCAATAACCTGAATTGCATAAAAACGGGCTGTTGTTTTGGCTCAGGCTGAAAATACCCTTCTATTTTGTTTGGAGCGTAGGTCTCATTGATGCGGCAAATGTGCTCTGCAGATGCCTCATAGACTGTGAGATGACCAGTGGGCGGACTTAACACTGACATAACAAGGAGGCAAATGACTCAGATGCGAACATCAGGGGTGTTGATATAGAAGAGGGGGGAACAAAGTGGCACATTAGCATGTTGATAGCAGCAGCTGGACACATGACCAGAGTGACATGGTGTGCAGGTTGAAGTACATGGTGTTATTATCTGGGGAAATCAACTCTGACTGTGTCACTGTTTGAAAATCTTTGAAAATGAAAATGTCTTCCTCTACACAGCAGTTAAATACACGTCCTTGCCTGTATTGTGTCTCCCTTGTATCCTGATGTCCATCAGGGGCAGAGCTAAGGCACCGAGTGTGAACAGTGCACAGCTGTATAAATACAGACAAGTGCTCGCATGAAGCTCCTAAAATAACATTGATTTAAAACACATGAATGTTTCCTCCACATAGATATTAGACACAATTGCAGAGACCCTGATCTCCACACACTCCATCAATCAGACCTTTATGTAGAGTGTCTGAACAGAAGCCACAGTCTGTTTGAGCACGAGGACAAAGATTCTGGAGTCTGACTGTCCTAGAGTCAAAGTCTGCGGAGAAACCTGAAGATGACAGTTCATAGATACTTCCCTCTGAATCTGATGGAGCTTGAGAGGATCTGTCAGGAAGACTGGGATAAACTGCACAAGTCCAGGTATGAAAAGCTCGTACAGACTTTACCAAGAAGACTCAAAACTGTAATTACCGCCAAACAGGGCTTCTACCCAGCACTGAATGAAGGGGCTGAATACTTTTGTAAATGAAAGCTTCCAGTTTTTGATCTGTGGAAAAAGTTCATATTGTCATTGTGGGTCAAAAATGACAATTTATGAAAAAAAATAACAGAAGTGTAGAAAGTACACAACCTGAATACTGAAGTAACAGTAAAAGTATTTGCATTCACCCTTTAATTTTCTACTAAATTTTTCTACTAATGTACGACCTCTAAATGTTACTTAAAGTACAAAAGTAAAAGTACTCCACCAAGACAACTGTATTTTGTAGAATTTGATGCTGATGATATCATAAATATATAAGTTTAGTTCAGATTAGTTTGATAAATTGATAAAGATGAAAATTCTAAAATATATTGTTACCTACAGACTGTGGGACAAAAGCAGCAGTCAGTGACGGCGGAGCTGATTTTAAACCACATTGTGTTGTGACAGGAGGTTATTCTATAAATGATACATCAGCATTTTATTAATATGTAATGAGTTTTATAAAAATCTAATCCTGCAAAAAGTAACTAGTAACTAACGATGTTAGAATGAATGTAGTGGAGTAAAATTAAATTGAATTGAATTGAATTAAAAGTAAAAGTAACATGAAATGGAAAATAAAGTGAAGTACAAGTAGCTGAAAAAGTACTTGATTCAAGATTCACGATTCAAGAAGTCGTTATTGTCATTATGCATTACACATAACGAAATTTCGTTCGGTGACTCTCGGCTTCGGAAAGGCAAAGAGAAGAGCACAAAGAAGAATACAATCAGTGAATAAAGTGACATTAGCAATAACAATAAATACTGTATGAATAAATGTACTTAGTTACTTACCACCTCTGAACACTAAGGTATTGCACAAACAGACAGTGTCAGCTGATGATGTTTTTATCCAATGTATAAAGACATTTGTAAATGAGCTAAACAGGTGCTGTAATGAAACATATCTAAAACGTAAAGCTACTCCTAAACACCTATGTGTAACATGTTTTTACTTCCTATATAATATATATTATTGCATCATAACAATAAAAAAAATATCCATAACTGTTCACACCTACAGAGTAACACAGGTAACACAGAGGTTAAAGTTAAAAGCAGTAGAATACCTTGTATCATGGTGATCCTTTCAATAGATACATAGATAATATGGTGTCATCGGTTCACTTTTATGCACTTCCTTGTTTTGACCACAAGAGGGAAACCTTTGCCTTTATGACAGTTCTCTTTGTGCTTCCAGTCTCTTCTTTTAAAAAAACAAACAAACCCTGGTGTAAAACTAATAATCACTATGTTTAGTTGCAGAAACACTGCTTTGTGCTTTGCAACAGTTGTATTCACAGGACATTAACATGTTGAGCATTCAGGTTAGGTTTAATTTAGTTATATGGGTTTTTGTTGCATCACATGTGGGCATAAATGTGTATTTGATAAGCTGATCAAAAGAATGAGAACTGATATAGAATAAAATAATCAACTTGGAGTAAGTTTTCATATTCCATATGTGCCATAATCAACATTGCAGGAGATCAGCTTTAATAATAAGACGTTGAACCAAGCAAATTTTTTGCACCGCTAATACTACTGTAGATCTGTGAGCATGCACACAGAGGTTACGTTACGATTTGTATGTCCAAAAGTTTTCTTTATATTATTAGCTAATTATGAAAAACAACAGGAAGTTTTGCAAAAAAAGTGGAATTTCCCGTGACTAAAGGGAAACAGAGACACCTGCTACAACATCCTATTAACAGTTACTGATTAAATGGAACATTAAACCAAAAAAAAAAAGACATTTCTGTTTCCCTGTGTCTTCCGAACATGAGTACTGCTCTGTGGGTGAACAGTGTGAGAGTTTGTATGTGGACACTGTGGTGCTTTGTCCTTGCGCAGGGCACCCAGAGGTGATTTGGTTCATAAATGATTGTGCCCGGTCTGCTTTGCTGCACCTGAGAGCAGTTTGTTCTAATGGTTTCCTCTGAATGGACTGCAGCCATGAAGGTTTGCATTGCAATGCGGGAAGTTGCTGGAGCAGTCACCCCATGCAGTTTCACTCAGGTGTGGTTTCTCTCATATGCCATTAGGCTCATTAATAGAGTCATTCTGAAGAATAGGAAGGTGGAACTCAGCGGGGAGGAATTTCATTGTGATTGTTGGCAGAATAATGTCGACATAAAGTTAATCAGGCTGACTGAAATGGCATCAGAAAGGACTGATCTCTGCTACAGTTGTCACACGTTCACACTACCCCAGTGTATTTCTGCTGTTAAAAACAGCATAGTTATGCAAACAAGTACGTACATAACGCTGAAAGTCGTTCCACATCACAGCAAACATCCTGCATGACTAAATGAGGAGCAGTTTAAAGGTTACATTTCATTGGCCGCAATATTTTTATGACCTTGTCTGCTCACACACTAATGGAAACATATAAACACAAATTTGCTCCAGGTAAAACTGAACTTCATAATTGATCCATAAATCAAAAGAAAATGTGGCCATGCATTCAGGTGCTTTGCAGTAACATGTAGCCGATGTTTGCCTGCTTGTCAGTAAGAAAGCCTAGTTTCCCTTGACCTAAAGTCCCGACCAGTCCCATCTCTCTCTCCCACAAACCGTCTTATCTGAGCCAAACCCTTTATGGACCATCATCTCGTAATCCTGCGCCTTTACTGCCCTTGGTGTGCGCTGCTGTCAAGGCTAAGGTAATCAGCTTATCATAAAGACATGATTTATAAAACTTGTATGCAATAAGGGCACCTCAGTGATTTGGGCTTTCTTTGATATCTTCCAGAGAAGTCATCTTGGTTTCTCTCATCAAAACCTTATATGAAGAAACAGTGACACAGGCTTATGCAAGACTTTCTTTTATTTAGCAGACTTTGTATTTGCTCACAATTTGAGAACCAAACTCCAAGGTGTTCACCATCCTGTTCATATACCTGAATAAGCATCCTAAAGGAAGGAGGAGAGAAGGACTTGTTTCGGTACTTTCTTGCCTTATCTCAGATCATATCCCAGCACCGAAGGCATGTGATCTTGGGCAATAGGGCCATAAAGCAGGGCAACTCTTTATGAGAGGGACTGTGAAACTCTGGCTTCATTGACTGGCTCTGTGGCTGCAGGGGGCTCCTGCACTGCCTCTCTGCAAAAAGATTAACTTGTTTTCAGGTTTAAAATCTTCAGGCAAGTGGGGCATTCTGCCATGGAGATAGATAAAGAGATATGTCCCTTTTTCCTTATTCTATTGGAGCAGATGTTTGAATTTGTGTGGCATGATAGAATGAGGAATAAAGAAAGTGAAAAAAGTAGATGTCCATACATTTTTATTTATATTAGGCAGCCTAACTTAAGCGATGAGCAGTTTTTAAGAAGGTTAATGAGACTCACCAGTGAATGAAATAGATTTGTACTTTACTTTTCATTGTTTCTTTGTAGCGAGGAGGTATTTGCAGTAAATAGAAGTTGCATACAGTACACACATCTTTCCTTCAAAATACTTCTTAGTGTTAGTTTAGCAGTCAGCTTAACTTAGTTCAGTTGAATTTATCTTACAAGCTTATTTTTTGTGTATTTTAACTGTGACCAGTTTAGCTTTAGTTTGAACTTATCTAGCTTAGCATTAGTTAGTTTAGCTTTGCTCATCTTATTTTTGTCAAGTCAAGTCAAATTTTATTCGTATGGTGCTTTTCACACAAACAGCAATTCAATGTGCTTCACGTCCACTTAAAAGCAAAATCAGTTAAATTAAATGTTCATCTCAGTTTAGATGAGCAGTGAGGTTAGCCTAGCTGATCTTAGCTTAGTTTAGTTCTGTTCAGTTTAGGTTTAGGTTAGTTTGTCATATCCCAGTTTAGTATTGCTTAGCAGTTTAGCCTGGTTTAGTGTAGGTTGGCTCAGTGTAGTTTAGCTTGTAACTTAGTTTAGTTGTTTCTTTGTCAAGAAATGTCATTTATAATGGAATTATTTCTATTAATAAAACAGTTTATTCCTTATTGTAATGGGTAATGGTAATTATTTATATGTAATCCTTGAATTAGTGTTGAATTGAAATATGTTTAAGTTCATATTATTAAGTATACTTAAGTATAGTTTACCTCGTAAGTATACTTGTGTTTATGTACTTGTAGTATACTTATAAGTATACTTTTTCAATACTTCTTGGGACAAAATTGTCCCATTTTTTAGTTTACAAAAGTATACTTTAAGTATACTAACTATAACCTTTTATATATACTTTTATTTCACTCTGAATGTACTAGTAAACTTTCCAGTTTCTAAGAGTATACTTTCAATATACTCTATTTTGTATGCCTAGTACAAATACTAAACTTACAAGTATACTATAAGTTTACTTGTAGTATACTTTTAACCTACTTTTGAGTTGATCATAGGTACTAGATTATAGTTGAAATATGTATTTTATTTTCACGTGTAACAAATACTTCTCAAGTCACCAAGCAGTTGTGTGACAGTCACAACTATCAGAGTACTTAATTTGCAGAAATCTATGTTCATAGCTAACCTTCCAGGAGTATTCTTTAAGTAAACTAGTAAGTAATTGAGAGGGAAGGCCTATTGACTGCTCACAACAATTAATCACTGAGCATAATTACTCTGTTCAAAAGGTAAAACATCATGTTACACAACAATTTGTGACAAATTCTTCTTTTAAAAAACAGGTACAAGTATAGTACTCCATACAAGTACTATATACTCCAACTATAGTTAAGTATAAGTACAAGTATAAGCCAAATCTACTTATACTTTTCTGTATACTTGTCAGTATACTCCTAGTATCTGATCTGGGCCGACAGTGAATAAAGGGTTAAGTATAGGTACAAATATAGGCCAAATGTACTTACACTTTTCTTATTATACTTCAAGTATACTTCAATTTAATTCTGTATAGTATATCTACAAAACTACATAAAAAGTAAACTAAAAGTATTCTTGCTTATTTTTAGTTTTGAAAAAAGTATACTAATAGTATACTTGAATATACTTCTTTTTCGTAAGGGAATGATTCATATAATCTCACTACGACCATCCAGAGGTAAAAGC
Source organism: Sandelia bainsii (assembly GCA_032362345.1). Classification (NCBI taxonomy): domain Eukaryota; kingdom Metazoa; phylum Chordata; class Actinopteri; order Anabantiformes; family Anabantidae; genus Sandelia; species Sandelia bainsii. Next base: position 22,909,139 of record JAUMHL010000005.1, read on the forward strand.
GAGATAATCCTAGTTCGCAACAAAGTAGTAGAGGTGCAGTCAGAGAGGTAACTGATGAGGTTTGGATTGCTCCGACAGACCCTGACCACATTTTAGCTTTGTTTGAAGGCAACACAAAAAAAGGACATGGAGATGTATGTGGTGTGTGCGCGTGTGTGTGTGTGTGGTGGAGGGTGGGTGGTCGTGGGGGGTAGAACTGAGGGGGGCTGTGCAGGGGGTTTGGTCAGGGAGGTCGGGGAAGTCACACAGGTAGGGGACACTGATAGAGGTGGTGGGACTGTGCAGTCACCATGTCTCAATCTACAAACCAACCCTGCATGACTGGTCTTGGGCAATACCTAATGACCCCCAATTACAGTTTCTCTGTCCTCCAGAAAGCAGCCAGTGTGGCGTGACCCTCTGAAATGAGTTGTCCTCACAAGTGCATGGCAACCTAGACATGTTTACAGCGTGAGATGGTGTAATGTTAATTTTCATATCACATATTTCCTGTCTGCATGTAGCATCTGTCCAGAACATGTCTTTGTGCAGTGTGAACAGAGCGGGAGAAACAACGAGGAACTGAATGTGAAGGTGGGAAAAAAGCAAAGAGAGGGTCTGAGGTGGAAAGGTCAAACTGATGTTTCACTGTAAGGCAAGAGAGGGACATTTTTTTTCCAACAGGATGCCTCCTGTGGTCAGGGTTAATGTGGTGTTGTAAGGACAGAGATGTGCGCATGAATTAATTTTAAGGATGAGCAGAGGAGCGTGGAGACAAAAGGCCAGAGTCCACTGGAGGTGCAGTGAGGGGGCGGCTTTGGAAAATGGGTTTCTTAGAGCAGATCTGATGGTATGATCTCCAGCGTCACAAAACAATTTGTTTAAACTTACTCAACACTGAATCTAGACAGATTCCTGCACAATAAATAACTTCCAGATGGCAGAGAGATGCTTATTAATTTAGATTAAAAGTGTGACTTTTTATTTTACTGTATGTAATTTGACAGTTGAAGAAGTAGTGTCTGCTTGTCACCACTCATGATAAGAGGCAAAAAAGTCAAGTCTTTCCATGTTAGTGACTTTTACTTAAATGTCTCAACACTTACACTGGATTGTCATGACATTTGGTTCAGATAGTTATGGTGCCCAGGAAGAATACTGACGATGCTGCTGAGCCTCTGACTTTTCATGCGAGTTTTCACTTCATCTTGAAAAATATCTCAACATCGACTAGTACTAGTAGACATTATATAACCATCCTGTCCTCTGAACCTCTGCTAAAATATACTGCGTCATAGCTCTAGGCGTCAAAAGTTCCTTAAACTTTATTTTGGTGCCCTCATCAGTTCAAAATTCTAATTTGTTTAAGACCATCAGCCTCAGCTGTGCTTTGTGTTTAGTGCTAATTAGCAAATGCTAGCATGCAATCACATTAAACAGAGATGGTGAACATGATAAATGTTACACCTGCTAACATGATCCTGCTCAGCATTCTTAAGTTAGCATTTAGCTCTGAGCACTGCTGTGACTCGCGTTGTATTCGTGCGGTGTTGGCAGAATACAAAGACCAAGATACACATCTGCTATTCTGACTTCAGCAGTGTTCTCTCATTAGTCCTTGTTGGTTAACCCTAGTGCTAACTTTGTAGTCAGATCAAAAATGGTGACTTTTGTTGTGTGCATGTTTGTAGCAGTTCGTTAGACCCAAAGAGGTGAATACTACATTTAAAGAGAAATTCATTATTATGCCTTTAATTATCATGTGATTCAGTGACTGGGGACCACTGAAGGGTAAATAAAGCAGCTTTTCAGGGTTTTCAGATTACTGGTATATAGAGTCATGTCTGATAATTGCAGAGAAGGTAAGTGTAGGTGCTTTAAACAATCAACTGGGGACAAGACAGACACCATGGTTGACTGAGTGTGAAGCTTTTCTCTTTACTCATGAAATAATAGATAACTTGGGTTCCACATTAGGTGGCACAGAGCCAGAGTCTAAATTGTTTAGAACTAGACTTAAGTGAGCAAAGTAGATTGAGAGAAGCTGCTGCGAGGCCTTACGTTTACAGTGAAAACTGTTTATGGATGACAAATGTTTCGATTTTGGAGTTATAATTTGAGTGATTAGTAGTTATATTTCTCCTCAGGTTACTGTTAAAACGATCCAGTACTGTGTGAGTGCGTCTGTAGTCGTCTCTCATATTAAACTCACAGACAGGATGAGATACTGTACATTACTGTCTCTCTCTTGACAATGATCCCATTTAGCTCCCTCGCAGCAAAGCCGCACACGCATCGATCTCTGCATGAGGTAAAAGGAAATGTGCTGATTCCTCACACACTCAGTTATACATTAACTGTTAACTCAAAAAAAGAAATAAAAAGAGCTTATAGACTTGGACAGATAACCTGCTACTGGATCTGTCAGAGCAGGCGAATAAATTGCTGACACAAATAATCTTGCCACTAAAGGTCATTGTTGCTACTGTCACATTTTTGTGTTATTGGTGTGTTTATGACCAAAATAAAAATCTACGGGTGTTGGATAGTGGTAGGAGAGACAGGAGATGTCAGTCAAGTTAAGCCCTCTTAACTTATAGGAGAAATTACATTAATATAGTTTGTTAACAGTCGACATTAATTCAAAGGGTGAGTGAATTTAAATTTGCTTATGGCCAGTTTAGAGGTTTTATTTATAGTTACTGTGATGGTTTTATGATACCATCATAATCATAACCACAATATAAAAATACTCCATTACATGTATAAGACCTGCAAGTACAGATATAAACAAATCATACTTGAAATATCAAAAGTAAAAGTACTTATTATACGGAATGTCCCTTTACAAAGAGACAAATGTTATACAGTCATAATATTAATACAGCCACTGGTTGAGATGTTAAAGATATACTTATTGAGTATTTTAATATGATTAGTGTGAAGCTGATTTGACCTACAGTGTTTACTGCTGGGCATCTTTTATAAGATTCTTATGTGGTTTGTATGTAAAATTTTTATCTGCAAAGTTCAGTTTCCTTCTGAAATGAGGTATACTGTACCACAAAATTGCAATTTGTGATAGTACGTCAAAGTTGACTTTCCCTTACAAAAAATAAGTATATTAGAGTATACCATCAGTATACTTCTTCTAGACTAAAAATAAATAAATACTTTCAGTTTACTTTTTATCAGAGATATACAAAACTAAATTATAGTTAGGTATACTTGACTTACCAGAAATACCCAGCATGCCTTTTTGTGGTTTAACTTTGTAAACAGACAATCATTATTGTTACAAATTGATAATTTGTCACAAATTGTTGTTTGATTTGGTGTTTTGCCTCATGAAAGTGAGTAACTGTGTGTAGCACTTCTATTAGAGAACTACAGTATGTTTCTGTGGATGCAACTAATGTCTGCTACAACACAGTGATATGAATAATGATGAATGAATGAATGAATGAATGAACTGTACTGTATGCAACCGGTACTTAAAAGTGTACTTATCCAAGTATATAAGTAGCTAATTAATAGTATACATGTAAGTTCATTTTCTGTATTTAAAAGTATACTTCGATAAATTAGAATGTAGTACACCTAACAGTATATATAAACTTTACTTGCAGTAAACTTCAAAATGTGCTTTCATAAACTAAAACGTGGGCCAGTTTAGTCTCAAGAAGTATTGAAAAAGTACACTTGTAAGTATACTACAAATACGTTGCCATTAGCATACTTAAGTAAGTATGCTACTTAAGTAAGTATGCTAATACTTAAGTAAGTATGCTAATAAACTTTTATTTTACTATTTTTCAAAAGGTGTCCCACAGACCCCAGTGCTATATTTCTTCTTTAGAACATATACACTAATAATAATAATAATAATAATTGCCTTGTCCTCTGATGACCTTATTAAAATAGCAGTGTATTTCCTCCAGGTTACTCCAGTTTACTCCCACAGTCCAGAGACATGCAGGTTAGGTTAACTGGTGACTCTAAACTATCCATGACAGACCGGCGACTCTTGCCCAATGTCAGCTGCGATAGGCTCCAGACCCCCTTGTGACCCTCAAGGATAAATAGGTACACTTAATGGATAGATGGATAAATATGGAATACTCTTCCAATTGCCACAAAGTGGGTTTGTATATTTGACAAAAGTGCTATAAAAATACAAAGTACATTAAAACATACACCAAATAAATGTGATTAGAGACCAGTGATAGTATGTGCCTCTATGTGCACTTTTTTGCATCTGTGCTCATGTTGTGTGATTCTGTGTTACGCAGGCGTCGGCAGCAGAGTGTTTATTCTGCAGGGTTTCAGGCAGTCACCTCTCATGGCTGCTAATGGCAAGTGTGCATGCTGCTGCATTAATGAGGGTGCTGTGAACCTGCCGTTTAATCGCAGAGGAAGCCAAGCAGGTAATTACTTTTGAATCTCTAATTGCGCAGAGAGGAGAAAGAAAAACACCGGCCTGAGAGGCAGAGGTAGACGGAGCTCAGAATCACATGTTGCTGCTGCTGACTTTGTCCCCGTGTGTCCCACTGAGTTGGTTTTGCGTGTCTGGAGACTGGGGACTGAGTGGCCCCCGGCTACTGTATGTTCCTTCACTAAGTTTGTAAAGTCATTTATTAGAATATTACCTCTTCTACTTCTCCATCTAAAGGGATCATAATGATGCTAACATCATTTCTAGCAATAATTTCAGTTAGCTAAACAGATATAGCCTATGTATATACTGTATTTTTAGCAACAGCTGAACAACTCCTTTAATAAACCCCCAGGTTTTAACTCGGCAGGCTACAGCTCCAGGAGCCTCTGATTACTGGTTTATCAATACAGCTGTGATAAGATTCATTTGAACTGGTGTTTGTAAAAAATGGCAGTGAATAAGTTTGATCTTTAAGTAGGAGGAGATTGAATAAACGCAGCGTTTTTCTTCCTTCAACAGTTATTAGATCATCTAAAACTGCAAACGCAGATTATTTTGCACTGAACCCCACATCCGAGTTGGACTGCAGATGTCAGTGTGTGGTTGGGTTTAGGAAAGAAAAGCAGTTTGGTTAAGGTTAGAGAAAGGTTGTGCGTGAAGTGATAGTTACATTTGTAGCTATTAAGACAGACCACAATCTTTCTCTAAGCTTAACCACGTGCTGTGAGTGACTCAACTTAACCATAAATTGTTTAATAACACTGTAGTCACCAAACTAGATTTTGTACCACAAGATTGGATGTTCTGATGGAAAAGAAATCTGGTTGTTGTAGATCAGCTATTTTAGTGAGAAAAAAATCCACTGTCTGGATCGTTTATGTTCAGATGTTTGGTATCAGCATATTTGCAACTTGTCATTGATGTTAATTGAGCACATGTTGTCATTATGTTTATAGAAAATTACAAAAATGTGTTTGTGTTTGCAATTTTGGTTGTATAGTAATGGTGGCCGGCTTTGCAACAATATTAGGTTGATGTATAAAGAGTGTGATCAGTGCGATGATGCAGATAATTATATTATTAACATTATTTGGATTCTGGTCAGTAAAAAATATGATTTTAAAAAATTAAAACACATCTTTTTATCCACCTAGGCATATTTTATTGATAATAAAATTTGAAATAATTACTTTGTTATGTCACAGTCATGTAAACCTGTGTATGATAGTGTGACTATAAGTCTCTGTTTAGACTGTGGTATTGATGAGGAAAGTTGTATTAAACCATCACACTTGGACAATTTCTGTTATGGTATCATATTGTTTTACACACATGGTAAAACACAAATATTTCATTCAGGTAGTTCGAAGAGTTCATATACATAAAGTGTGTAGTGACGTGTGTTGAAGTGTCACCAGCCAAAAACCTGTGAACCTTTGTTTTAGTCTGTTGTGTAAATCACTGTAAAGTGCAAAAATGTTCTTTTTCCTGCAAACCACAACAGAGAGTTCACACAGAATGTGGTTGTTAACGAGGACAAAGCAAATATGTGATAACCGCATTCCAGTCTTGTTTCTAAATGCAATGCTAAATAAAGAGACTTCTTATCGAGCCATAATCCGTCACAAACTCTTCCTTGTAGGCGTGTGTTTAACTTCCCGCTGAGTACACCGGCGAGCGGCTTGGATCTGCTTGACTCATGTTCATTTCTCAGGCGATTTATTGCACGGCGACACACCTTACAGGCACCTGGCACAGTTTGTCTGATCAAAATAAGGTCAGGGGTGATAGTGTGCATGATTGTGTACATGTGTGTATCTGCATTATTGTTGTATGCTGTGTGTACACACGACAGTGCAATACAACTCTGAAATAACAATACATTTAAATTGATAGATTGAAAGTAATATGGCAGAGCCATCATGAATAGCATTTTTGCAGGTGCATGTATGCGAGTGCGTGTTCAGTACTGTACTGTAGGTGTACTGTACCTGCATGATGTCCTCCTAGCTGTTCGTCCCATCCTTCACTAGGTGACAGCACTGAGTTCAACAAAAGGTTCAGAGCAAAGCTTCACATCCTGCGGACGGTTTTTCAATCTTCACCCAGAAACAAAAGACTATGTGTGCCTTCACCTATGCAAAATGAACCACTGGTATGGAACTATGGGCCAGCATCAAAGCATTATGGAGCTCATAAGCCATGCAAATCTCCCCAGAGTTAACCCATTAAACTGTCACTAATAGATAACTAGGGAATAAATGTGGTCTCTCTATGCTCTATGCACACCACATTTATCAGTTAAGTGGAATATCTTCATACTTCGCACACTGTTGGAAACATTTGGGTACAGTTGTGCTCTCGGGAAGGACAGCGAGACACTGGACGTACCTGCATCAATGACCTCCACCTCCTGTGTGTTAAGTTCTGTTGCCACAAGAAGCCCCCCCCCACCCCAGCAGCTTTGCGCCACACATTTTGAGCCAGAGTTCATTACGAATGTGTGAAATCAATCCATGTTGTTCTGTTCCAGCTGGTAGCTAATCTTAGACATTTATTATCAAACACACCTGTTCACTAACACCGGTGACACCACATCTAGTCTAACTTCAGAAACATCTGCGTCTTGTCATCCAGGAGTGCAGGTTTCTTTTCATGCCTCAGTGTGCTTGCGTGTGCTTTTTGGCTCATTTACTTCCACAGAGTCAATCTGTTTCACTGTGACGCTGTGACATCTTTGCCTGCGTTATTGGTCTAGAAAACTCTTTCCAAAAGTTTTTTTTCAATATTTTAATGCAACAGAATATGTACAATAGTGAAACGAACCATGCAATGAAGCATTTACATACATAATTACACATATATATTTTTTTCAATATTTGATACACCAGTTGTTAGCATTGAAAATATTACATGTAAATATATCTGTAAGTGTATCTAAGACAATGCATGTGGCACTCAAAAGATGTCAAAAGATATTCATACTTTATATTATTTTGATCTTCAGCGCAATAAACTGTGGGGGCTTAAAACACATCATTTTAAAAACTTGTGCAGGGTCACTGTAGTTTTCTTTAGTCCGTACGATGAAGTTGACCGTCCTTTTTGGTGTTTTCCCCTGATGCCATAGAGATAGCAGGTCTGACCCCCCATCCCCACCCCACCCCCATTTGCTTGACAAAGTGGCTGTTGCTTCGATCCCTGAGTCAATATTGACCACCAGCCAGCAGGAGAGAGAAGCAGGAGCAGCAGCAGCAGCAGCAGCTGGGAGGAAGACAGCCAGCACATCATCATCATCAGCAGCAGCAGCAGTAACAAACACACATATACACACATGACCATCAAACACAAAACAAAACAAAACAAAACAAAAAAACATCACTAAACTATAAATATCATGTGGTTAATGACTATTTTGGCTGAAATACATTTTTATATGTTATTTTATCAGCAATTTTAACTTTTCAGATCATATTTTCACACTTTTACTACTACAGTACACAATGATAGGATTAAGTTTGGCCACTGTCTACAGCTTAGCCAATCTGCATTTTAAATACAGTGACAGTCAGGTTATTAAGGAGTTCCTCAATCCTCCTCCTGCCAAACTACCTTTGAGGCAACACTGTCTCCTGAAAATTACGTTTCTATGCAACTAAACTACAAATGCAATTATGTTTTGGATGCAATTTATTTTTTGAATAAATGAAGCACAACATTTATTAACGAAAGGAAATTTGCAAGGAGACAGTTGGGGCGCATGGAGGGCGTATAGCAGGACTTTACAAGCCATTTGTCCTGCCGAATTCAAGTCCACACTTGCATGTGAGGTTGGGTTTAGGCAAAAAAAGTAATCTGGTTATGATTAGAGAAAGACTGCGTTTTTGTTAAAATTGTAACGTATTGTGTGTGAAGTGTCAAATCTTTCTCTATGAAGCCAGTCCATAGTCTTTCTCTGGCCTTAACCCAGTGCCTCAACCTAACCATAAATAAGTTTAACAACGTCACAAAACTGGACGTTGAACTGCAAGATTGGATATTTCCATGGAAACAGGATACTGTAGATTGAATATTCTGGTGGACAAAAATATGCAGTTCAGCTATTCCCCTCACCAATATGCCCCTGTTTATTAGTCAATGTAATTGGCTAACAAGTCAAAACTTGCCAAAACAATTTAAATCATCCAAAAAAATTAACAATTCAATTCAATTCAGTTTTGTTTATATAGCGCCAAATCACAACAAAAGTCATCTCAAGGCACTTTACAGTGGAAGGTTTAAGACCTTACAGAATATAAGTATATACAGAATAATGTGGAAAACCCAACAGTCCCACTTGAGCAAGCACT
>JAUMHL010000005.1:22918004-22942433 GCA_032362345.1 Sandelia bainsii
AATCACACAACTCCGAGGTCGAGGACACCTGCAGAAAGGTACAGAGAGAAAGAGAGACAGAGAGGACGAAGCACAACAACAAGCCCTCAAACCTATTAGAACAGATTATTTCTTCCTCTGAGGCTCTGGTTGGTCTACTTTTTGTCAGTCCAGTCTGCCAACTTTTTTCAATTCTGTGTCTGAATCTGACTACAATAACTTGGTTGAAGCAAGAAACTCACCACCTGTTCCAATGATCCCACATTTTTAGCCTCAGTTAATTATTTATTGGACCTGAGATTTACCATCAAAATGCATTGAAATATGTGAACTTGTGCTTTGATCTCAATGATGTGTCGGAAGGATTTTTGTCCTTGTTAACGCCCAGAGAGGCTCTGCAGGTAATTATAGCCCTGCTGGTTCTGTAACTGAGCTGTAGAGGGTGCATGACCTTTGCTATCAAATATCTCCTTTCTTCAGATAATGGGAGTTGTAAGGGACACGTGTAGAATAAATATAAAAAGATGCCTATCTTACCAGCTTGGCTCAGTTGCAGTAAGTGTGGGAGTATGAGAGAGTCGACTGTTGAGGAGAAGGGGCGTATATGACGCAAGGGGTCGTGCTGCCCTGACGAACTAAATACTTCACCAGTTATTATCTCTCATTTTTGTCTATGCTGAAACAGAAACTTCACAGGATGGAAAAAATCCCAAATCTATTGTGTCTGGTGTTTCTTATTGACTACTTTGTCATTGCAAGAAAATATAAAAACGAAAATACTACACATACAAGTAGGAGAGGCGTTAAGACGTAACCAAACAAGGCAGAGACAGAGACAAGTTTGCAGTGCTGTGACTAACAGCCAAACCTCAAAGCTGCTCTGATCTGACCTGATTTAACAAAAGAAAAGAGGAGGAAAAAGCTTGATGCCTGACCACACACACCTTGTGCATGGAGAGCAAACACAGGCGAAAGACTTTAAAGTCTTATGCCCAATTCAAAGCCCACAGAAAACACTGTGTCACACACCCTGCAGCAGTACATGTTGACAGAGCCAATGCTGTCCACAGGTCCACAGGTCATGTTTATGAATTGGGAGGAGTGGACGGATGCCATCGTCTTCCATCACTTTCCTCTTCTTTGTCCTCACTTATATCAGTCAGTTGCAAACAAAAGTCTTCTCTCTCTCTGTCTCTCTCTCTCTCTCTCTGTACTTCAGTTTGGACATCTTCCCATGATTCATGGGTGTAGTGATGAAATCTTATTGCACTGATAGAGATCAAAGCTGCTCCTCCGTCCGATGAAGAGAAACTGTGATGCAATCAAAGCACTTGGTAGAAAAGTCTTGACCACTGATGGATTTATGACAGATGACTGTATGTGGAGCAACATGAAAACAACCCATGATTATCATGAAATAGCCAGAGTATTTGCATGATTAATGGAGTATTGTGTGAGGAGTTGACAACAACAGATGGCATTGGGGGTGTTCAGACTAAGACCCTTATCTTAGGTTCTCCTTAGATGATTGTTTTTTCTTGCTGTCATTTCGTTGTTAAGTCAAGCAAGACTTTTCATTAAAACCTTGCCAAAGCAACATAGTGAATTCATCTGTTTTATTTGTTTGAATTTAATATGTACTATCACTTCATACTTCCTCCTTGAGGAAAAATAGCATGTTATTTGAGAAGTGCTGTATTATTAGCTTATTTCCATTCTTGTTAAGACTTAGATACGAAGATCAATACAACTCTCATGTCATGTTATATTTCGTTTGGTTTAAGCCAACAAAACCAATTTGCACAAAAGTCAGTTGGGGATTTCTGTGTTTTGTGCTGGACTATTTCTTGGCGGCGAGCAGTGATTTTCTGAAGTTTTGGCATCCTTGTGAGGTTGCCATTACTTCCCCATTGACACTATTAATTATATTTTAAACATTATGTTATTGTGTTGTTTTTCTTAGTTTTGTTAACCCTAACTGATAAGGCCTCTCATAACCAGTAAAAACATTTCTGTAATGATACTGGTACAGTGTAATTAGCTGTAGGGAAATATGTTGAGCACACCACACTAGGTATTGGCGTCTTTGCTAGTTTTATATTTTCATGAGACATGCAGGGGTGCGACCAGAGGTATGGACAAGGGTGGCGCAAGTCCAAAAATCTGGTGCCACCTCTGTCAGTGAATAGTAAGTACTTGGTTTATGATTATAAATGAATGCAGACCATTCAGCACAACAAGACCCTATTCAATTTGAGTCTGACATAATCTTCACTATTCATCATTATAAATAATAATACATCATAATAAATGAATAAATTCATAATAACTATTAATAAGACACCAGTTTTGTAGCAGTTACAACCAGGCACATAATCCGTGCACAGGATGTGTGTCACCTCCACTGTTTATTGCTATTTATAATACAAACTGTACATCTCTGTCTTTTGCAGAGATTCTGTATGGGAAAAATAACTTTTGTCCCAGTGTGCACCATGTGATCACCAAAAAAGTTGCAGTAAATCAGTTTGGCCACTATGCCAAAGTTGCTTCACAGCCCACACTGATCCTGGAGGCTTGATGTGCTCCAGTATGGCCTCCTCATTAAAAAAAATTCTAGATCTGCCCTGGACTCATCTAGCTTCATGGGAAATCTCTGCTACCTGCAGTTAGATGTTTTTTCTTTGGTTTCTGGAGCTTCTTACCATAAAGTTGGCTGCTGATGAAACTACTTTCATCACACTGTAACCAGAAAAAAGGACGGGAGGCATTTGATGTTACATTTTGACTGAGCCTTGCTATATGCTGTTTCTTTGTTTCCAGTCTTTTACTAGTCTAATCAACTGCTGCCGCACTGTGATACTGGACATACAGACACGAGTGGTATCACTCTTCTCAACTTAAAACTAAGCCAAGACTTAGAACTTAAATTGTGGACAAAATTCATATTTTTCTACACATTTGTCTCTTTATGCAGATACAGATAACAGTGGGATTTGAAAGTCATCTTCAGGTGCCTGAGTGAAGGAGATGAGGGGTCGGAGAGTTCAGGCTGAGGTTAAGGTCCAGATCAGTCTGTGGAACGGTACATGGCCGCTAGTTCCTGAACCTCACGCACACACCATGTAGCCCTTGCCCTTTTTATTTTGGTGGCTTTACAAGTGTTCCGGTCTATTCAATTCAATTCAGTTCTATTTATATAGCGCCAAATCACAACAAAAGTCATCTCAAGGCACTTTACAGTGTAAGGTTTAAGACCTTACAGAATATAAGTATATACAGAATAATGTGGAAAACCCAACAGTCCCACTTGAGCAAGGTTCTATGGGTTCTTTAAGATATGACCTGGTTGGTCTATGCATCAACCAGGCTGTAAGGTGACGAGCAAGAGGTCACAACAGGTCAGTGAAGACACCAAAGGCAGCCAAACACACCTTGAGCTAACATCAGTACTCACGCTGTGTTTTTTTTAAAATAAAAAATAAAACAGGATGTTGCTGGCTGAAATCAGGTAAAGGTTACCACAGTGTCCAGCAATTAAATAAAGGAAAACCACAAATTTGAATTTAGTGTATTATGCTGGTGTTTTAGTTTCCACTGAGGAAACAATATGTTGCTATTTATCAAACAGTACACCACCATCATATCTAAAATTTACATGTGAATAATGTATAAAAGAAATCCATAGGCACAAAGCATGTGAGTGTCATGATTCCTGTTCAGCAAAGAACATTTGAGTGGCCACTGGTAGATAAACTATGTTATCTTTGCACCAGTTTAATATCTGTACTGGTCTACCCTCCATTTCCAACAGCTGGGGGTGACATAAAAAAGATCTACAAAGCTAAAGTGGACACCTGGGTTTAGAAGATTTGCTTAAGTGTCAGTACATTTAATGTGTTAGTTCTGGCAGAGAAAACAAAGGTAAAATAAAAACACAAATAAATAAAATAAGTAGGTGGTTAAACTTAACAAGTTAGATGATGATGACCATGTGATATAATCGAAAACTCTAGAACAGCTAGTTCTATAATAATCAAAAACTAAAAATAATCTTACAACTTTGTGGTTGCTTAATTAACATTTTCACTGTTGGACTATGCTGTGTGGTCTATGTACCTTTGTACCTGTACGTAAGTAATTTTTTCTTGTGATCCTCCAACGCAAGCAACAAGTAATGTCCACTTGTAACCCCTGATCCCAGGTTTGTATGTCTTTCAGCTGAGAACAGCTTTAACGTTTTTTGAAGAATCCTGTATAAAAGAAACACAAACTAAAAAAAGTCAGAACTATGAACTCAATTTTGCAAACTCTACCAGAATCCCAAACCTAAACTTTTTGACTTAATGATGGACCACCCATCATTAACACAATTCTTGCATATTATCTTGTGTGCGCATCATGGCGACCTTGTCTATGTTGATTTGGAGCATCGGTTGTGCACGTCATCAGAAATCAATGCTACGGGTACATGAGATGAAATCCCACATACATATGGTGGGGCAGTATTAAATTATCACAACAATGGCGGAAAGTACGAGACAAAACTCACTGAGTCTACATCTACATGGCTGCCATTTAAAAAAAGAGAACAACAAGAGAGCTGCAGCCCTGCACTTACAGCTCGTGACTGGCTGAACACACCTGATCCAGGTAACCAACAGTGGGAATGGAAGAGATAGTTGGAAAACAAGCAGGGCTCTCTAGGCCCTGACTTAACTTTTAGCTAGCTAATTAGCATTAACTATGTTTTATCAATCACACTGCAATTAAACAAATCTAATAAATGATAAACAGATTTTTATCTTTACAACAAAGGTTTAGCTGATCTCCTTGGTCATGGCAGTCCAGCCTCCAGCCCATGACTCAAGTGTTTTATTAGTTATAGACCAACAAAGAGTTGGTGCCAGTGTGAAACCATTTTTTCTGACCAGGAACCCCTTCTTTGACTGTCTAAATGCAAAAAACTGGTTTGAAATCAAGCACTGGCTCCGAACCAGCCCTGGGACTAGCTTGGTTGAAAAGGGATAATAGTTGATGCATTTGTTGTCTACGTGTTGGTGGAAAGCAACCATACATGTGACATTTAAAAAATGGTTTCTTAAAACAGGTGGGAACTGTAATTTTCAGAATACCTAAGTACCTAACAAAAGGAATAATTTTGTAAGGAACTCATTTGTGTTGCAGATTAGTACAGATTTTGTGTATGTGGGATTCGCTCAGAATAAACTACAGTACCCATGTTGTTCAAGTAAAAAATGGACATTTCATCCAGGACACTTGCCTGGTTTATTGGACCACAATGGAACTCATTGGTACAAAGAAATAAAATAGACAGACAATGCCTCACCATATGGGGCCCTTGATGGTCCCTGTCCGACGTGCATTATTGCTCAACCTATGTGTCACCGATCTGCATGAAAACATAATGGGCAGTGCATGTTCCTCACCTCACTCCAGTGCACAAGCTGCTTTCACAACAGGCGTGATGGTCTGTACTGGATAAACTGTTTTTGCAGCTTTGTTATTGTTTGTTGTCAATGGTTGACAGATTTTAAGTGGAGAGTTGTGAAAGTGCCAGAAAAATGAGTCTTGTCACTCAGAGGTGGCAAGATGTGCGTTTGAGAGCGTGCGTTTGTTACCACTAATCTAATAAAGTGGGGTTGTTGTTTTTTTTCATAAAACGTGATCGTTGATATTTCTATTTTGTTAGATTTATAGAGTTTGAATTAATTCCACAAAAGTGTGGAAACATGATAATGCGTCACATGTTTTTGGTTCATCTTTCTTTCATTTACCTTTAACCCCACACATCTTGAACGTTAAATCAATATCTAAGTCTAAATTAACCCTGAATTCCCATGCTATTGTGGGTAAATGTTGGTGTCAGACAACAAATGATCCCATTTATTCTGTTATTAGGAAAATCAATCAGTTTCCTTGGGCCCTAAAAACCAACACTTGAGTCATTAACTTGTCACCTGAGATGACGGAGCTGCAGACACTTATCTGTTTCCACCGGGTTATTAACTTTACCCACATAACACAGCGGCTGGCACTCAACACGCCAGAGCGAAGGGCAGCTAAGGTGTTCATCTGCAGGGAAACTTTATATAACAATAGTAGCTGGAGATAAGAGAACAGTGTAATCTGGGTAATGACACCCAAAGCAGTGGAATTGTAGATGAGAGACACATGACCTGTTTGATGATGTGTGTTGCTAGAACAAAAATTTCCATTAATAAATGATTACAATAATAAAATAATTAAGATTCTGTTACAGACTTTAAAAGCATCTCCAGTACTTTGCAGTGGACTTGTAACAGCCTGGTTGAACTTTATGGTGTTTTTATCTCTCCCTGTATTATAACTGGAGTATCTGAGTTGTTGAGTTCATTTAATACCCCCCTGAAAGCTACACCTCATAATCTTTTACTGCACGGCTCAACTTGCACTGCTCAACACATTTTTTGTTTAATAAAGTCACTCTGTACCGTATTGGCTCCACTGCTAATAGGTTTAGGGCAATCCTGCATATTACTAATGACCAACCACATTGATACTACACTGAAAGATTACACGTTTGACCAATAATTAGCGAAAATATCTCGTTGTGAACCGTCATACATATTCACAGAGGAGGTCTGTGTCCACGCTGTTTTTGTTTACAGCTGAAGTTGTGTTTGCAGAAGAATGATTTTATTGGAGTTGGTTTGATTTGCAGTGACAGTGCAGAGAAAGCAACTAGGAGCATTTACAGTACTGGGTTAAATATAAATTTGAGGTACTTGTACTGAGTATTTCCATTTCACTCCACTTCTTCTTTACTACAGTTCAACAATAAATATTATACTGTGCTGTACCAAGACTGCTCCTACTAAACATAAGATGAGAATTGTATAGATCACATACAGATGAATGCTTTCTTTTACAGGCCTTGTTATTTCAGGTGATACTGTCATTTAGGGGATTTTTATAGGATGCTCAGTAATTAAAACAAATGTAATTAAGTACAAATTCTTAGAAAACTACCAGCACTGTTCAGAGACCTGCTTGTTTCCATTAGTTGTGTTGGGCTCTGGTGGATAGTAACTAAGTACATTTAGTTAAGTACTGTACTTAAGTGCAATTTTACAATTTAAGTACTCTGTTGCAACAGATGTAGAACTCCTACTTTTACTTAAGTAAATGGTCTGAGTATGGTTTATAAAAAAATCTGACAACTTTTTTTATTGGTTTTATTATCTGTTATACTTTAGAGGTTTAGTAATACATTTACAATGCAAAACTTCTTATAATGGGGTATTTTTACAGTACTGTACAGTATTAGTATTTTTAGTGAAGTAATAAATATGAATACTTCCTTTAGTACTGTTCATTCAAAAAGAAAAAAAAGATTCACAAGTTCTGTATTTAAAAGTCAGTGTCTTTTTATTCACTAGTTTGATCTAATTTATCATAAATTATCATTTTGAATAGACTAGGGAGAACAGCTGTACTTATTTATCAAAAAAGACAATAAACTAAGATTTTATTATGAATTGGGTTTAAAATCAAAATAAAATAATACATTTGCACTGACAATAAAAGTAAATCTGAGGGGTGTTTCATCAGTTCTGTAGGGTAATTTATAAAACTGAAGAGTAATGTACTCATTTGTTGTGTATTGTAAAATAAATACTATATATAGTATGGCCCAAGATATTAAAATACATAAGACTCAACAATAAAGCACATACAGAACACAAAACAGACAAAATGTGAAAATGTATTTAGAACAGAAAGAAAGAAGAAGTTGCCTTGTTTGACTCCATTTAATGTTGTCTTGTGTCACTTCTGCAATGACCTACATCAGTCCAGACCTCATGCAGCTGTAGTGGTACAACATGTCAACACACTCAGCCTTAGAGTCAAGGTACACTAAAAATAATAGTCTAACCTAACAGTCCTATAATAAATCCTCCTGTTCATCTTTTGTTCAACTGTTTTCTACACTGTAATCCCGGATTAGTTGAGTTTACTAGAAATTCGTGTGGAAACCCGTTCCCCTAAACCACTTTAGTTTTTACAAATGCTGAAACTAAACAGGTTAAGTTGTATTGACATGGACAATCATTAGGCTTTACTAAAAATCATTAGTTCACTTAACTAATTTTCTTTGCAGCCCGAAGTTGTTTGAAATAACTATCTTAAGCTAAACTTACATAAACATATTCATCCCTACTTAAATTCAATTTTTAATATACATAATGTGGTTTCTTCAAATGTAATTCATACCATTTTGTTTTTGTAATAAATACTACAAGTAAAATTGTATCGAATAAGAAAAATAAAAAATAAACACATTTAAATGTTCAGAAAAAACATTTTTTTCTAAAATAGTGCAAAATAACATTCTGCAGTCTTACAGTATTGCACAAACTCTTCCAATCAAAAGACAAGTAAAATCATTACTTGGTTTCAGTTCACTGTGACCCAACATGAGAAGAACCTGTTGAATGAACTGGAATGTGAGCTTCATAGACTTGGGGTAGTGTAGAAGCAGTGTATATGAAAGTCCAAACAGAATGCACATGGATTTTGGCAAGCCTTGAAGGTTGTCGATCACAATTTCTCCCTCAGTGATAATCTTCAACAAGGCTGGACTGAGATGCAGGGAAGATGAGGGTGAAGCACTTTCGGACTCAACCAGGAGGATCCCAATGTCCATGTGGCAAAGGCCATGATCTTCATCAGTCCTTAAACAATAACATACGAGCACAATCATTAATTTCTCATTACATTACCATCTTTAATATTTCAGAATGTAGCCTAATCATGGGTGAGTCACTGTCAGAGGGGATTAGGCAAAATATCATCTAAAAAGTTGGAATGAGGAGTTGCTAATAATGCTGACTGATAAAGAGAAGTGGATCACTATATGAATATGTGTGATTAACACCTCACAAATCACATGAAATGCAATGAAAAAGAAAAATCATTAGGGTATGAGCATGATATTGCCATGAGCTGAAACACCTAATCATCATACAGCAACATGCTGTATGTGTATTATAATCTGCCAGGTTTGAAGTCTTTGGGGGAGTAAGATTACAACTCAAATTACAAAACCGATCATGCTAAAAAGAGCAATTTTAAATTTGATTGTATATCCCATCCAATACAACAGTACTTTATGTGACATGTCAAGTTGTGAGGGAAAAACTGCATGTGCATAATGGCTAAACACAAACCTTGGTTTGAAAGTTGTGACCACAGCTGCCCAGACGAGGACTGTGCTCTATGCACACCTGAAAGACAGAGAATACTCCAGAATTACATTTTAAGAAAAAGAATACAATGGCTGGAGGCTCCAGAATGAATACCTGCGTCACATGTATCAAACATAAGAGAACAGAAAAGGAGCAAACTTTTAGCTCAAGCTGCAGTTAAAGTTAACCTGACTGTCACTGTCACATTGCTAATGTACCGTCTAAAAATAACGGACAAGTAATGTAGTGGGTAAATTCCGAATCGTGTTAACACCCGACTAATATTACCATGCTAGCCCTGCTAATGGTCACATCACCTATTTGACACCAAACACGGATAAACCACGTTAGCCCGCTAGCTTGTGGTTAGCATAAGCCATAAGCTAGCACGTTATTGTAAACACTGACTGAACCGACAGATAACCGTCTTCTTAACACTTAACTGAGGTTAGCGTTAAGCTAAGTCCTTATCTGGACTGATCTTATGGGTCTGTTCAGTAAGATATACAATTTAACACTCACCAGTTTTCTTCAAATATCCGTCCGGACAAACTCCTCCGCGCGGTTGTTGTGAACACAGGAGTCGAGACACGTTGAATTGTGAAAGAGCCCCGCCCCCTCCGACAGTAACATGTTCAGTTATCTTTGCTAATCATCATTATTGCAGAGCACAATGTTGAAAAGTATTACAAACAACTAATTCTGGTTTAGTAATTAGTAACACTGTTTGTACAAAACACGAAAGAATAATTCATCACTACTAAGTAGTTTATGTTCAAACAAAGTCTGGGTTTACAGTGTAGGCTGTAGTTTGTGGTGCCGCTGGACATTTGTTCAAAAAGTGTAGATTTCAGTGTATAAATAGTGTGGACAAAATAATAAAAGGTTCTTTTCGTTTTGTAGAAACTAAGTCGAAGAACCAGGTTCCAGGTAACAAGCCATCTAAACTCATATAAATCATCTACAGTGAAATGAGGCAAACTCAGCTGCCGACGTTTTGTACCCTAGGTTTTCAGGATTTTCTTACCCTCATTTTGATCTGACTTCTAGTGACCAACTAGTGTATTATCATCTCATGTTGATAACACAGCTATAATAAAGTTAAAATTAATTTAAGTGAGTTTCCTTGAATGTTTAAAGTCAGTTTGCACTTTTTTTTAAAATCCCGCTCCTGTGTGAGCGCTGAGTGTGGGGAAAAGAGGAGAAACAGCTAAACTCTACTTAATTATTGATTTATTTACACAATATTTCCACCAGGATGCAAAAGTGAAAAGGTAATGACATCAGTGAATCCTAATGACCTCATTCTGTTTATAGGCTGATTAATTGAAGGTTTATGAGCAGCTATTGAATTTAGCAATTTATACCAAAATAATTTATTGTGTGTCATGGAAAGAAACCTGGAAAACATGGACTTTTGTCCCACATGAGGATTATTAATGGTTGCTTTTTTCAGAGAGAGTTGAAAATGTTAATTAAATTGTATTTCTCTATGGAGCCATGATGTAGATTATTAAGCTTCATCAAAGGAAACAAACAGCTGAATTAATGAGGTCATTAACACCTATTAGTAAGTGATCACAATACAGCACTTACATCATTAAAACCAGAAACAAATGAAGGCCATAAAGAAGCTACGTAAAGAATATGACAGTATTTCTAGGTGTCAGTACTTCAACAAGGCCAAACGCTGGTTTAAAACTAACTCAATGTAGAATAGAAGCAGTGTTGGTGTGAATGTGTGCAGCTCGCCTTTCTTTAAAGTCTTTATGGCATATACAACAGGGTCCAAAGTCCATCAAAGTTTTGCTGATAAGAGGAGCCAATAAAAGCAGCAGTGTAAACACATGCCTACCTCGGCCCAGAGTGGGACTTATTCTTTGGATTTACATAAAGGCTCCCATCAGCCGGCCCACTCATTACCATGTTTTATATGCCCCTGCGCCCAGAAAGCATCATGGCAAAGTAGCTCCATCCTCCCCTCCAACAGGGAAGTGAAGAAGCTTCTCGGAGCAGGTGTCAGCAGCCGCAAACTCTCCCACAGTACTGGACCAGCAGAGAGGAAGACAGGAACTTTTTTTTTGTAGTTATTCCCCTTTATGCGCACTTTCCCCCTTTGCTGCAGCGCGCACACAGCAGGCCTATGTTGACTTTTTAATGTTCTCTAAAATGGTATCCAAGCTCACATCCCTGCAGCAGGAGCTCCTTAGCGCCCTGCTGGACTCAGGAGTTACCAGAGATGTTCTGATTCAGGCCCTGGATGATATGGACCCGAGCCCTCCTGGCTTTGGAGTAAAACTGGAGAGCCTGCCTATGTCTCCCTCCGCTCCACAGAGCGGCAAGATGAACGGGCCGGACGCCGACTCCAAGCCCGTCTTCCACACGCTCACCAACGGCCACAGCAAGGGCAAGCTGTCGGGGGACGAGGGCTCCGAGGACGGGGACGACTACGACACCCCGCCGATACTGAAGGAGCTCCAGTCGCTCAACACGGAGGAGGCCGCCGAGCAGCGGGCGGAGGTGGAGCGCATGTTGGCGTAAGTCTCCCTGCTAGACTTGTCGATTTAAAAATAAAAAAAAGTGGTTAAGTGAAGTAAAACCTGAGACAGTATGAAGGTGACATGAGTGAGTGAAAGTGAGCCCTCACAGAAGGTCACTGCGTTTGGCACAGTCCACTTTACACGTTCTTCACTTTAAAGTTTCGGCCTTTTGAAGCGTTAAAAAATGAGCGTCAGTCAGTCTGTAAGTTACAGGCCTTTATATCCATCAAACACTTTTCCTTCTCTGTTTACCATTTTAAAATAACCCGCCATCGCTCCGTTTTCACATTCTGGTTACTAATTATCCACATGGACTATTATTTCTTTACCTTTGCAAAATATCAGCTGAACTTAGATCTATTTATTATTAACTATACTCCACCTCTCCACGATAAAAAAAAGAAAAGAAAAAAAAGATCCGTAGCTACATGAGGAGAAAGTGAATCGAAGGAGCTTCCTTTTGAGAATTTAGGAGTGAAAAAAAAATTACATTTACAAAATACACGAAAAATATACAAATAATAATATTAATAATAACACTAATAATTACGTCTAATTTTATAATAATAAAATAATTTAATCTACTGATAAATTTAAATTACAGTTTCTAAACATTTCAGCTATTTATTTATTTATTTTTAGTTTCTGTCCGCGTGTCAGTGAACTCACCACGACATAAGAAAAATAAAAACAATCGTACCTGAACGTCGCAGCTTTAATCCATTTATTTCTTATTATCTCCACTCAAACCACTTGAAAACCAATGTAAAACTAATATTTGAGACTATCACAGAACGGGAAGAATATCAAAACGAACCCACGTGTAGTTAAGTTATTATTAATTTTATTCTATAAATCATCAACTGAAAGATACACAGTGGCGTGTGAATAGACTGAATGGAGATCTGGTTATTCATTGTCAAAAGTTATAAACTAACATCTCCCACTTAACCCGCAGACTTACATGTAGGCCTTCACATTCTCCAAAACAAACAGACGTGTGTAGATTTGCTCTAATTACCGATGTCAGTGTGTCCGGGCCCGTCGTTGACATGCGACTGGTTTTAGTTTTGACACTTTTTCGTTAATCATAGACGTATAATGAATAATATGAAGGGATAATTCGACAGGTAAGAACATGCATGTTTTAACAGCTAAATCTGATAATGATGTGGAGTTGAACACCATATGGATACCAACAACTTAAATATAATTTATTAAAAACGAAAAAAAAAACTTTCTGAAGGCCGTTTTATTTTGAAATTAATGTCATTAATTTTAGAGCCGAACATCACTACATCGCCACCAGAATATTAATTAAACAACATTTGATCTAATTACAAATGCGATTTTTATTCTAAGCGAGACAAACCTTAAAAATATTTTTTTTCTTATGTGGACTGGAAGTTTCTAATTATATTATTAAAATATATGTTTTCATTTATGTACTCATCATAAGTTTTGCCAGCATATCTGATGGCTTGTTAACATTTTGATGCTGTTTGCATTTTTATATTTCATTAGATCCATTTTCTTTGAATGTACAGTAACCTAATCTGACTCTTTCTAAGCTGGAAAAAAAAGAGTGTTTGTGGGACAAACACTTATTTGACTTTTCGAAATGTCCCTGAATCTACTTGAACTACGGTTTGAAAATATTTACAGCCTATT
Organism: Sandelia bainsii; assembly: GCA_032362345.1. Classification (NCBI taxonomy): domain Eukaryota; kingdom Metazoa; phylum Chordata; class Actinopteri; order Anabantiformes; family Anabantidae; genus Sandelia; species Sandelia bainsii. Next base: position 22,931,446 of record JAUMHL010000005.1, read on the forward strand.
GAACAGGGCACAGTGATAAACGGGTTGTCTGTGAGGGGAGTTATTGCTGTTCCTGAACCTTTAAACTTGAGGCCTTGGAAAACAGGGAGGCAAAAAGGAAGGAACAAACCATTTCTAAATGTGGTAATAGGTTTAACAATCAATTTTCAATCAACTAAACAAAAAATATATAAGAATATCTCCCCTGCTACATGAAGAATTTATAATTTATTTTATACACTGATTCAACAGCTTCACAGCTTGTTTCAGCCATGAACTCTAACTAAAGGTGGTTTTGCGTTTTCCTACTTCCGCCTGAGAGCAGCACATACTTCAGTGTTGAAATGACTGGTTGTTTTCTGCTCCTGTGTTTTAACTGAACCCAGTGAGGATCCATGGCGCGCTGCCCGCATGATCAAAGGTTACATGCAGCAGCACAACATCCCCCAACGGGAGGTGGTTGACATCACGGGCCTGAACCAATCTCACCTCTCCCAGCACCTCAACAAAGGCACGCCCATGAAAACGCAGAAGCGAGCGGCCCTCTACACCTGGTATGTCAGGAAACAGAGGGAAATTCTCCGACGTAAGTTAATATTTGAGTTTCTCACAGTCTGCAATGTGCCGTTGGCAGCAGCACGGCGCTTTATTTGGGTTTCAAACCTGTAGATATGTATTTGGATTAGACAATTCCTCAGCTGGCCGGGACACATATCCATGCACCTACATCTATATGGCCATCAACAGGAAAAAGTTGGCTAGAAAATCTCACAGTTTTGTGTGTCAAGGAGAACATTTTTATTTTATTGAATATGTCTCTTTTTATTTTTACAGAGTTCAACCAGGCAGCACAAGGTTCTGGCAGCAATATGATAGACAAAGGCAATCAGGATCCGGTGTTTTTTTTCCCAGAGTTCAACCCTTCCGGTCAGGGCATGGGTCAGCCAGGTGATGACGTCAGCAGTGAACCCTCCTGCAAGAAAATGCGACGTAACCGTTTCAAATGGGGGCCTGCGTCCCAGCAAATTCTGTACCAAGCCTACGAACGGCAGAAGAACCCCAGCAAAGAAGAGAGGGAGGCTTTGGTGGAAGAGTGCAACAGGTAGATGAACACGATGCTTTCATGTATCTTTTATGGAAAAATGTTACCTACACAACATCAACCCCAATTTCTTCTCCTTGTGCTGTCTCCTGTTTCCTGCAGAGCTGAGTGTCTTCAGAGAGGTGTCTCCCCCTCCAAAGCTCAGGGCCTCGGCTCTAATCTGGTAACGGAAGTGCGAGTCTACAACTGGTTTGCCAACCGGCGTAAAGAGGAAGCCTTCAGGCAGAAGTTGGCCATGGACGCCATCAGCGCACCGACCCACAGCATCAACCCTCTGCTCTCGCACAGCTCGCCGCATCATCCCCAAGCCAGCGCTTCACCTCCAAGTAAGATGCAGTTCAGCAATTTTTTGTTTGGCCTGCAGATTTACCGCTGCTACAGTCAGAAAAGGTTAGAAACACAGTTGATGTGATCAGAGAGGCAGGGAGGTGGGGGGGTCAAGTGATCAATGAGTGTGAGTGAGTGAGCTGAGCAAATGCCATTGTTATTCTGATCTTTGAAAACACACTGAGAACAATCCACATTGTACCTGCAATCTCCACTCCAAAGTCAGCATGGAGAAGCATGACACAAAGGGCAGCAATCCTGTGACAGGCCTGGGTCAGTCCAGGGTCAGGGAGGGGGGGCACGGACACATCCAGATTCCTTCAACGTAACGCCGTCATTTCCATATTTCCTCCTCCCACACTGGTCGCTCACCTTAGAGTGCTGCCAAAACAAGGGCAATAACGCTCTGCGGAGCGTTATTGCTCTGACCATTTCACCCTTACCTGATGTTTGCTTTCGGCGTAATTAGTATTGACTGAGTTTACCTGGTGTATACAACATAACAACAAAGCTGATAGGTCTCACAGAGCATTATCCTCTGTGCCATCACTCACCCACCATAAAACTGTGATTTGAGAGACTCACTCAGAGCCTATTGTTGTCTGCTCATGTTCGAACATGAGGTGAGCTTTGAAGGAAAAACAAACTGTTTGCCTTGCTCTTTAACCTTTGGATAAACTGGTCCCACTTGTGGATTGTCCCTTTGCTTGATTTATTTATTTTTTCCGTGTTGCCCAGAACACCTGACCAGGCATTGACCTCAGATTGCAAAGCTAGAGGGGTCGGCGATAAGCGGCAGAAAGGAAGGGTCTGTGTATGGCAGAAAGCATACCCCTCCCACCCCCCGAAGCCCCTCAGCTGGCTGCTTACAAGGTGTCCTGCTGGCATCCTGCCGACAGCATCAGCTGTTTTTCAGTGTCAGCCCCTGGCCTGACAAAAACATCCCAGCGGGGTGTCTCATTGCGTTGCCAGGGCATGGCCTGTATTATGCATGCTTAATAGACAATTAAAATCCTTTGCTACTACATCTCCTAGGCCTTTGATAAGAGACTCCTCTGACTTCTACTCTCTATACTCTACGTCAGCAGGGGGTCCCATTGTCTGTGGTGTATTAGAAGACTGCAGTGACTGTAACCTAGGTTCATTTATCTCTGCTGGGCCTGAAGGAGGACTGATTTTAAAGCCTCCCCCTCACCTTTATGGGTAATGGTATAGTTGCTGAGGCAAGGCGCAGACTTGGAGCAGCAGGAGCTGTCCACTGGGGTATTGGCTCTTTTCTGGCCAGACAGGACTGATGACCTCTTCTTCGCCTGTAGAGAAAGCTAGTAACCCCCCTTCTTAAACCATCGCCACACCTTTATTCATACGAGAGAGGTCACTGCTGGGTCAGATCAAAGAAACTCCACTTACTTGGGGAGTTTTTATTGATTCTGTTTCAGTTCGTTGATCAGTTGGTCACAACTGGATAGACAGTCAAACAGTGTGACGTGCAGTTTTCGTGGTGACCTTTTTAACTTTCAGAAATGGAAGTGATCTTGTAGGCAGATTACATATTTTGTTAGCAGGTATATGAAGGCCCACATCTGTGATTTCCCATGCAATATTTTCCCCACTTTTGATCCACTTATAACATTTATTGAGCGTAACTAAGCCTTTTTATTCACAGCATTTTACTTTGAAATATGCAAAAAATGAAGCACTAAACATTTCACCTCTGAACCTCTTAAATGGCTTAATTTCAACCCAAACCTTAGCCCAACTATTAGAGGCCTAAAGAGGTAAAAAAAATCTGATTTGTGGTGCACAAAAAACAAACATTATAGTTCAAAAAAGAAATACAAAAAGCAGCACTTTTTCCTTCTTTCTTAAACCAGATTTGAGCTGTAACTATAAAGTAGTTACAACTAGCTCCAGATTGACCAGGTACAAATTGCTAGTAATCTCATATTGGTCAGGGGACATTTTTGCATGACTCTACATTTTTCTGATAATATTTATGTACTTTTACTTGTAGAATTATTTTAGGTTACTGTATTGTCACTTTTACTTCAGTAAACTAACAATCTGAATACTTCTACTACTGGTAATTTGGCATCTGGCAGCTGGGGTGTATCGTTCTGCACGTTACAAAATCAGCAGACTCAGAAGTTCCAGATCAGATACAGTGGTGGGGGGGTTGTCCGTGGGTTGCGTTGCTTCCCGTCACCTCAGGCTAGCTTGAAACAGGGACACATGCAGAAAAGATGGCCTAGCTCTGCACTTTCCACTGCTCTGTGTCTCAAAGAGATCCTCAGAGAAAAGCCTGGATACGTCCTGGGGAGACCCAGGAGGTCTGTCATATGCAGCGGCACTACAATGAGCGCTGCCTGGGGATGGGAAGACAGGCTTTGATATTACATGGGTCACACAGGGAGCTAGAGCCTTTTAAAACTACTGAAGATCCTTGCTACCACTCCCCTTGTGAAGTTCTCGCCCTCCCCCTTTCCTGGGTTGTGCAGTCTTCTCAGAACAAATTTTATGTTTGCTTTTACAGAGTCTACAGTTTGATGGCAAGATTCATGAGGCATGAACATGATAAAAAAGCATTCTCAGTAGCTTTCTAGAAACACAGAGTCCCTGTGTTTCGAACGTGGAAATCCTCTTTACTTACTCCAGTGTTCCCTGTAGCTAGAATTACTGCAGAACCCAAGAAAGAAAACTGGCCTGAATAGCATCCTTTTCTCCTGCTGACGCTTTAAGAGGTTGCCCAGCTCTGAGATAACTGCCCTTTTATGAGTGCTCCACCATTGTGTGGCAATAGGGGTCATGAGTCCAATGGAGTGCTTTATTGTTCTGCGGCAGTGTTTACAAGACACGGTGGAGTGTTGTGGGGTTGCTAGTATGTTGCTGGAGACAATATGAAGTCTGTGGGCTGAACAAAATGGAGGACAGGTAATTTAGAAGATGAAATATGGCTCTGTGGCCTTGCTTCAGACACAGTGGTGTCTGTATGTTGAGTATCTGTAGTTAGAATGAGAGTTCAACATTATTATTATTATTATTATTATTATTAGGAATTTGCTTGTTTCCTCTCTTGCTGATAGTGAAATGAAAATATTGATAACACGAACTTGTTTGTTTGCTAAATATGAAGCTACAGCCAGAAGACATTTAGCTTAGCCTAGCATAAAGGTTTGGACTATAGCAAAACTGCTAGGATGACTGGGTCCAAAGGTTTAAAAGCTCTAAAGCTCACTGTATTATAAATCAACCTACAGTATCTCAGTTTCTCATATATCTCATAAAATTCTGATAATATTACTTTAAATTCGAAGCTATAGACAGTTAGCTTAAAGTGGACTCAGTTAGCCTAGCTTTTCCAAAGATAAGGAAATCCACCTAGTTATCTAAAACATCTTCATTAACAAGTTATGTTGTATCTGTACAATTCAAATTTAGTCAGTTTTAGTTGTGGCAGAAGGGACAATTTGTTACCTTTAGACAAGGCCTGGCTACATCTTTCCCTTCGTTTTCAGTCTTTATGCTAACCTGAGCTGTCAGTCTACTGACTGTAGCTTCACATGTAGCTTGCATACATTAAGTGGTATCAATCTTTTCGACAACAAAGCAAAAATAGTATATTTCCCAAAATGTCAAATTTGTGCTTAAAACGTACAGCATCTTGTTACAGTTTCTACTGTAATATATTGTAAATGAGTTGAAACACACAAACCTGTACACATACAGGTTTTTTCAAAATCCAAAATGATTTGTTTTCCCTCACACCTAAAGCAAACTTCCTCACATCCCGTATCAATTTCCAGCAACAGCGAGAAATCAGTGCCCTGTCGTCGGTCACATTTCGCACCAGTGCCTCCCTTTTGTTTTGTTTTTATCTCAGCATGGTTGTATATTAAGGCTTCCTGTCATGTCTGATTGACTTCAGCAGGGGGTTTAAGCTGTGCTCTACCTGGGTCAGGGACGGAGCGCTTGAGGAAGATGGGAAATCTGAGTGTAAACAGAGTCTGTCTCTACTCTGTCAGTGAGGGAGGGACGCTCACTGTGTCTGTGTGAGGCTGAGACCACAGGATAAGAATGTGTTTGACATTGCTTGTAATTGTGTAATGTTTACTGTGTTGGCATCAGAGGGGGCCTACATCAGCAAACAGGCATTTGATTGTCGGTTGTGGAGGGGAGGGGCGGTGAAGCATTCCTTGGGGCCTCCAATAAGAGACACCAGTCTACAAATGGTATTAGTGATGACACATAAAACTTCATTTTAACTGCAGCTTCACTGTGAATGTGGAAAAAATATTTCAACACTGAGTATGGAAAGTAACTATTAAGCCTGCATATGTTTAAATAATTAAATGTCTAAGGGAATTAATTGATTTGCAGGGCATTATGGGATTCCAGTTGGTGCAGGACATATGAAGTGGCCAAAGAGGAGGGCTTGAAAGTTTAAAAAATTAAATCTTTGCAAATGATCTCTACTCTGTGATTTGCCAAATATAAAACTGACAAAAATGAAGCAATGTAGAGTTGAGAATTTACCTTTAGTGGATACATGTCTGTGTAGACAGTTCCTGTCCAACATGATTACAGGTAAAAACAAACTGCTGCTTTGAAAAACGCCACATTTTAAATTTCTGGACAGAGTGCGGGTAGCTCAACACTGTTTGGTACTGAAACAAGCAACACACTAAGTTGAGTGGAAATTGACAGAGGCGATGTTGAGCGGTTTGTTCACTTTCAGTGGATCTTCACGGGTTAATCATCTCACGACCCCTCAGATTTACCTTCTGACCCATTAGGAGGTGTCTGACCCCTAGGTTGGGAACCACTGGGCTAAACTGTAAGTAAAGTAGCTCCACCCTTGCAGGTACAGCGGTTACAGTAAATACAGATATTAGTTTAAAAGCTAGTTTTGGTGCATTTTGTAGATAATAATTTTGTATTTTGGAATTTCAGTCTGGAACTTTAACTCAGTATTTTTCTACATCTACTTAAGTAAAAGATCTAAATACTTCACACTGCTGTACTGTAATTATGCACATCATCAGTAGCATCTGTGTGCTGATCACAGAGTCTGATGGGAGTTGTGCTGTTGGGAGTGTGTGTACACAGTGAATGGCCTTGGCTCAGCTACGCAGATAGCAGCTGTGGACAGGTCATTGTGTTTGTTTGCTATGTCCTTCCCTGTCTGAGTCAAAGAGCAGGTGAGTCTGGTTGGTTGGATTGACAGAGCAGTCTCTCTCTGGCCTATATACTAGCTGTTCTAGTTGTAGCACACAGCAGCTGTGAGCCAAGACAAGTGACTCTAACTCTGTGTTTCTCTCTCAGTGCGTTACAGCCAAGCCCCGGGTGAGGTCACCTCCTCCACGGCCATCAGTCACCACAGTAGCAATGTGATGGCGACCAGCCAGTCAGTGCTCCAGCAGGTGTCCCCGGGAGGACTGGACCACAGCCACAGTCTGCTGTCACCTGACGCCAAGATGGTGAGTGAACACACCCAGGCCCTCATGGCCTCAGATTAGATAAGACCAGGCCAGCGTTTAGCATAAACGTACAAAGCAAGTTCCCTGAACCTCCTCTCCCATGGACCCGCTGGCAGGAGCCAACAATTATCACATTGTGCTGCTCTGTTTGGAAGGTGGAGCTGGGGTGGTAGGCCATGGCTGGACTAGCACACAGCCTTCACCAGGTTGCACCAGGCATGTTCATCGCTCAGCCAATAAACCTGACAAAGAAACATTATGTTTCTTATTGATTAAATGCCTTGCAAAGAAGAGCTGCAGGTGGAGCGCTGCTTGTTCTGCCAGAGAGATGACGCCCGATTTTTTTTCCTGCTTCAGAGTTTCTCCCCTCTGCCCTAGTCCAATATTTGATCAGTGACAAGGAACTTGTGCGTGGACCCATAGCATTTGAGCAGTGGTGCAACAGTCTATTCTTTCAAATGTAATATTCAATTTCAATTCTTAAATTAAGCTGTTAATAATAATTAAATTATCCAAGTCATTTGTATCAGTTGAATGCTGTGCACTAACTTTCCTGTCACTGAAAAATACTTTTAGAGTTGCAGCTGGCATTAGTCAATACAGTAGATGCAACCCCACCGTTTGGGAGGATCCTGACCCAGACAGACACAACTGTAAATACATAGGTGTTGATTAGGGTACAGCTGTTTTGTGCAAATAAGCATGGCAGGATTTGTCTAAACCAACAGGCAGGTACAATGATTCTCAATGTGTTACACAAACTCAGGCGCAGTCTTCTTTGCTGACATTTTTAGCAGGAGTTTCTTCTTTACCGTTTGTTCCTTATCTGTATTTGCTTGTGCGCTGTGTATTAGTTTCACAAGCGTAGTGTTTTACAAAAGTCAACATTTATTTCTGTTGTTTGTTTAGCAGACAACATCTGTTTCACTTTGAAAATGTGATGGATTTATGTGGATTTACATAGCAGATACTCAAGCTCTCATAACTTTGAGTGTTATAGTGCGGTAGTTTTATTTGTTTCCTTCATCTTTTCCCAGATTCCAGGTTCAGGTGGAGGACTCCCTCCAGTCAGCACACTGACAAACATCCACAGTTCCCACCACAGCCACCAGCAGACGCAGAACCTCATCATGCCTCTATCTGGAGTCATGGCCATAGCACAGAGTAAGTCCTCGCTTCATCCACATGACTGAACACACTCATTACATTTGTTTTATTGTGATGTGGTCTGACCGAGGTCTTGCTGCGTGTCAACAGGTTTAAACACATCGCAGTCTCAGACAGTTCCTGTGATCAACAGCGTGGCGGGTAGCCTTGCAACGCTGCAGCCGGTGCAGTTCTCCCAGCAGCTCCACAGCCCTCACCAGCAGAGCCTGATGCAGCAGTCTCCTAGTCACATGAGTCAGCAGCCGTTCATGGCTACTGTCACACACTCGCACAGTCAGTAACACATTTCTACTATCTTTCAACATGTGTAGCTGGTGGGCTGATTATTTTCCTCATTAATTAATTTGCTGATTATTATTATTATTAGTAGTAGTAGTATCTTATTTATTTGGTTTATAAAAGTAAAGTAAAAAATATTTGACTTATTTCCCTAAAAAATGACTATAACATTTATTAAATTATCAAATTAGGCGCTGATTAACTTTGTGTCAACTGTCTTCTTGATTAATCACTGGAACTCTTGTCACAGTTTTCATGTGTCTATTAAGTTATGTGCCAGTGATTTTCCATCATTTGTTCAAATGAACAAAAATAGATGATAAATAATTAGAGAAACCCCCCCAAAAAATAAACATACAGTAATTTGATATAGACTGATTTACTTGTATCCAGTTAATCATCTCGTGACCCATCAGATTCATCTTGGCAACCTGTCAAAGGGCCTTGATCCTTGTTTGGGAATCTTTTTTTTTACTGTGCAGTAATGTAATAAAAGTATTTTGTTTTTCTTTTCCTTTGCAGTGTATCCTCACAAGCAGGAGCCCCCACAATATTCCCACCCGTCACGCTTCCCCTCGGCCATGGTAGTCACAGACGCCAACAGCATCAGCACCCTCAGCTCCATGTCCTCAAGCAAGACGGTGAGTTTTTAATCTACATCACATCACATCACATCACATCACATCACATCACATCACATCACATCACATCACATCACATCACATCACAGCAGCTGCACTTAAGTGCACCTTGTCACCTCTGTCAGCCTGTCACCGTAGTGACACTTTCAATAACCAGCTCACTCTGTTCCTGTTGATACACAGAAAAGAAAAAATCACCCTCACATCCTCACAGTGCTCTGACTGAGAAGTGACACAATCGAAGCACACACTAACTGCAGGAACACTACATTAACGTCAGAAGTGTGTGTGTGTGTATTATGATCGTGTGTTGACTTATTTAATTCCTGTCACATTAGGATGCTCCTGTAAACAAGATGGTGCAACTTGGGGGTCTCTCCTGGGTAAATACAACTTTATTAGTTCAGTCATGCAGTTACGAAATGAGTGAATACACCAAAATTGCACCTCAATCATTTAAGTAGCTGTGCACACTGCTTTGTTTTTTTAAACTTTTCCGAGCTTTTGTTTGGGGGCTGCAGCTGATGTTTGTTCGCTGTCATTTGACTCCAAACTAACAGACCAGACAGATACGTGGATAGCACACTCCTCTGAATTCCTATTTCCTCTGAAACAGTCAATCAATCACGTGTTCTCTCACCCTGAACGCCTCTTGATTAACGCTCCCTCCTTTCACTTTCCTCTGGTGAGAGTTAACCTCTGTGATCAGGAAATGAGCCTTGCTGTTGATCAAAGTTCTCAAACCTTGTGTCCTGCTACTTTCCTCTATGCTACAGTGAGGCTGGAGATGAGATGGGCTGGGTGGGAGTGGATAGGTTCTTTTTTTTTGGTAATTACTCTCTTCCTCTTTCCTACTTCTCCATGCTCATGGTGATCGCTGTAGTCTGAAATGTTGTCTGTGGTGCATTCACACGCTCAATTTCCCACGCTGACAGAGCACATATGCCCGTTACTGCTACTGACACACTGATGGGCTGATAGCTCAGAGCCCTCGAAACACAAATCTCTTGAAGGCTGGGGGAACTAGACACATTTTGATTTGGGTGTTTGTCTCTGGGGAGTTGTGAGAATTAGCAGTTTATTGATACACATTTGCTAAACAATTAAGGTAAATGTAGTGATAAAAGCAGTAGCCAGTGATGGAAGATGTACTCAGGTCCCGCTCCTGAGTAAAAGTAGCCAAACCACAATGTACAAATACTCCATTTAATGTGCTGCATTAAAATCCTTTTTGAATTAGATGAAACTGAAAACCTTAAAAATGAAACCTTGACATTTATTCATTGTATTAATTAAAGGTAAGGTTTCAGGTTACAAAATTAAATTATTTTAATTTTTTGAGTGAACTCTGACATGAATCGACTCAAACTACAATTTTGTTGATTCATTTAAACAATATAAATTGACTTTAATAACATTTACCTCTCATTTACCTTCCACCACTACCACCATCTGTGGCATTTCACAACCACATTTGTTGAGAGAGCAATTAGCTAGCCGGCTGTTCTAGGGATTTTCTTATCAGGACTTTATTTGGACGGAGCCCTCTTCTTCTCATGACACGACTAGCACGCTCAGCCTTTATAACACTCACTGTTTACTAAGCACCCGCCATTATACCTGAGTCTGTTTAGGTCCTAGCTGCAGGTCAGCTTTATCAGGTGAAGCTGTTTGCTGGATGCAGGGGCACGCCAGGGTCACTTGCCTCCACCCCTGTAGGTGAAGGAAACAAAACTCACAAACAATCTAAAAGGGAGGTCTTACATTGTAAACAAGACAATTTACATGTCGTGCATTCATAATTTCACTAAAATGCTGGTGATTTTTTTATATTTCTGTTATTGGCTCCTGCTGATGGCATATATATATATATATATATATATATATATATACACACTACCAGTCAAAAGTTTGGACACACATAGGAATGACCATGTTCTTTATGAAAAGATACATGTCTTCAGTTGTGTTACCATCATTGCACATGGTTTTCTAATGATCAGTTATCCTTTTAAA
>JAUMHL010000005.1:22942489-22944989 GCA_032362345.1 Sandelia bainsii
TTGTTTTCAGCTACAATAGTCATTTACAATATGAACAATGTCTACACATTCATTCTGATCAATTTGATGTTATGAAAACTGCTTTTCTTTCACAAACATGATCATTTCTATGTGTCCAAACTTTTGACTGGTAGTGTATATATATATTTATATATATATAAATTTATATATGTATATTTTTTTAAAAGAACACAAACATATATATTTCTTTTTTAATACTGAAAAAACAAATTTGGCACTGTTTTCTATTTATTTTACTAAACAGTATATGAACAGGCGTAAACAGCAGGGCTGTGTATTGGCAAGAATCTGGTGATATAAAACGTATAATGATACAGGGGTTACGATACAATATATTGTGATATATTTCGATAAAAAAAAAAAATCTAATATTAGGAAAACTGGCACAATATCAGGAACATATCGTCATATGTAGGATCACAACACAAAATGTAGCACTGTTTGCTACAAAAACTGTTCATTAAAAATTAATATTCTTAATTGATTGCACTAATACTAAAACTTTGTAACCTGTAAAAGTGCATCATATCATCATTTTTTGTGTATAAAGTAGCATTAAGTATGTTCACTAGTTGAATAAATGTACTTTCCACCACTGGTGTTCACTGTACATTTTCATTTCAGTGTCCTCTTCAAGCTTGGTGAGAGTGTCCACCTGACTTCCTCGGTGCCCAGCAACCGGAGTGCATTTTTCCATCCTCTCACCACGGTAACTATGACAACTCTTAATAACCGGCAACGCCGTGCTGGATGATGAGTCAGTCAGCAAAACGAGAGGAGTGACGATGGTGAGCCAGGAGGTGCAAATTAGAAACGGGGACAAAGAAGGAAAAATAAAGAACTCATTGCACCTGAAAGACAGGAGACTGGATTCCCCTCTGTTGTATGATCAACCAGGATGTATGATTCTGACACAGTCTTTGAAAACAGTATTCAGTTTTTCACACCCCTTTTTAAAAAAAAATGTACAGTCATGTACAGTTACAAAGGAACAAAAACCAAGCACCATAAACTGTTCATGAATTCAGTGGACCTGAGTGACGGCTCTAGGACAACTTCTAGCGATTTAAGGTGGACACATGAGGACACACAGACAGTGCACAGCCTCTGCGAAGGCTGATGGACCCACTGAAGGTGGTTCACTCACACAAAGTACCTGGAGAGCTTTGCACGTGAGCAGAACTGTGTGACAATCGCAATAAGTTTTTTTGATCTCATGCATGAAGTTGACATTCTTAATGGGCTTTAAATGAGTCTTCCATGTTATTCTTTCACACTCAGTTTACTGTACTAGTGCTAGTGCAGGAGATGGATCCCTGAGGGATTCGTCGTTTTGAGTTCAATGTGTATACTGTGATTGAAACAACTTCTGACAATCTTGGAAGGACTATGCAATATGTTTATAACTTTATGCAATTGGTTTGTGTAACTGGATTCTGCACAGAAGGCCACACACTTGAGACTGGAAATGAAAATGCACTAACAGCGAAGTCATCAACAATAATAATATACTGGAGTTGCTGTTGATAAAGCTGCCTGTAAAAGCCGATAGATGGGTGTGTGCATAGTGTAGGTACAACTTCTATTTGTCACCATTTCTCAAAAACTTGCCTGCCGTATCTGTAAACTTAGTCTTGCCTTGTGGGGGAGGACTGACTCACACTTTAAAAGTGTCCCTTCCCCTTCATAGAAAACCTCTGAGTGTTGTTTGCACATGGGTTCAGGTGAATTTCAGGAATGGGACTCCTCCTCCCCTCCAGCCCTCCCTCTCCCACTTCCTGCCACAATGTGAAGAGATACTAAATAGGACAAATATTGTTAATAACTCCTCATTATAAATCATGGCACAAGCCTCCCCCCTCCAATGTAGAATGACAAGTATTCAGAAACAAAACAGTGACTATAGTCTGGTATTTTGTGAAGGAGAGCAACATGAAAGAGCACAGTGTGACAGCAGCTGCTCTAATCATACAGGAATCCACAAAGACTGAGAAATAGTGGAGAGAAGAGCAGCTGCCGCAGGTACAGACGCCCACGCTGACAGTATTAAGGTGTGTTCAGACAGAGAAGTGAAGCGAACTAGCTGGACAATGATGGGGAAGTTTGAAGTAGGGACCAAATTTGGCAAGTTTCCCTTTGACTGTAACTAAAACACAAAAAAGGCAATTTTGACAACCCCGCATATCCTAAGTGTGGCACATCTAGTCTCCTATTCAATATTAGGTCATTACTATGTTAATATTATGTTGGTTTGTGACTGTTATAGGCACATCTACTGCCATCTGATCAGAGGGCACTCATACTTGTGTGGCAGGACATGATTTTGTTTTCCTCCTAATGTATTATTTTTGTATAAAATTGAAATAAATCATAAATCATTATTTATACTTTCTGAGAAAATATTGATATTTCAAGTAAAAGTTTTTTTTTTCCAAAATGAATACATGGTCGTCTCTTCTGTATGCAATGGTGACACAGA
>JAUMHL010000005.1:22949989-22986545 GCA_032362345.1 Sandelia bainsii
ATGACACTTAAAATCATTTTTCTCAGAATAAATAAAATAGACAAGCTGTAACAGTAGAACATAGTGTTTGGTGGGTCAGAGGAATAGAGATTTCCCTCTGTTGATGACGTGAAAACATCAAAACAACAATGTGAAACTATAAGTGGACTTTAAGGAATGGCACTATGTTGTTTTTATCAAAAAATATTTGCTACACTTAGCCTCATTTTTGTGCACAAATAAGCTGCTTTGTAGATATGGCCCCAGGAAAACACTCCCAAACAAATAAAGTAACACAGATGCTGTATAATAGCACATAATAATTCAGAAAAGTTTTGTGGTACTTACACAAATTTCTATGGCAATCAGACACAAGGTTAAATCTACCTGGTGGCTGATCAGGCAGTTGATGAAAAACCTTTAAAATCCCCTGCTGGAATAATCCTGCAATAACCATCTTTCATTGTGTTTCTTGTCCACACCCACAAACGTCTCACAAACCCTCATCTATCTAAAAGCATATACAACATACCAAGGTGCTAAACTGCACACACTGCACACCTGAGCAGTGTGCAAGCTACAAACAAGGTAAACACCGACACCTGCTGGAAATTAAAGGTATTGCAGCAAGTCACAGGATGCGTTTGGGGAGTATGTTCGGGCGCAGCTGTTTTTTTATGAAATAGAAAACGATTTTACTCAGTCCCCTGAAAACACTTAATATTTCTCTACTGTTGCTCACCTATAATGTAGAACACAGTCTCAGATCTTCTAGGCTTCTACTCAAGGCTACAAACTAAACGTAAAAAGGCACTGAAGGTGCAGGTCTCCTCCTTTGGGCTATTGGTAAAAGTACGCTGTTTCCTCACTGTGGTATTAATATTGTTATTTTAGTAAACTTTCCTCCACCTCTGTACGTAGGGAAGAAACATCGTGCTTTAACCTAGATTAATTATTTCCACTGAATACACACATGAATGGTTACAGAGCCTGTTCAGGAGATACTAAGCTGTGCCTGAGAGGCTAAACTCAGGGCATCAAACAGCCCGCGTTCCCTCCGTCACTGCTGACGTCACCCTACTAGTGACTAGTTACTGTTATCAAGATGGCGCTGCGGCCAGGATCTGGAGGTGGTGGCAGGTATTTTAGCCTTTTAAATTCAACTCTCTCCCGAAAATAACATTTGTTTGTGGTGTTCCCACCTCCGACAGTTACTTAGCCTCACAGTTAGCAACCAGGAGCGCCCTAACGACGGCGGTAAAAAGCTGCTTTTATTGTCGAGGCATGGTGATGAGATGAGATGGCTGGTTGTCAGGTGTCACAGCTAACGCTAGGTTAGTGAGGAAGCTAACGATAGCCAGCTGGTTCTGCTGCTTGCGTGTCAGAGTGGACCATATAAATCACAAATATTAACGCATATATTAACAATTACATGTTTTGTCTTCTGTGATATTTTTTTATCCCTTGAGCTTATGACATTCTGTTATGTAATATATTTATTGTAGAAATGCACAGCACTATCTTGTAGCACTGCCAGAAAATAGCTAGCACCTCTGCAGGCAGGCCTGTGGACGGCTAATAGTGTCAACATCTGGCCTTATTAACTTGGCGTTTTCTCTAATATAATTGGGAATATTTAGGGTACTTAGTATCTAGTTGGTACACTTTTGAGTATTTGAAAGAGTGAAGCAGATGGGACGTGAAGATGATGCAGAAGGCTGCTACATTAGTTAAGATTTAGTAGACACTGGATGTAAATGTTGATATCTTATTAAGGCAGTGGGATGATGGTGTACAGAGGAGGTGAAAAAGCAAACCTCATGATTCTTTCATAAGCTGAGGCTGAGCAGCTTGAATAATAAATATGCGCTGGCTTCAGGCTTCTCCACTAGCCAGGTGATACTGATCCGACAGGTGAAACCAAAGCCCTCAAGACTGTAGATCAGTGTGGGCAGGGGGGAAAAGAACAGGTGTAATACGAACACCTGCAGGTAACTATAGTACTATTTTATAAGCTTTTCATTCTGCTGACGTCTGATACACTGTTGACTTGTAAAATCAGACCCGTCAACATAATAACTGGTCATAACTGGCCATAACTGGTCAGGAATGAAGCAGAACTAACAATTATTTTTTAATGATTAATCTGCCATTAAACTCCCAAATGTTAACATTAGAGTGATAAAAGACCAAGACAATCCAACGTTCACACTTAATTGTAAATTTCTTTTTGCACGTTTAAGAAACACCAGACTGTATCCTGGTTTATTGGTAACTCTGTAAGACATTGTAATCTTTTCATCTTTTTGTGATGTTACCTGCATATGAATGAATAACTGCAGTTTTGAGTGCAGTGTGTTTGCCTGTAGGACATGCTAATTCTGCAACAATAAAGTCAAATGTGTCTCTGGACCAGAGTTGAAAACCAGAAGGGGGAGCAGTAGTGCAGCTTACAAAAACCTGCTTGATGTCTGAAGCAACCTTTCTAGGTGTTTCGACATGTTGATGTATCAATGTAATAAATATACACAAAGAAGCCAAGCTGATGGGTGAAAATGTGACTGTGATGGATGCATGATCACATCCTATTGTGATAACTTTAACTATTTTAATTATCCACAATATTTTGTTTAGATTTTTTTAACAAATCTTCATTTGACTGGAATGAACATTTCAAATATTATTAGTTTAGTTGTTTATTAAATACAACCACTGAGAAATAATGGCTTCTTCTAAGTCTGTATTTCCATTGAAAATAATACATATGTATTTTCCACTAAAGGAGTAGTTTCAGATGAAGCCAAGAATAACTGTAGCTTTACCATCCTTGGTGATTATGACATTGACTGAAACTCCTGACCCTGCTGTCTGTCCCTCATCTTTCAGTAGAGTTTGATGATAGCAGTTGGATGATTACAGGCCTTTTTACAAGGCGGTCGCCGGCCTGACGTCCACAGCTGCCATTACTGCTTATCTCCTGCTATGTTAATCTGCTCAGCCATGACCTGTTATTTGTTGCAGGGTGGTGGGCAGCAGTGCTGATGTGCTCCTATAAAAGCTTTTTAAGCTGCAAATCTTACAGCGGAGCAGATGTGAGAATCTGAAAGCCTCCAAGTCGAGCATCATCACTGAAGATAAAACCCAGTTATACCCAGTTGAATAGTAAACTGAATACCTTTGGTTTTGGACTTTGGACAAACAACAGACATCATTCAGCAAAATGCCAAATAGGTGTCTATACCAGCTTCTCAGAAACATGGATTCCTAATTTGCTTTGCTCCTTTTTTGTAGATGTAGCATCTTGGCATTTTGTATTGTTATATCATTGGCTAAATGAAGAGGGAGTAATTATTTTTTCACAGAGCTGTACATGCCTAGCGTACAGTTTCAACACTCATACACATTTCCTTTACCAGGGTGAATTAACACACCTTTTTAAGGTAAATTTTACATGTAGAAGTTAAACTCAAGTTGAAATTATTCCTTAACTGCTGTGGTTAGTTGAGCATTGATGGATGACAGTTAGTTCACTATCTGCCTTTTGTTAGCAAAGTCATATTGGTGCTAAAGTCACCAGTATGATAATGTCATTCACCTGTTGAATTAACAGTTCTCTTATTTAGCTTGCAGTCGCTGGTAGCAAAGGCCTGGCTGAGTGTTTCCTCTGTTTGTTTCTGCACCATCAGTTCCAGCCTGAGGAACTGAGTTGTAAGACGTTACTAGACAAATAGCTGAAGGACTGTGTGGGTTGGCTCTGCTGAGGGAGCAACTTGGCCGGCTTGTTGAAACTTCCTCTGATTATTTCATGAATGTCTGTTTCTCAGCACAGACCCAGTGAGTCTATGATGGCTGCATTCATTTCATGATTTTTTGCCTCTGCCTCATGGCTTTTTATTATATCTGGCACAAACATCCACTTGGAATTATGCATCAGCTTATTAGAGTATGCGTATGAGCAGACATGCACGTTATCTACAACTTCACTGGTTGGCAGATGCTTACAGCCACAGTGCAGTAATTCTAGTTTAGCATTAATCATACATTTTCAAATGATTAGTAAAGTTCTAAAAATTAGGCTTCTGGGAGAACAGCTCCAGACTTATAACAGAGTTATGGGGGAGTTGGGGGACTACTGTTATTTTATTATGGCCTAATACAGTCATGTTGCTCACGTTATATCAGATTTTACATGGTTTTTTTTGTCGTTTCACCTTCAGGAGGCATGAAAATCCTACTGACACCGTAATGGCTTTTACTTTGAAGGTTTTAGAGGGAATAGTTTCTGTGCTGTTTCTTTTATCTTGCATCATCAGTTCAGATAGAAAGGTCACAACTGTTCTAATGTGTTATCAAGTTCTCACATCATTTTTGCTTTGGTTTGGATCTCACAAATTGTATTCTTCTTTTTTTCCCACCCTTTAGCTTTATGTATCCTGTTGGAGGGGGCTTGGGACCACCACAGGGTGAGTCATTCTGCAGTACACATTAGTTCTTATAAATCATTTAAAAGAAATATGTTTGACAAATTTCTTTGGAAGCCGACCAGATAAAAACTGTAAAATCTTAAAGATGTGGTGTTGAAATACTAATTTCCAAACAAGCTCTCCTGCAAAATGCAAAAATGTTCATTTGTCAGATATCCTAAATGATCTCACACTGTGCTAATTCATTAAAGACTAAAAATAGATACTGACGATTTGCACGCTGGAGCTGAGACATTTGTTAACCATGCCCTCAAATGTACTATTATTTAGCCGTGCATGTTTATCATATTTGAGCTGTTGACTTTGCAGTAACACTTCTGGTAAACTATTCACACACCACTGGGACAAACGTCTCTTAGGGGTCATTACATGCTCCCGTTAGCAATGTCATTTTAGACAGATACATTAGAATGTCTGTAGCCTCCTAAACAAGCCATTTATTAGGCCCCGTTGAGCTCTAACGTGGTGAGTCATCCAGAGGCTCCAGTAGGAGCTGGCTGCTCAACTCTGGCTGTCAGCTTACACAGCATCTGTGAAAGCACACATGACACACTTTTCCATTTTTTTATCCTTCACTCCTCTTATTGAGCTTCAGGCTGTCTCAGTAGACACCAGAAAAACAGACTTGGTTGTTGCTGAGCTTGTTGATTTTTCTAGCTGTCCAGAAAATTGATTTGGAGACTGAATAATGTCCACTCTCTGGAGGTTTTTCCCCCAGACATGAGATTTGTATTAACTTTTCCTCAGTGTGCTTTAAATGTGGGTTCACTGCTGTGTTTCACATTGTAACTGAATATTCTGTTCTTTGCCATGTCTACGGTACATCAGTCTAACAGTGTCTGTGTGTGTGTTTCTCAGGCATGGTACCCATGCAGCAGCAGCAGCAGCAGCAGCAGCAGCAGCAGCAGCAGCAGCAGCAGCAACAACAGCAGCAGGGCTTCCCTATGGTTCCAGTCATGCAACCAAACATGCAGGGCATGATGGGAATGAACTTTGGGGGACAAATGCCCCCTGGAGCCATGCCTATGCAGGTGTGTGTCTATGCCATTCTTGGCGTTGGACTGTGTTAGTTTTTTAAGGTGAAAGTGTCCTTAGGAGTTTGACATCTGCATTTGTTATTTTAACAAGTTTGCTAATGTGGGTTTCCATTGATGCATACATAATACTGAAACACTGCTGTATTGATTTAACTGATCTCACTCAAGTGGGGGCTCCTTTTATCCGTGTTTGCTTCCAGATTAATCCAGTCACAAACAGTTTTAGACATCAGCACATTAACATAATTTGATCGCAGCCTGGTGATTTCAGGCTTGAGCCCATGAATATAATTCTGAATTACACTGCTTTCTCTTGGTAGGAGCATTAAAGACCAAGTGAAAGGAGTGTGACAGCAAGAATGCTAATGAGATTTCACAGATGTTTTCTTTTTTGGGGGGTCTAACAGGCTGGAATGGCAATTGGAATGCAGACTCCCGGGATGCAGTTCTTGGGACAGCGACAGTTTATGGGTATGAGACCTGCTGGACCCCAGTACACTGCTGACCTGCAGAAACAAATGGCCGAGGAACACCAGTAAGACATGTTCACACTAATATTGTTGTTCTTATTTGTGTCTGCTTATGTTGAGCATGAATTCACATGTCATGAAATGATTTCCCAGAACACAACAACATCACTAAGACACTGAATCACTTCAAGCTCCAGGGCTGCTACTCTTGGTTTACCACTGATTTGATCATTTTATGGTACCTCCCTTATGGCCCTTTTTGTCTTTTATGTTTTTGTTATTCCTGTCTTTTTCCTTTTTCAGTAAAACTTGCTTTCAGAATTTCTTATCCATTTCCATCCATCCTGTTCATTGCATCTATGTATTATACAATCAGTGTCTATTATATGAGAGCATGCTGGTGGCCTAGGGGTTCAACACCCTTACTGTGTAATTGCAATCTTACGTTGTCAGCTCCCATTTCTCCCTGCAGGTCAAAAATGTTAATAAATACTAAGAAAACATGTTTATATATTATTCTAGATACTCTGTTTATACATTTTTGTTACATTTAGTCATTTGGCAGAGGCTTGTACCCAAAGCAATTTACAAGTGAGGTACAAAGCAGACAGGGAGAAGACATTTGAAGCAGAGTGCTGTGAGAAGAAATGTTTGTTTTGTGAGACATAAGAGACAGATAAAGGAGATTTTTTTTGTTTAAGAAGCTGCAGAAGTTTGTTTCTGTTGCTGAGCGAGCAGAGTAAAGTAGCTTGTGGTGTAGAGACCATCAGATGCTGTTTGTTAGCACAGCTCAGTGGGTGAGAGCGTTATGATCACTTGTATGACATGTGTCTTTTTTGTTTGATTAAAATGTTATGTGCTGCTGCATTTTAGATCATCTGAAGAGGCTTAATTGTCCATGTTGGTAGCCTTGTCAGCAAGGCACCCCAGGAATGGGGGAGAATATTCAGAATTGATGCTTTACTGTATGGAAGGTCTGGCTTGGAAGACCAACTCTTCTGTCTTGGATAGATGTAGTTGAAGATGTCTTTCTCTTGTCCAAACAGAGAGACAGGCAAAAATGCATGATGAGACAGTAGAGTCATCTGGTGGAAAAGATAGGAAGAGCTGTGTGTCTGGCATAGCAGTGATAGTAAAAGCTGTGTGAGTGGATGGTGGAGCCTAGGGACATAGTATAAAAGGAGAAGGGTCAAGAAGAGAGCCCTGCAGCACACCTGTGGAGAGGCAGTGAGACTTGGATACTTGGCCCTGCCAAGGTACCTTGAAGGATCACCCAGATAGGTAGGACGTGAGCCAGCAGAGAGGTGTACCACAGATGCCCAATTATTATTATTATCTTGCCACTGTACTTGTGTCTCTATATAATGGGCTTACTCTTCTTTCCCTTCAGAAAACGTCTGGAGCAGCAGCAGAAGATGCTGGAGGAGGACAGGAAAAGAAGACAATTTGAGGAGCAGAAACAGAAGCTGCGGCTACTCAGCAGTGTCAAACCCAAGGTGAGTCTCTCTCTCCACAGTCCATTCATCGTATTCTTTTTTCTTCATGTCCACTGCTCATCTTTGTAACACTTCTTGACTCGACTCTCTGTTGTGTTGTATTCAGACAGGGGAGAAGAGCCGTGACGATGCTTTAGAGGCTATCAAAGGCAACCTGGATGGCTTCAGCAGAGACGCAAAGATGCACCCCACTCCATCATCACAGACCAAGAAGCCAGGTAGTGTCACTTTAAAGTTACAGTATAACCTCTAGGAGTTTTCCTGTTGTTCCTCTCCATCAGCAGATCTACCCTACTGAAACACTGCCGTCTGTGAATAATAACTGGATTAGAGGTCATCATGATGGCTGCCCAGCTGGCAGCCAGATGAGCCAAATGTGGGATTTTCTGTCGAGTATATAATATGCAACACATTTCTTTTATCCCATTATGTTTGTCTCTGCAACTGCTTTATGCTCATTGTTAAGTAGGGTCAGATTTGTTAAATTTCTGTTCATCTTTTTGTTTAACATTGAACATTTTTCTCTTGGTGTTTACGTTCTGAACTCTTTCCAGTGTCTTAGACGTGGAGATTAACCTCACATTATTTACAGTACTGTGAAAAAGTATTTGCCTCCTTCATGATTTTTTAATTTGGAGACAGTTGTGAGTGTCTAGGCAAGTGAAAATTATTACCACATATTAATCTTATGATCCAGTGTCCAGGGTTCTGAACCTCTGCTTGTGAACATCAGAGTTCATATTCTGGTGATGATATTTATACAAATCCAGTTTTGAAAACTGCTGGGCTCTATTTTCCTGCAGGATCAATGCCAGCATTCATCCAAATGCAGTTTTTGTGCTATTTTCCTTCTCACAAGTCTGGGGTTTTTTTAGGCTGTGGATGTTTTTGCAAATTTCCTGACCCTAAGTGAAGTTGTTTGCGCCAGTGTGGAAGTAGAGGCGCAGCTTGGGCTGTGTATATGCAGAATAGGTGGCACAATGCAATTTTGATGCTCACTGGAATATTTGTGGCATTCATTGGTGCCAGCATGCAAACACACGGACTGCTCCAAAATCCAAAAACAATTTCCAGCTATGTTGGTATGTATGTAAGTGTGTGCATTTTCTCTACTCTTTCATCAAAAAGGTATTTAATATATATTAAAATTAATACATTAATTAATTACACAAAGAACAAATTCCTGTTCTCCACATTGCACTAAGCACTGTGTTTGCCAACAACGCTGGTCATGAAAGTTGCACAAACATCATTGGACAGGCCTTAATGCCTCCACCCAGAGAGTATAGACCTGCATTCGGACTGCACCCTGTTTCAGAAAATAGGACTCTTTGAGTTAAGAAGCATTTTTCAATCTAAATATTTAAAAATAAAATGCACCAAATGAATAACACAAAAGTTTAGGATTTTAGTTAGGTTTGCAGTCTCACAGTTTCTGGTCTGTAGTTATCACCCTCTTGCAGTGTTCAGCTCTTATTTTCATTCTCCATTGTAGTGTCTGTCCT
The DNA here is from genome assembly GCA_032362345.1 of Sandelia bainsii. Lineage (NCBI taxonomy): Eukaryota > Metazoa > Chordata > Actinopteri > Anabantiformes > Anabantidae > Sandelia > Sandelia bainsii. The sequence goes on from JAUMHL010000005.1 coordinate 22,958,961, forward strand.
GTCTTGTGCCATCACAATTATTTCTTCATTTTTGCAGACTCATCGCCATCACACCCGTCTGTCACCACTCACTCCCTCCCTCCAGCTTTGTCTGAGGACAATGACGAGTTTAGTGATTTTCAGGGGCCTTTAGACGCGTCTTCCTCCTTCCCTCCGTCCTCTTCCACCACCTTCAGTCTCTCCTCTCAGGCCCACATCCAGCCTTCATCCCCTGCCTCCAAGGCAGATTTCACAGAGGATGATGATGAGTTTAGCGACTTTGTTCAGGGTCCTGTAAACGCTTTCCCATTCTCCAACCTCCACTTCTCCTCTCAAGCCCAAGTCCAGCCTTCATTTCCTTCCTCACAATCCCTCTCTCAGTCCCTCTCTGCCTCTGTATCAATTCCCACTGCCACCCAACACTCTGCTGTCAACACCAGCTCCCAATCTACATTTCAAGGTAACTCTTCTTTTGCTTTGTTGAAACGTCCCCTACCATCCCCATAAGTTATACTAAACAAATCATACTTTAAATGAGTCCGGAGAATGTATTTTCACATCTAGAGCTGCTTGGATTGCTGACTTTGAATATTTTGACTGGTTACTCGAGACTTTAGCTTGGTCTTGGCCGTGTCACAGTGTGAGAGCTGCAACCAGAACAGCAGATGGCTTCATTACCTGAACCTTAAAAGCTACCAGGAAAACAAGCATATAGAATAAATAAGAAATCTAATTTTTTTCATCATTACGGCAGAGCAAATGTTTTAACTGTGTAGAAGCTGAATACACCACTGATGCCGCATCAGTTTATATGTTGAGCACTGATAGAAGACGGTCATACTGTGTCATCTGCTGTCTGATCTCTGGGATGAGCAGCTGCTCTGTGACAGCTCTTGGTCTCTAGACTATGAATGACATGACAGAGACATCACCTTCTGTCCAGAGAAATGCAACATCTAGTCCTCTGTGGAGTGTCATTGCTAATCTTCTTAGACATTTGTGACCTAGTTTAGGATGTGGAGTGAGATGATTAGATGGTGTCATGTTAACTTGGCTCTGTTGGATCTATAATGTGTGAAATGAAGCCATTTTAATTTAATTTAATTCAGATAATACAAAATAAGAATTGCAGGTTTGGCATTTGACAAAGTGCATGCTGAAGGGGGTAATCACCAAGCCAAATAGCAAATAACATCAGGGGCACAAGATTTTGCATAATTAAGTTTGTGTTTGTATTTACTAAGACTAGAGGCATTAGTGCACCCTGCTGCAGATTTTCATAAGAATGCTGAATAAGATCTGTTGCTGGGCTGGTTTTTACAGAATTGAACCACTGACCCTGCGTATAAAATAGCGCCAAAACCCAAGTATTTCTAGCTGCTGAAATCATGTTGTGTTGGATTATACCAGTTATTTGTGTCTCTTATACACTCGTTAGCTGTAGTCTGTCCTCTGACAGTGTCTGAACAAACATTGCTTTTTCCAAATACTAAAGTTTAGACACAGTTTTTGGTGCTGCTGTATTTAACTACGCTGTGGTCATAACATATCACCTAGTGTAATTGTCAGTTAAGTTTCAGAAATAAGGAAGTTGTATTGGTTATAAAGAAGCTTGTTCCTGATTCACCCTTTAGGCCTGTCCCTGGAAGAGAAGCTGTTCTCCTCATGCGATCTCACTGCTGATAAGACGGCCCAGGTTCACTTTAAATCCAAGCAGAGTTTGGCTGAAATGGGGCCTAGAGCTAAAGTGTCAGCTCAGTTTCAATCCAGCACTAAAGCAAGGAACTGGGCAGCAGTCCCTGAGAACTTGAGTTCTGTCTTCACTGCGGAAAATGTACCAGAGGGCCCCAGCCCAGTGCCCAGCGTCTCTCCATCAGCCGCTGACTCGTCCCCTCAGACCAGTCACAGCAGTGGTGAGAGAAGTGCCTGTTTATTAGACTTATTCTCTTCCTTGCTTTGCTGAAGCATTAACACACAATCAAGGCATTCATTTTATTTTCTGTCCCGGGGAAATAATTTCACTCTTTCTAACCTTGGCAAAATAATTGTGTATCTTTTTCAGAAACTGAATCTGTTTTATGTCTTTGGGTCATAATTGATTCTACACTGGGCATCATACTTTTATGACCTAAATGAAGTTACACTGACAGTTCCTTCAACTCTGAGATCATTATGCGTTGGTGGGGCCTTTGTGGTAGCCTCCCTGGTGTCTTTACATCTTTTCCTAAGCCAAGTCCCTGCTCCTATTTGTGCCTGCTTTAAACTCTTGTTACTTTAGGCCAAATCTCATTAGAGGGCCTTCTCATGCTGGCTCACTCCGCACACTCTGTGGAACTGGACTGTGTCTTTCATGGTCCTGGGGTAATACCTTCTGACTCAATAAGCCGCCGTCTGTTCCCTCTCTGTGTAACACCCTCTCAGAGAACGACCTCTGGTGCATGCTCACTGCTTTGGTTTAACAGGGATGCGCATGGATTGGCAGGTGCCACTGGGGCCCAAATATAATCCAAGGCTGATTGTGCATGCTACTTTGCTATTCCTTTGTGCTGTTGTTTGTCAGTGTCCGTGTCCTCTGTACCATCGAGAGAAATATAGTAGCTCATAATGGAGACTGAATAGATGTGTAATAAGATTCTTTTAATTGTCTGACTGATGGGAATAATATGTGCAGTGTGGCTGCCTGAGTAAACAGATGCCTCTCAGGCAGTGTTAGGCACTCAAAATGAGCTATAGCATTTTTTCCAAATGTTTTATTGTATTTTCGCAAGGAAATGTGTATTTAGGTCAGTGTCAGCAGCTGAATTAAGATTTTACGTTCTTTTTCTTACAAGACAGTGTCCTTTCTCCCTACTCCAAGGAGAAAAGCAGTATCTGGATATGGCTCACAGAGTGATTTATAGATGTCTAATGTGGCAGGATGCTTGTGATTTAGTGCAAGGGAGCGTTATATTTACACCGAGCCTTCCAGACATCAGGTGTATGATTTTTGTTTTTTCGTCGAGTTTTATACAAGCAGGGCTCAGCTGCCAAGAGGTTTGGCAAATCGTATGCCTGGACAAGGCTTTCACTCTAACAACTAACTGTGTTTGTGTTTCTGTGTATTTGCACGTGTGTTGCGTGTGTCCGCTTGCAACAGCAGGTGTTGGCGTGTACCCACAACAAGAGCACATTCAGCCCATGCTGCCAGCCTGGGTTTACAATGACAGCCTCGTCCCAGGTACATTTATACACAGAAACGTCAGTTTATTAACTTTCCAGTTTAACTTAACTGCTTAAGTTTTCCTCTAAGTCAATCTCTCTTTTCTGTCCTTAGAAATGTTCAAGAAGGTTCTTGAATTCACCATGACTCCAGCAGGGATAGACACAGCCAAGCTCTATCCAATATTAATGTCATCAGGTCTTCCCAGGGAAGCACTGGGGCAAATCTGGGCATCAGCCAACCGCACAACACCTGGCATGCTGACCAAGGAGGAGCTCTACACTGTACTTGCACTAATTGGCGTGGCGCAGGTAAACACTGGAGTCAAGACAAATTATCCACAATTTCACTAATCATCCCCTGTGGCTTGCACAGATCCGCGCCATAAACTGCACACTGAAATTAGACGGGCATAGCTAGAAACAGGGAGAGACAGTTGTGTGAGTCAGCCCAGGGTTTGTGAAGCATTGTAAGCCGAATATACGCCTCAGCTCCCGTCAGCCAAGTTTGGCAGAGGCTTCTTATCATCCTCAGCCTGGGCCTGTCACCACCACCCCTGGGAGCATGCAAATCTGCAGGCAGTGCACGAAATGCTGCATGCCACTGCTTTCATGCGAGGAATAATATGACACCTTTGGTGACGCAAATCTTCAAGAGCCTTAAAACACAAGCACAACAAGGTGCATTCTGTAGCAAGGGGAAGTTTCACTCTGACTGACATCTCTTCAAAGGAACATGATTGTGTTGAATAATTTATATGCAAACTTCATACATCTTTCATAGTTTAGTGAGTATCACTAACCACTAGCTACTATGGGATCTCTCACGATGTCATTCTCAAATAATGCAACAGCTCATATCTTCATTTAACAAGAGACACAAAACATACATTCATATTCTTATAAATTAAATGATTAAATGTTAAAACTACCTCTTAGTACCTCAATTACCTTTTATTATGCCTCATTACGTTTTCCGTCCATCCCAACCTGAACGCGATATCTCAGGAATGCCTAGAGAGAATTTTTTAAAATAACTTACTAGAATATGAGTTTGGAAAGACATGCACGTAAACTACATGCATGTAGTCAGCAAATCCCAAGAAAACACTAAAGACAACCATGTGTTAGTTTATCTAGCTTCTTCTAATTTCTGTTCTTCTCAGCCCCAAGCTCGTTATATCAAATATATAACTATGTTGGTTATGTTTAAGGTTAAATCATTTTATAAAACAACTGTAGTTTGTAGCTAAATTGGTTTTTTGTACATGTTATAGACAAAATAACAAATTGATGCATTATAACAATAATAAATCTTCAGTTGTTAGTAGTGGATTCATGAACATTTGGTTCTCTTGTGAGTATTTCATCAGAAGGACAATGGCTGTTGATTTGGTTTAAAATTAAGCTACAGTGGCCATGTTCATTGTAATGTGCCTCATCGGTATGTTGAAATCGTTTTTAGACAACAAAGGTCTTTTCTGAAGAGCTTTGATTTGTCTGCAATAAGAAAAACAAAATATCACCACCTGTTTTCGTTGTTTCAGAGTGGCCTCCCAGCACTAAATGTGGAAATCCTCAGTCAGTTCCCCTCTCCACCTTTGCCCAACCTGCCTGCCCTGGCTATGGCCATGGCCCCCGTCATGCCCCAGCACCAGCAGCCCATGATGACCCAGCCCCCAGTCTCTATGGCCATGCCCACACCGGCACCACCAGTCATGGCTATGGTGCCAGCAGCACTGGCTCAACCACCCACTAACACTAACTTCATTGCCAGCTTTCCTCCTGCGCAGGTAAAGCAGTCATGCTTACAGTTCGGCCACTTCCCGGACACTGGTTTCCTCACAATTGTAACATCTTATTCACTAACACACTGTTGACGCAGGCAACCAAAACTGATGACGACGATTTCCAGGACTTCCAGGAGGCTCCAAAGCCAGGAGCAGGAGATCAAGCCTTCACTGAGTTCCAGGGGGAGTCAGGTGGAAGTTTCCCCACCACCGTTGCCCCTAAGCACCAAAACAGGTAAAGGGTGTGAGTGCAAGATAGACACTCAGTAGGCCTAACTGATGAACGTCTGTATTTAAAAAAAATTATTTAAACATTTTAGGATTATGTTTTAATTTCAGCCTACATTATTACCAGTGTCTTAAAAAGCTGAACGTTTAAGTTGTAAGAAATTTATCTTTAGTCTTCCTCATTATCTCTGTCTCCTTTTGAACTCCTGCTGTTTGTACTTTTCCGGCAATTGATTTGAACGTGTGCATTGATGAGCAGCTCAAATCGAGACATGAACGGTTATTTATACCAGAATTATTCTGCATAATATTTGTGTATTGCATTGTCTGTCTTGGAGACCTTACAGTGAGACACACATTAATATCTTATAATAACCTCACCAGAATAACAGCCTGTTTATTTTTCTTAATGAATTTCATATATATATATATTTTTTTATCTGTTTTGTATTTGATGTGCAAACTGTACAAAACAGGAGTCCTAGAATATAACAGAAGTGGTCATCATAATATTTTATTTGTTTGTGGTACATTTAAACATTTGCTTCAAAGAATTAGTTGCCACTTTGGGAAGATGCTTATTTGGTTTCTGATGGGAAGATCATTACCACTCTAATACAGTGGCAAGAATCTTCTGGTTTCTGCATAAATTGGTCATGAAATGTGATCTAGTAGTCACCTAAGTCACAAATATAAACAAACACAATATTTCTAAGCTGATAAAACAAATTATGAACTTTCATCTCTTTCTTGAACACACCCGGTAAACATACAGAGTGATGGTAGAAAATGTAAGTGATACCCAGAGGTGAGGTATGGTGGAGGGAGCGTCATGCTTGGGGCTGCTTTGCTGGCTCTGGATAGCTTTCCATTGTGGAGGGGAAAATTAATTCCCAACTTTATTAAGGTATCCAATGTATTCCGGGAAGAATGGAGACTACAACAGTAACTGTAAACGAATGAAATTAAACTTTCCTCTGTTTTCTCTATATTAAAATATTGCTCTGTTTTTAGCTGGGAAAACTCCTCCAGATAACATCATTCAGAGCATTTATTTTCAGTTCAGATGATGCCATCTGTTTGCTCATACAACAGAGGTTATGGTTACTAGTTACTCCTGCTCCTCCAGATTACTGTACATCATTGGAACTAAAAAACTCCACCAGGTGCCATCATGTATAACGTTCATATACATGTACTTCCCAAAGTAGAACCATGTGACGCAAGTTAAAAATCAGTCAATTTCCAATTAAATACATCCTCATAATGAGAACAAACATTGACAAATTGGACAAAAACTCAACTAAACCTTACATTTGCAATATATAAAGGTAAACATGATTTAAAAATGTTTCAGGGACTGCCACACGATCATCATGCTTAATTGTTAAACTAAGGGTTGATGATGAGGGCTGGACCATCTTGGCCTGCCACTTTTGTAGCACAGCTTATAAATGCAATAAGTTACTTAAATTTGTTTACTTAATCTTTGGTATTTTTTTGTTAAGTATAAAGGATAATATTTGTCATCTTTTTGTATAAAGCAGTGAAAGCAAAGATCAACTTAGATCAGCTTCATAGTCCCTATAATGGTTAGGATTACAGAGCATTAAAAAAAGGCTTTGACAAAAAAACCTCTGTCACTCTCCAAACTTTTAGAGCCCAGGGCAAATGGTTAATCAGCTCAGACAGCTCATGGGAATTGAACTCTACTACTGCATCTCACTCTCCTTGATGTCTGACTATAGCTGTTGTGTCCCTGCAGCGCGCCTGCCATGCTGACTCCAGTGTCTGGTTCCTCATCCACATCCGTCACATCCTCTGATAAGTACGCTGTCTTCAAGCAGCTGTCTGTGGATCAGTCTGCAGAGTCTACATCCCCTGCCTCAGGTACCCTCTACACCTCATATAGGATTTCCAGGCATGTTAGGAACAGACAACCAAATGCAGAAACACAGAAAATGACATTCCTCTGCTGCTTCACAGCTAGATAACTGGCAAAGCTTGATTGAAAGCAGAGAGTGACACCATCATCTGAGACTGTCTCATCACTTACACAGCTGAGGATTCTGAGATACTTTTGTTTTCCACCTCAAACAAAATTTTTATGACTTCTGGGGAAATAAATAATCTTTTATGGAAATGTGTTTTTCTACACACAGTTCAGTTTTGTGCTCCTTCTCTGTTCATACTTTACCCATTCTTCTTCTGATCCAGATATTGGAGACAAGTACAGTGTTTTCAGACAGCTTGAGAAACCTGCTGACAAGAAACCAGTCGGTAAGAAACAACACTCTTGCACATATGTACATACTGATAAACCGATTATTTATTCTAAATACATCTGAGGGTATTCCTGAGTCCAAGCCCTCTGGCCTCTTTGCCAAACAACAAAGAGGACACACTGAGCTCTGAGATGGTCCCTGCAAGCTCCCTGCAGGGGAGACCTTCAAAAATATCACATGCTCCTTAGAAAACAAATCTTGGGTGTATTTTAGTTGGAGCTGATAGTGAAGAGAGTGGGGCTAGTGTTAGATTCCCTCTAATTAAACGTTGTATTAGTCCGTGGATAAAGCTGTCAGGTTGCTGTACTGCCACATTACCATTGTTCCATGTTTACACAGTGTCTTGTTTTGCTAGTCGCTAGTGTTGATACCAGTGTGTTTCCGTTCCTGTTTCATTAGAACAGTTTCCGATGGCGACAGCTCTTACAACTCCAGTAAGTCATGCTTTGCGGTGACCTTTCCTTGGCATTGTCAGGCTCCATCTCCTTAATGAGCCCATTAGTTATCTCTCTTTTCCAACGTCCACAGCAGCAGTTTGAATAGATTCTCTTGTTTCTAGTTCATGCATAATATTGGATCATAGTGCATTAACACACCCACTGAAACTCAAAAATGGATTCAGATTTTTTCTGTGTGGTTTCTATTGGTGCTTCATTGCCTTAGAGCAAAAAGACTTTGTAGTAAAAGTATTATTGCTGCTGGAACTGTTACAGCATACACGTTCTTTTCTCATTCCAAAAAGTACCCATCTTAACTCATAATTTTAGTTACTAAGTTACTACTTGAATCTTCTTGAAAGAAAAAGAAAGAGAAAAACATCTGCTAAAGAGAATTAAGTGCATTAGCTATAGCCCACAGTTAAAACGGCTTTATCTTTTTAAATCAGATAAATGTATCTAACATACACAAATCTGTATCTAATCTGTTTTTTCAGTTCTGAAACGTCAGACACTGTAACAAAAGTGTGCTGTATAAAGCTGGATTTATAGTCTAGTATTTAGTCCAAGTGCTCAGACAGTTGCCAATTTTTTGTTCTTGAGGGCCTTTGCTTCAGCACATTTAATTGGAAATGAAAATAATTACTACATTAAAATGCTGAGGCTTGTCTTTTTATTGTTGTATATTACGCGACACATATCATGATACAGGATTATAATGTGATATATTGTGCTGTAAACTATGTGCTATTATGCTGTAAGTAAGGCCTAGTTTATTTTTTTATTTTAAGAAAACTTTCATAGAATAAAGAGCAAACCACTGTATGCATAAAGTCTGAGTAAAAAAAAGTTTTGATTTTATACAACATCATGTAGCAGTCTGGGATTTAAACACCATTTGCCACAAATCTTTGCATGTAAACTATTAATTACAAATCAATAAAGTGGTTTAAAAGTTCATACAGGAGAGAACATTCACTGACAAATTCTAGCAACTCAACTCAAGGAAAGTATTTAATGTCTAACAAAGAGTCGCTAGATGTGTCACTAGTTGCTTTTTTTGAGAACAAGTTGCTAAAGGCATCTGAAAACGTGATAAATCTAGTGACACAGGAGCTAAATTTGCAACACTGTGGTTAGATTCATTGTGCAGCACTATGCTGAACATAAAGAAATGGTGTTCTGCTGTACTGTATTACAACTATCCCTGAAGAAAACAACATCTTTTTTGCAATTTGCAATGACATTAATTGCTGGAATACACACAATTAAAACAGAATCTTACTACTGCAGTGTAAATATTCACCGCACCTTTCTTATTCTGCTTTGTTTGAAGATACACTAGAAATAATAACTTGTTAAGATGGGCACAATGACTTAATCACATTTTGTTCAAGTTTGAACAGTACAGTGCATGGTAGTGGGGATGTGTGTGTCCTTAGATGACGTCGTTTTTGTGCAGTGATTTTTGTGTCTTTCTTTAGACACTGAGAGCACTCAGTTAACCAGAAGGCTGGAAGTTGACAATGAGCATTCACAATGCAGCAGTTTCAAACTGAATCCACCTGTTTCCTTTCTTGTAGACCTGTAAAAGGACAGAATCATGGCTGTGAGAGCTGAGGCTTTTTTTGTTTGATGTTCCGTTATGGTAATCTGCCATGTTAAATGTTTTTAATGAAATTGCTCTCTTTGGTTCACAGGGGAAGGATTTGCAGACTTCAAGTCTGTCAGTGCTGATGATGGCTTCACAGACTTTAAAACCGCCGACAGTGTCTCTCCACTAGATCCTTCAGAGCAGGCCAAGATCTTCCAGCCATCCTTTCCTTCGGCTTTTCCAAACTCTCAGTCTCTACAACAGCTACCACAGCAGCAGCCAGCAGCTTCTCTTTCTCAGCCCAAAAACCCTCTCAACATGGCTGACCTGGACCTTTTCTCTTCTATAGCTCCCTCTGTTCCTGCCCCCCCTGAGACAAAACCCAGCACATTCCCCTCAGTGTCTGTGCCCCCCTCTCTAGTGCTCCTACCAGGTGGAGCCAAACCTCCAGGGGGAGGGACAGACGACTTTGGTGACTTTGCCCTGTTTGGCTCCTCCTCTGATGCTGCTCAAGCTTCAACAGCGGGCAGAGCCGCAGCAGCGCCTCAGGACGACTTTGCAGATTTCATGGCGTTCGGCAGTTCTGGTGGAGAATCTAAAGGCGAGAGCAGTGTGCGGGTCGAGGGGGAGACCTCCGCACAGCTGCAGCCTCAGCAGAGCTCAGACAAATACGATGTATTCAAACAGCTGTCGCTGGAGGGAGGTCTCACCTATGACGACAACAAAGAGAGCGGCGGTGGCTCCTTCTCTTCCCTCAAGAGCGACACGGACGACTTTGCTGACTTCCAGTCCTCAAAGTTCTGCACGGCACTCGGCGCTTCAGAAAAGACTCTAGTGGACAAGGTGGCCGCTTTCAAACAGGCCAAGGAGGACTCCGCCTCAGTCAAGTCCCTCGACCTCCCTTCCATCGGTGGAAGCAGTGTGGGAAAGGACGACTCCGAGGACGCACTCTCTGTGCAGCTGGACATGAAGCTGTCTGACATGGGCGGAGACCTGAAGCACGTGATGTCGGACAGCTCTCTGGATTTGCCGGGCCTCTCGGCCCACCAGCCCCCCGCTACAGGTGAGGAACTAGTGCGTTTGCTCTGGTGAAGCCCCTGCTTGGCCACACAAAGTATTTATTCCAGGGCCGGTGGCGGCCTCTCCTCCTCAGTGCCCACTTGTGACCATCAAACAAGGGGTCAAAGAGCAAATTTCATATTACATGTCAAATCTTTTCATTCTACATTTCATTATTCATCATACCTTATTTATATATTTATTTATTTATTTGAATCCCTAGTTCCTTCTTAATTTATTTTCATGTTCGCACATATTATTGTAATGACAGAAAGGTCCTTGCCCATATCTCCATTTATTTACGTGATCAGTGCCTGGTTTCCATGTGTTGGCAGTCGTAGCTCAAATACAAGGTCCCTTGTTGTTGTCTGTGTGATACAGATAAGCTCCCTTTTGTGGGCACGACAACACACCTTCGTTCAGTGTACCTTGCGTCTCTGTGAGAGTGTGTGTGTTGTTCACGTGTTGTGCAACACTAACAGAGAGACTTAATTGACAACCGACAGCAGGAGAAACTTATGACGAGCCTCATTGTTTATTCTAATCACAGGTTACGCACAATAGGCTGCAGTTTACCAAAGGCATCATCTGTAAGCCATCATTCACCTTTTTAATTGTTGACATTTAGTCTGTGCTGCATATAAGACAATGTAATTTTAATTAGCTGAAAATGAAATGTTACAGTCTATGGAAGGTGTTGCATTCAACAACAGCGAAGAAGCTATTTTAAAATAGAGTTAGAATAATTTTTTGTGTCAGAAAAGCAGCTAAGTCTTAAGCACATGGCTGGATACAATACAATTTGTATGTGTATGAGTGTTTTTGAATGAGTGCGTGCTTGTGTGTCTTGTTCGTCAGATATTTTTTTTTCATTAGTATGTCAGCTTTTTCTCCCCCTACCTCACGTCCATGAAAGTGGAGTTGAAAGTTTACCTAAAACCTGTCCGCGCTGGGTCGTTTGTTTAAAAGGGAATCCAACCAATTTCCGTAATAATCAGGTAACGTCCACGTCAGCGCTCCCTCACCTCCTCTCTCCACTCCAGTACTTATCATTTATTCATTGAGCATCTCACCTTCCATGTCACGCATCATCTCTCACAGAAAACATTCAAGATCAACTCTTAATGTAACCTGAGACCGCATTCACTCATTGTCAGGTGGAAGCTTTGCAACTCAAACTTTTATGATTATTTTCTATTTATTTTCTTTGAAAAAAGCTTTGTTCACCTGACAACTTGTGCACTCCACTATCTGCATGGATGTTTCCAAGCTTTAAGTATTTGAACAAATCGTTGATTATCATTTAAACAACATGCATATTAATCATATCATTACATCCAATGAACTGTTAATAACTTCCTTTTATGAGATGAAATCATAAATGTAAACATCCCCATTGCCTTATTTCAATTTATGTACGGTGGTCAGATTTTGGTTGAACCCAAACAGGCGCATCTGTACTGAGAGTAAGATGATGTGTTCAAAACAACAGTTTATGGAGCTGCAGCAAAATAGTTACAGGCTACTGCTTATGCACGTGGTGCCCAGTTTAACAGTGATACATTCCTAAGAAGCTTTACGCTCCTTCAACGGCTGCTCCACATTTTCTCCCTCCGAACTTTTTGCAGTCCTTCGATAATGTGTTGTTAAAGTGTAGCAGACCGGACTAGTTTGAGCGCCTCACCACGCTTTGCACTGTGTTTTTCAACATGTACGTAATCTTAAAGAGACAGTATTTCTTTTGTGAGGTTCCTTTTGAATGTGGAGCGCAAAAGGAATCCGAGTTTATTTTTCCATTTTCTATTTTTTATTTTTTTTTATTATCTGTGATAATGCAGCATGAATTTATCATGTGGCTCTACGGTCTGGCTCTCGGAGGACATAATGAAGTTAGTATTACCCTTTCTGCCTTGCTTTTTGCTGCAGTGTGCCTGCCTTTACAATTTGTGAAATTGACAAGAACATAATACAAGACACCATTTTATGCATAACAGTATTGCAAGTTGTTTTTATCAAAGGAAAAACTGTACACATACAGATTTAATAGTGTATTTTTATTACAGGAATATGAGCTCTTATTTTGAGACTAGAAAGGCTCCTTGTTCTTGCTGTGATATGCCAACTATGTATATTAAATGTAGCCTACAGTATTTAGTACGATTAAACTGTTCACTTAACTGTTTTAGGTTAACGTTCTGAACTAAACGTTGCTGTCTTGAGAAAATAACGACGTGTTATTATTTAGGTGAATCACAACAGTTTGTGCGCATTAGCCTGCTTTTTAACAATCTCTGTAGCAAGAGAAAAAAAGGATACTGTCTCTTTAAATTTGTTTCTGCATCTGTGATTGGACGTAATTAAAGCCCATTTCTGGGATGTCAGATTTAAAGATGGCCCTCTTTGTTTTCTGCAACCCTTTGAGTGCTTGAACAAAATCACTTCCAGTGTTGACATGCAAAGTAATCCTACAACTTCATCTTTTGTTACCGAGTAATCAACTTTTCATAATTGACTAAATGCATGTGATGGCAGCCTCATACATTGTGGCTTTTAAGTCCTCACTACTCTCAAAGTGTAGTTTGTACACAACCTTCCTGATTGATTTTTGGGATGCTGTATAAGTTTTTTTCCCCTCAGGTCCTCAAAGGGTTAATGCTTCCTGCCTTGAGCTTGTGCTTTGAATGATCTTTTCAACCTGCCTTTTCAAGTGTTCTATATTGAAATAATTTCCAAAAAAACACCTGTTGCTTTACATCTTAGTAGTAGTAAAAGAGATTTTCTCACTTCCCAAGAATTTTAGCCTGTGAATGTGCCTTTTCTCATTCTTGTTTCTGCTTCTATATCCTCGGATGTTGTGTTTTACCTTCTCACTGTTTGTTTTCTTTCTTTTTTTTTCCTCCTGACTCTGCATGCCTTGTATACTAAATGACTGAAATCCAATTTTACAAGTGTTAGTTTGACAAACCTCTTGTAATGATAGACCTCTTTCACAGTACTTTGTGACCTTTCTCTCTTTCTCTCTACTCATGTTGTCGTAATAAATATTACTGTTGGTATTGCTGAAATGCGTACCGTCTTATTTTCTCTTTTCCTTTCTCGAGAGGCGTTAAAGTCACCTACTGACACGGAGGCTTACAGCACTAGATCCTTGTCAATTTCACAAATTGCTTTTTGTAGCCGAGGGTTCTGTTATGCAAAATAGGAAGGGTTCCAACGAGGTGTGTGTTTGCGGCTGGCTGGCTGGCTGTCTGTCTGTCTGTCTGTCTGTCTGTCTGCCTGTGTGTGTGTGTGTGTGTGTGTGTGTGTGTGTGTGCGTGTGTGTGATAGAAACTGAGAGGGAGACTGGAATACTAGTAAGGACAAATAATGTATAAGCTCCGTCAGTCAGTATTAGCTGCACAGGAACTGATCACAACACCGTGTGAGAATAAGAGAAGAAGAAATGACAGGAAAGATGTTTTATTAATGTTTAAATGTTTGAACAAAATCTTTCAAGGTTGTGTTGTGTAAAAAGAGGTCAGCTCTCATCTTTGTTAGCAGTGAGCTTGCTAGACTGGACACTGTCCACTATTTAAAACAAAAGCTGTGTTGGTGTCTGTTGTGTTTCAGTAGAATGACGTGTGTAATTTTCTTTTCATAAACACAGTTCAGCTTAGACACCAAAACAGAAAATGTGGGTGGGAGGATAAACAGTGTTACTCCAGCAGACACAAATGAGTCAGTTGCTAGTTTGATTATGATGCAGTTGCAGTTGATTAATGTGTTGCTTAATAACATCTGTGATTACTGGTTTACTGCAGCATTTGTATTCACACATTTAAAAGTGCCAAATATGGAGAGTGGGTCCTTCTACAATACACTGATCTCATTTTTGCCACTGTTCACCACACGACATGCAGTGCTGCATGGGATACAACTGAAGTCACACGATCGGTTCACCAAAATTACCTTCATAAAAAACTTTTTCTCACTTAGCAGTTGTGGTAACTGTACAAAAAATGATTTTTTGTTTTATCTACATGTTTTGAGAGATGTTAGATTTCAGCGCCATTTCAGAGATTCAACAGAAACAGCTTTTCAATGTTCACAATACTCCAAATAAACCACAGGGGAGTCTCGTTCTGTGGTTTCAAGTAGGGCTGCAACACTGAATCTGACTGATCATTATCTTAATATCTCAGTATATTAATAATGTATCCAAATAGACAGTAGAAAGTCACAGTATTCCACAGTGTGGTGCCATTATTAAATGTCTGTTTTTGTTGTGACAACACTCCAAAACCCCCAAATATTCCATTTATGTTGTATTCAACAAAGAAAGGCATGTGATTTCTGAACATTGAATTCTGAAACTATCACAGTTTTTGGCATTTTTGCTTAAAAAATGATTTGATAAATTATCAAAATAATTGCTAGTTAATTTGATTTTGAATGATTAATCAACAAAAATTCTTCACAGCTGCAGACGAAAGCAGTTTCAGTGAAAACACACTGAGCTGTGTGAATTATCCAGCTTAGCTGGGATATTGTTTTTTAAAAGAAATTTATGTTGAACTTTGCTTCAGTGTAGTTTTCATTTCTGAGAATTTCATTGTGTTGGGGTGGAGGCAGAAATCTCAGCACCACAGACGTTACAGTGAATTTACAGTTAAAATATGAGCAACTGAAACAGAAACTATGTGCATGATAGATATCATGAGTAAATGGTAAAATGTGGATTAGTGTTGTAATATGGCTGAACTGACTGCTATCCTCAAAATTCTTGTTTTCTTAAGACTTAACGCTAACTGAAACCAAGAGATACAGTATTACTTGAACTGTAGACAACACAGTGATGACCCAGCAGAAATCTCAGTCCTCCATCCAGTCTCATAAATCTACCCCCTATTATGAGAGCAACTGTGCTATTCCTAGGAACCACTGGTATGTCTGTGTTGTCATTACAGAAGGAGACGACATGAAATTTGACCCCTTTGGAACGTCTGCCCTCAGCACCTTGGCCAGCTACGACTGGTCAGACCGGGAGGAATGTCTGCCCGGTGAGGTCAGAAAGTTGCAGGTCTCAGAAGGAGCTTCCCTTCTATCTTTAGGCCCCGCCCAGAGGAAGGAGCTGACCTTTGACAGCACTGAAAACATTACAGGCATCTCCGTAGCAAAGATCACCACCTCCTTCCCCGCAGACGACAGCTCATCTGCAGACGACAAGTTTGAAGCCTTTGCTGATTTTGGCTCCGGCGACCGGGGCGGTGTTGATGACGAAGACGACTTCGGGGATTTTGCAAGTACTGTTTCTGAGAAATCCGACTCTCCCTCTGCAGTGGCCGAGGCGGGCTCTGAGGGAAACCAAAGCGAGGCCTGTGATGAGTTTGGAGCTGTCCAGTTGGACAAGCCTAAGTTTGGCAAGTCTGACTTCCTCAAAGCCAGCGCTCAGGCCAAAGTCAAGTCCAGCGAGGAGATGATCAAGAACGAACTAGCAACCTTTGACTTATCTGTTCAAGGTGAGTCACAGTCGTCATGTTGATCCTTAAACTTGATGAATGTAAGGAACCATTATTGATTTTTTTATCAAACAGAGATGTGAAACAACTGTGATAGCAGCTTCCTAAATATGAGGATTTTTTATAAACAGTAATTAAAAAATTGGAGGAATAGTTGATCATAAAAATGTTTATTTATTGGAGCTGTAAATTTAGAAGACTGTAGTATATATTGAATATACCTGTCACAATTCCCCATAACTTAAGATCATGTCTCAAAAATGTTTTCCTTTAAATGACAAGTGATTTAGATGATTAATCAATTTTCTGTAAATACACAAAATTTATCACAATTGGAAAAATACTTTTAGCATTGAAATGTGATGTTAATATCTATATTTTCACCTATGTGTTTTTATTAAAATACCACCTCTGCTGGCCTTCAGCCTGACACCACTCTTGCTCAAGGATTTTCCCCCTCCCCAGCCCTATGTGCTGGGCCCGTCACATCTGTAGTAAAGCTGTCAGACGTTAGATGGCAGTGTTGAGATGACAGCCCTGCTCTGATGGCAGTGAGTGGGGAAATAAATTTAGTAGAGGCAAGGCAACAAGTCCATGAGCAGAAATTGACTGTATCCATTTAAAGGATGTTCATTTTTTTTCTAACTGCTGTTTGCTGGTGTTTATGTTCCATAAATAATTTAATAGTAGAAGAAGACAGCTTTACTTGGTCCTTTACACCAGTGGAACAGTAATCTGATTATTGTGAAGCTTTGGGATGATGTGGGTTGTTGTGGGCAGCATGACGCGCGTGTCTGCAGATGGTGGAGTTTGGAGTAGGGGTGTTAGATTACCTGTCTGTGGACAAACCTCACGTACACACTGCCAGCTCCACTGAGATAGTCTGGGCTTAGCATGTGTTTGTCGTGGTACTCTGCCAGGATTTGTCCCAATGAATAATTCATACCTGCATATTTGTGCCTCTGTTTTGTACATAATTATTGTTTGTCAAATGAAGTATTTGCTCATGCCGTCCCTGTCCAGGAGGAATTAGCTTAGCAGAGTGGAAGTATAATGACTGGAAACAAACAGGTGCATTTCTCAGAATGAGTTATCACCACAGGTTGCTAACCCGATAAAGAAGGGAAATAAAAGTTTATGTATGTGTTTGTGGTTCTTTTGAAACATTATGCATCAACCTCTTCTCTCCTGACTTTGCCTCAGGGTCCCACAAACGGAGCCACAGTTTGGGCGAGAAGGAGATTGGACGTTCGCCCCCGTCTCCGGCCCCAGAGCAGCCTTTCAGGGACCGATCTAACACCCTGAGTGAGAAGCCCACCCTGCCTGTCATCAGGGACAAGTACAAGGACCTGACTGGGGAGGTGGAGGTGAGGAGGGCTTGTCAAAAACTGCAGCGCGTGTTTTGCTACATTATTACCCACCAGATTGCAGCACAATGCTCTGGACATTTTCCTTTGTTCTGGTTATCCTTCGTGTTCATTTTGGATAATTTTTGTGTTGTTGCAGGAGAGCGAGCGCTACGCATATGAGTGGCAGAGGTGTCTGGAAAGTGCTCTGGAGGTCTGTATTTGTTTGTGTCCTTTGTTTGACCTCCTCCAATAGACGGACATTATTGTGAGATTGACTATACAAATGTAGTAGAATAATTAAGATAACCAAATGGCACTGGAATGTTTTTCAACCTGTTACAGCGAGGGGCTTTCACACACTGTATGTTATGGAACAAATCCCTGCAAACATATCTGTAGAGTTTAGATTTAAAACACACTTTTGAAAGTCAGTCGTTTTTAATACATAGAAAAAAACTTATCATGATGCGGTGAATCCACAATGTTATTATTGTGGCCAAAATAATTGTGATGGTTATGATGAGCGAAAACGGCTCAAAGTGCATCATAATGCTGGCCTGTGTCTTCTCTTCTGAAGGTCATCACCAAAGCTAACAACACGCTGAACGGCATCAGCAGCTCCTCCGTCTGCACTGAGGTCATCCAGTCTGCTCAGGGCATGGAGTACCTGCTGGGTGAGGAATCACAAACCACACACACATACGCACACGTGGTTCTAAAAAAAGGAGGACTAGCTGTACAGAGCTGTACAGCGGGATCAGAGGGATGTTAAAGATCCCTGTGTGTGGCCTTACACCCTCTGAAGGACAGAGAGGACGAGATTAAAACAAGCTCTGGTGTGATGGCTTCAGCTCTTTTTTTTTTTCTCTGCAAGTGGCAAATATGCCACAGCGAAGGACAGAACATGAGTGTGCCTCTTAAAAAAAAGCACAAACGGGTTTTTGTGATTTGTGTGCTGGTGTGTTTTCTCTGTCAGGTGTGGTGGAAGTGTACCGCGTCACCAGGCGAGTGGAGCTGGGCATCAAGGCGACAGCAGTGTGCTCAGAGAAGCTGCAGCAGCTGTTGAAGGACATCAGCCGCGTGTGGAACAACCTCATGGGCTTCATGTCGCTGGCAAAGCTCGCTGTAAGATGCTCGTAAACATATCACCTAGATATCTTCACACCCTCAGTGTGAAGGTTAATCACAGTAAAAGTCATCCAGTCACATGATGAAATTAATCCGGTATTGTCGCCTCGATGGGTTGAGGCCAGTAAATCTTTGATTTGGATGCAGTGTAGCTGGAGCTTTTTGTTTGGTCTGGTCTTGAGATCAACAGGTTGATGAGACTGTATAGATTTATTTATCCAGCTGATCTACTAATGTCTGTAACAGAAACAGAGGAGAAAAGTGCTGATACACAGAAGTCAGCAGTGGAGGAGATGCACAGTATTTTGAGGAGTGAAACAGAAACAAAATGGAATAAATGTTTA
This sequence comes from Sandelia bainsii, assembly GCA_032362345.1. Classification (NCBI taxonomy): domain Eukaryota; kingdom Metazoa; phylum Chordata; class Actinopteri; order Anabantiformes; family Anabantidae; genus Sandelia; species Sandelia bainsii. The sequence goes on from JAUMHL010000005.1 coordinate 22,977,850, forward strand.
ATTCAAGCATTTTTTTGTCTTATTCCACATAGCTGAAGTCAAGCAAAGTCTTTATGAAAACTTGATGATGCTTGCAGATGTTTAATGTAAACAGGCTGCTGAAATGACTGTATTTTGCCCTGCGGCAAGAAGTAAAGTTATTGTGTGTCTGTTTGTGTGTGTAGCCTGATGAAAGCTCCCTGGATTTCTCCTCCTGTATACTGAGGCACGGCATCAAGAATGCCAAGGAGCTGGCTTGTGGTGTGTGTCTACTCAACGTTGACGCTCGCAGCAAGGTTTGTGCACACACACACACACACATTAGTTAATTAATTAATTATTTTTAATATACAGTAAATGTTGTTGTACTCGTCTGCAGCTTATAACAACTGACATTTGTTTGACTTTGAAACATTTTGCAGAACAAAGAAGAAAGCACTATTGGACGTCTGTTTAAACGAGTATGAGACAATTACCTGTCAACCAGACCTCACTCCACTCTTTCCCACTGGGGGCCTCAGGGGGTCTATTCTCCTCTTACCGTCAAGCCTGGCAGAAAGCTAAAGTGACAGGAATCGCCTTTCTCCACTCCTCGTCTCAAACAGTTGGCTTTCTAGACTCTAAAAATCCAAAAATCAACCTTTCAGACTTTAACATGTGGATCAATTGGCCAGACCCGCTGTTACTGTTGCCTGTCAAGCTGTCTGTTTTCAGGGGACACGTGTAGTTTAGAGACCTAACGGTGGCAGATTGACCACCCAGATTTGATCAGCTGTAGTTAATTAGCTAATCAAGCTAACATTAGCTCCATAAAACAGTTGAAAACACTGTCTTGACTGACTTTTTTGTGTTTCCAACTGATTTTCATGCTCACCACTTGATTCTTGCCAAAGAATTACAGAGAAATAAACAATAATTCTTGCATTGCTGAGCTAGTAGAGCTTTCTTCTTTTTTAACAGTGCCATAGGGAAAAAGAACTTTTAGGATGATAACAAAACTGTAATGCTGAATAATCTCTTAATGCCAGGTAACTCTGGCTAAAATGTAAAGTGTACCAAATTATGCTAATGTTAACCTAAACTATGAATATATCCAGGATCAGCCTCCACACGGCCTGCTACACTGTGGATGTGGTAGTCACAACAGGGCTTTTTTGCGCAACATGATAGTCTACATCCTTGTCTTTAGAAGTGAAACTCACAGTAATGATTCTGTGGGTGCTAAGATAATTAACCATATATGCTAATAACACTCTGTCTTCTGAACTCTGTAAGTAAACTGTCACTACAGCCCCTTGTACACAGATTGAACATGTGGAGGAATCCACAACTTGACAGGTTTTGCCCTGCCTACTTCCAGTTGCCAAGCTGTGAAATAAGAAGCACTGGAAGATGTATACTAACTGAAGGTTGAGTAGATAAAGTGTCTAGGACAGTAATGCATGCTCCTGAAATACGTGAGAGAGGAGAGTTGTCACTTTGGCACCTCAGGGTCGGCTTCTGCATTCTGGGACTGGTTCTTCAAGGTCACAAGAGTGGTCACTTTGTCTTGGAAGGGTTTCCTTTCCTGTTCTGTCTCCTCTGTCTTGAGCTAGCTGCTCACCTCACCACTTTGAACAACCATTGGTATTTCTGGTAACTGTTGAGTGATTACCTTTAACTGGGGCACTACAAGCAGAATTGCTGTATGTTTACCTCATCGTTCATGATGGCTGTGGTGTTATCGGACCCTGCGCTGTGTAAAGGGTACAATGATGACGCTGATTGCAACTGTCTTGTGTTCCCTCTGCTGCTCAGGCAGAGTCAGATGGATGGTCCTGACAAGATGTGGCTGACTGAGAGGTATCTCAGCTGCAAGCAGATGCAGCTTACACATTAGTTATAAGTGGAAAGTACAACTGATAATAAACCTGCACACACAAACACACTCTCTCTGTTTTGTCACTCTTGTGTGCACAGAGGCGGGCTGAAATTAATGCAGTTTTATTTTGTCTCTGTGCCACTAGCATGAGATTAATAACCCATCTTTTAATTACATTTTTGGCAGAGCCACAGTGGTAAAAATGCATAAAAGCCAAGTGGAGAATAGCAACCCCTCAGAATATAATGAAGTGAAAGAACGCTTTTGGCTACAGCAGACAGCACTGATTGCTGCATTGTCCTTTAGTGAAGAGGTACTGAGTTGTTTTTCAACCAAAGGTACAGAAAGGTGGAAATGTGAAATATGAAAAATGTCAGAGAAGGGGTGAGCATAATGGCTCCTATGTGTTAGAATCTCCCATACCATTCTTTAAAATATTTTTCCCATTTGTTAATACAAATGAAGCCAAAATACAATCATATTGTCACATTTAGTCTGAGCTGGAATTGTCCACACATGAAATCTCAGTCTCATCTTGTTGCTGTTGGACCAGTAGTTTTAGGATGTCACAGCTGTGTCATCTTTTTTCCTTCTTCAGGTTTGGAGGCAGGGATGGGCAACCGCCAGCAGCTTCATCTCCTCTCAGTTTTGTCACTCAAAAACAGCAACAGTCACAAGTTTTATCATAAGTGATACTTTTCAGCTAATGATGCTCCAGTCCCTCTGCTAAATGATAAATGCTAATTTGAGCAATTACAGAGAGAAGCACTGGAAAGGATTTTAAGTAGAATAATTTAGCGTGTCTGCCTTTTTAGATAGTGCCTCAAGGATTTAGATTAATTATAGAGTCTGTGCAGCATTGACAGCAGGGCTGACAAAAGTTTAGGCAGTTTGGCAGCTTGTTCTGTGAGTGCTCCCATCACCTCAAGATTTGAGTTTTTAAATCTGTTGTTAGGTTGCCCATCTCTGTCACAGCAAGCTTTACGGTTAAAGTTATCAGGGTTCCTACACAGGTAAAGGGAAATGACTAGGGTAATAGCAGGCTAACAAAGTCTGGGAATAGACAAAATGCACGTCTGGAAAAGTTCAAAAGTAAAGTCACAGTCAAGTTTCCTATGTAAAGAATATTTCTTAACCGTACACAAATGTGTGTGTTGTGGTGTCCTGGACTTGACAGTGAAAGCATGTGCTGTTGAATCATCAGACACCCTCTGCAAGAGGTGAAAGGAAAGGATTCATAGAGCTTGTCTGAAAATGGTTATGATGCAGACCTTCGGAACAAATATTCAATTTCACAGTTAAAGTTAGCCCATTAACCCAAGCTGGAACTACATTTCCAAACTTCAAACAGACAAAAATCTCTGTTTCTTAGAGTCCCAGGTGACACAACCAGCGATCCAAAAGCCAAAGATAATGAGTTTAACCAGCAAATATTGATGTTTGATTATCCAGTGATTTAAAATTTTTTTATCATAGAATTACTGGAACAATCAATTGATTTCAATCGATCAATAGTAGTCCTTTTTTTCTGTTGATTAATCAATAAATCAATGAATCATTTCAGCTCTAGTTACATCCTTTTATTATAGTGGAGTTCAATGTTATATTTTAAGATATAACAGGAACTACAGTATCTTCTTGGCCAGAGCTCTTGAAGTTGCAGATTAGTCTAAAAATAATAAAATAGTGATGTAGCTACTACGAACATAATGAAACGAAATCCTCAGTAAATATTTCAGATCAATCCAGAGAAAGTCTCATGATTTCTGAGACAGGGAGTGTGCAGGAGCCCTGAGGGTAATAGTTCTTTCAGGTTTTCATGCACACATGTCGTGTCACGGGGAAACAGCTAATCTGAATGTTTGCTTTCTACTCATTCTGTGCACCTTTTTTTTGTTGTTGTTGTTGCTGTTGCTGTGGGCACTGCATGAATCTGCCTCAACATGCTGATTCCTCTTGTGCTTGCAGGCATTGACTAAAGACAATGACAGGAGGTTAAGGGTAATTATGCCTCATTTTTAATTCTTCTATAATTAAAATATATATATAGAAAGGCAGAGTGTAGATGAGGGTTGGATTTTACTGTTATTATCAGATAGGGGCTCAAGACTGAACCCCTAACCTAAAGTCCCCATTTTATCTGACCAGCTCTGACTTGAAAGCATAAATGCCCCTATTCTTGTTTCACCGTAGTTACCTTTAGCTGCCTCTTTACTCCACCTGTCTACTTCAAACTAACTCCATTATCCTACATGAAGTCTTAGACTGTGCGGTGAAAGGAGGAAGGAGGGGGAGGAATTAAAAGTGTGTCTTTGTGTGAGCCATCCTTTCACTTTGCATCCTCTCCCTTCAACGTTTCCAGCTTTGGCACTCCTGAGTGCAGGTTTGTGGAAACAAGTGGGCCAGGGCACAAAAGAGCTCCGAAAGGAAATCACTCTGCTTCTGAAACCAGAGCAAGTGAGAAAAAGTGAAGAGTGGAAACGTGTCATTTAGTTTCCGTGAGAAAGCTCTTTATAGAGCCGAGCTTCTGCGCTGCAGAGTGCATTTGGGCAAGTGGAGAGTTTTTGGACTTAATGGCGTGTCGTGGTGGTGGTGGGGGGGTGGGAGGGGATTTGTATGCAGTTGTTGCTTTCTGCATGAGTCTCCCTTCTCCTTCTGTGTGGGAGGCTATGATTCACTGCGCATGACTCACTCCTCTCTCCGGCTTCAGCTCCAGCATTTCACCAGGGATGCAAACTCTTAAACTGCACGTCACACACATTAACACGTGCTGACTGCACACACACACACACACACACACACAGTGCCACAGCTGGGCCCAGTGAATCACAGCGCTCAGCTCCGGGGTCAGATCATCACATTTCATTCTCTGGACAGCTACTGTGTTTTCAGATGTAATGTGGGAGAATCACCAAAGTTGAAACAATAGGTTCAGCAAAATGTAATGAAGCAAAGTTTGGCTGAAAATTTGGATCCTGGCGTCTGATGTTTAAACTTTGCTCTCAGTCATTCATGCTGTGTACTTATGTGATGGATCTGTTTCACCACAATCACAATTAGGAGGCCGAACATCTCTCTAACAGGTCTCTCTAACAGTCTATGTGTTGTGTTAAATCCATGTGCTTGTTCTTTGCATTTAGGCAAAAATACAGAGAGTCTGCTTTGCCTGAAGTATGTCTTTTTATTTAGAGCTTAGAAACAATAGTTTACTGGCAAATTAACCAGTGAGCTGTTCACAGCATGTGGCTCTGTGGCTCCTTTATCTCTTTATCTTTTCTGCAGGCCATTTTAAACAAATGAGAAAGTTTAATCTTTCCTAGCAGGTACTGTATGTTTGAAAACCCATGTGTATTGAAATCCTTTTCTTGCCACAGGCGAAGCAAAACTCATTGCTCATGCACATTGCAGCTGAGCTGTGGACCACAGAGCTACTCTTTAATAAGATCGTGGGTTAAATCAACATTGGTGGTCATACTTTTTATTTAATCAGAAGTTATTTATACGTGTGTGTGAGTAGTAATTGTTACTTTCCAGCAGTAGTAGAATTGTGTACTGATACTACTCGGACAGTAAAGTAGCCTCATTTGCCTGAAGAAAAGAAGTCACTGGTTCTACATTTGTATTCCTGGGAATATTTTGTGTGTGTACTTTTTTCATGGTGAATGGGTCTAAATACTGTAATACCCATGAGTCTCGGGTGCCATTGCCATAAACGTTTGAGAATGAAACACGGCATCATCGTTTCTGAACTCACCAACAACTGACCTAGAATTTCAATGTTTAATTTCTGATTGGAGGCTTTTTGTTGAATGGCACATTGGGAGTTGTAGTTAGCCTGCCTCAAAGTTTCTAGGTGCACAAGCTTGCGCCTTTGACTTTTCATCAGAGAACCCTCTGGAACCTGAGGCGCCCACAATAGCTCCTAACATTTTATAGCCTCTTGTCTCTGCAGGCTTCTTCTTAATATCTCACCCTCTCACTCTGACAGGCGTTCAACTCGGAGACTGACAACTTCAAGCTGCTGTACGGGGGCCACCAATACCACGCCAGCTGTGCCAATTTCTGGATTAACTGTGTGGAGCCCAAACCCCCGGGCCTCATCCTGCCTGACCTTCTCTGAGCTCTCGGCTGCAGCTGCCATGGTAACGAGGCACGAGCTAATCAAATCATCAGATAGGTGTCACAGCCAGTCGCCTCGCTCTGCACGGGCTCTCAGCTCGGACTCGGAATGACGTTCGTCGTCACTGGATCCTTATGTGTTTGTGTTTTGTTTCTTTTTTTCTAAAACCTCTCTTTTGTTTACTGTTGGTGAGCTCACCTGTCACTCAGGCTGTGTTCATCTTCATCTGCTGGTTTATTCAAATTTAAAGTATTATGCTCATTATTTACCCTCCATGCTACTGTTACCCTTCCTTTTAAATTAGGTCAGCTGTGTAGGTCACATTTAAATCTGCTGCTAATGATGCTTTTGACAAATTGTCTCCACTAATTTTCACAGTAGAAAAAGTCCTCATTACAAAGTAATGACTCATGCTGATATTACTAGGTGTGCAGTATCATTAAAACTGGCAGAGGAAGTTTTTAATATCAGTTGTTGCTTTGCTTCTGTTTGAGATGAATCTTCTTCACGAGTCCCTTTGTTCTCACTGACCTGTTGAATCAGAAGCTCGTTGTTGTACTTGAATACTTTTGTTGGGCATGTGAACTCCGTGGTTGTTATGGTTTTAAAATCTTTTGAACATTTTTAACATTCAAACCAACTGGAAGGTAGATGTCTACCTTTTTATGAACCGTGTTGAATGAACTACTTTGAATGTCTTTTGCACTGCTAGAAGGAAACTTCAACACCTCTTAAGGTATTTAAATTGTATTTTATATATATTTCAGGGGAATCGAGTTGTGATTTTGGGACTTGGAAGGGAACCATATTATCAGTTGCTTTTCTGTGTTGGTGCAGCCAGAGCTGAAGTTAGGAGAGAAGTTTACTGTGATTCTGAACTAAAATCACAGCAGCACTTTTTGTACATTAGTTTCATGCTCTGCTGTCATAATTCTGACTAACTGTAATGTGAATGTGATGTAAATAAATCAGTGTGCATACAGTTTAGTTAAAGTGTCACAGATTATTGTATTGGTCACATAGGATAGGTTCAGTTTTAAAACAATGTCCATATGTCTGTACATACAGTATCTGGTGGTGGTTGTCACTGATTATATGCTTCATCGTGCACAAATCTGAACAGGAAAACAGTTTTCAGTTATTAAAAACTCATTATTTCCAAAACTTAAATCAGCATGGATTTAACTATTTGTATGTCTTTGCTAAGAAAAGTTAACATCTGCACTCAGTTACGTAGCTTACTGTAGTAATGTTAAGGAAGTAACAATTGAGAAATACTTAACGAAAGTAACAGATGTCTTTGTCCCAATGTGTCCAACTAATTTTAATGGAACTACAGTAATTAAACCAGAATCTAACTGAATTAGCTCAACATAAAAATATTATATCACTGTAATGTATAATGTGTAATAACCACAAGGGGGGCAGCAGTAGTGCAGTGGTCGCCTGTCAACGGTTGGCGGTTTGTGACCCATCTCCTTCTGACCATATGTCAAAGTGTCCCTGGATAAGACACTGAACAACCAAAATGTCCAAAATTTCCCAGCCACTGAGGTAAAACAAGCCATTGCACTCTAAGTGCTGGTCCCGAGCCTGGTGCAAAATAGGGGTGGGTTGCACCTGGAAGGACATCCCACGTAAAAACTGGTGCTAAACTTTGGCAACCCTGACCGCAGTATAAACCCAAAGGAAAAATTAATAAATTACTGTAGCCTATGTTCTGCTGTCTGTAACTTTTAAACATTTTAATTACTTTTTAAACTATTCATTATTAAAAATCAACAGTGGTCTCTTTTTTTTTTTGATAAAAAGCTTTAGTGTTGGTTTGTGGTTTGTGTGTCATTTATCCTGAGTACTGATTACAGCTTTGAAATCAGGCGTTGCCGTGTGAATGAAATCAGGTCATTTAATTCACACGGCCTTTGATCTGAACATGCCTGCTTTCCCTTTTTTCCAAATGCATGAATATTGCTGCACTTTTCCCTCTGTCGTTTTACTCAATAATGCACTTTCTCCGTGGCCAGCGAGGCTTCATCTCCATCACTTTGTGAAAAAATGGAATTAATTCTCCTTCGACAAGCCTGCTGGGCCCTGGCTGGCGGTTGAGCTCAGCCAATCAAATGAGATCTCGGGGGGGGGCTCTGTGAAACCATTCTCATTACCGTTCGCACACTTGTGTTCAGGTGTGTTCTCCAACATCCATTTTATCTCTCGCTGTTTCCTAATTCATTTCCTGCAGGAAATGAATTCATCTGCTGTCATGGTGAACGCCAGGATTACAGAAAATTACAAACGTTGAAATCAATTACTGAATAAGACTGTGTAATTTGAATTGCAGACTGTCTCTCACCTTCCTGTGCCTGTCCTCTTCACACTTCTCTGTGATGCTGTACTGAAATTCTCACTAGAAGAGAGGCGAGATTGAAGTGATACTGTGTTGTACTGACTGCTGCTCTTTGGTGATTTATGGGCAATCATATTACAGAATTAAAAAAAGCTACTTCTGCACGTTAAGTTCGGCCTTCACCCTCATGAATAGTTGCCCCCCCCCCCCATTTCCATTTGAGCCACATAGCCATTTGAGAGAAAATGAATCTGTAACAATCTTGCAACTACTCACAAAAAGTTAGGGATATTCGGCTTTCAGGTGAAATTTCAGAATGAACCTAAAATGCACTATAACCTTTACAGGTGAACTTAATGTGACCTTCCCTAAACTTTTGAATGCACATGTCC
>JAUMHL010000005.1:22986645-23003290 GCA_032362345.1 Sandelia bainsii
TAGTGTGAACTTTTTATGTTTTCCATAAATTTCACCCGAAAGCCAAATATCCCTAACTTTTTGTGAGTAGTGTATGTTACAAACATACCTTAATGTGGAGAGGAGCTGTCGTAGGCTTCTGTGACTGAAACTCATTTAACAACCAGGCAGCGGTGCAGAGATATTCTTTTGTAAAGGTTTTTGAGCGAGGCTCACCCTTCTAACCAATCAGAGAGTTTCCACTATTTCTGCTTGATTAGTAAGTTTGGTTGTTTCTTATATACTGTTATTTTATAACCAAAGCTATCAGAATGTGTTTTGGTTGGCTTCTGGGAATAAGAGTGGATATTTTTTTTCTGCCAGACACTGGAACATTAATCAATTATTAATGAAAATAAACATATTGATAATGCAACTTTACAGCTCTCATATGATGGATTAATAGCTTATTATGTGTTAATAACTCAACACACAGATAACTGAAGCTTTTCAATAAAATATCATACTTGTTACGGCCGTGGCCGTGATTTAATGTGAACAGCTCCAGCTCGCTATTGAGTTTGTTGAATGTGTGTTCACTAGGTTGTGGATATTACTCTTTTGTAGTTTGTGTTTTCGCTGATAATCCGCTGCCTGGAGACTGGGCCAGGATGTACAGTAGACTCATCTGTATTTTTGTACACACACACACACACAGTCCCTCACTCACTCAGCTTAACTCACTGTTTAGTTCCACTAGCTTTAGAGGAGCCACTCTCCATTGTGTTGCTTTTCACTTTAAAGTAGTTCTCTAACTCTGAATTAAGAGTCTTCTTTGATTTGTGGCAATTCTTTCATATTGTTTTGTTACGGGTAGAACCTGTCAGCCCATATCCTCTGCTATAGTCAGTGACCTTTGGTTTTTGTATACTACACTACAAATCATTACAATAAATAACCTAATTTAACCTCGACTATCTGGGTATTTACCTTGCTTCCCTTTACCAAAGCAAGTCGTAACATACTGTAATATATTAGCCCAATAAAAACAAAACAATCACAGTGTTTAAACTAGATTTTAACACAATCCCTGATCTTGCACTTCAGTGTTAGAAATTTGTAACAAATTAGTCAGAAATTAAATTATGCTGACAGAAATGTTGTAGAGTAAACCGAGAGTTTCTTGGGAGCCCTGGGCAACTGCCCACTTTGCCCAGTTGCTAATCCAGCCGTGCAACTCATTGTTGTTCAGGCGATTTCTCAACAACAAGAACATTTGTGAAAATTGAGTTATCTTTTAATGATGCTCATTCTCTCTGGTTCTTCACCATTAGTTATAAGAAAGCACCGGAAGGCCACGCTCGAGTAGATTTATGATGCTGCGATTTACCCGTTAATGACCCAGAGACAAATATTAGTCACTTTCACCGCTCAGATGTTGAGTACAGATTGAAAATCCATCTTTACAGTTCTCGGCTCTCTGCCTCAGTGTCCCTTCTATCAGTCATTTCGGACAGTTGAGGCTTTAAAGGCGACGGACAGATGAGTCACTGTTGCACCGCAGAGACAACGCACTCGCTCAGCCCCTCACTGAGAAAGAATGACTTGTTTGCCTACAGATGACCGTTAGTCTCACTGTGAGACTCTTTCAATGTCTTCTTAACATCTTTTGTACTCAGTCGTTATCAGTGGTGGAAAAAGTGTGCACAGCACCTCAAATCTGTCATTAAGAACGGCACACAAGTGAATGTACCGAGTCACTTCTCACCACTGTCAGTTATGGATTTATTACAGTATATTGCCACTTTTATTCTACACTTGATTACCTTAACGTGAAGCACATGTTGTTGGCAGCCATTTCTTCATGTGGTTGTTCTCGTTACATTTGCAGCTCTCAAGAGACTAAAGAAATACATACTTCCAAAAGCATCCAACAAGTTGTGAAGCATATGTTGCTGTGTCACTAAATCAGGTTGTCGAATTATAACAATAATGAGGGAGGCGAGGCTGAAATTGAAGCAGCAGTGAAGGCAGCGGGTTTATATTAATAACTGGCATTGTGCATATGGCCTTGTTAAAATGGAAATGCAGGATTTACAGCTACTGATAATGGAGTAGTGCTGTAGCTCATGCTTATTAGAGGCTGTATAATTTGAAGCCCAGAGGAGCCATAATTCGGTAACTCACTGCAACTACAGCAGATGTTCGCGTCAGCTTTCTGTGGCTGAAATGTAATCTTAGAAATACTGAGGATAAGGTCACAGTATATGATCAGTATAATGTGTAATTACTCAACGCAGGGGTGGCCAACCCCAGTCCTCGAGGGTCTGCTGCAAGTGAAAACAAGCTGAGCAGTGGCCCTAGAGGCCCAGGGTTGGCCACCCCCGAAGTAAAGGGTCAATCTGTGAATAAGAGAAATAAATGCTGATGATTTTTCTGCAATAAGGTTGTTGAAGCGGTTCTCTCCATGAACTGAACTTAATAAGGCCTGAACATTTTGGAGTAGACTTGCACATTTATGTTATCAACAGTTCAATAGTGTTTAAAATGCATGTTTTTGTTTTAAAATCAGTAACACAGTCAAATTGATACACAGAGAAATCTGTGTATTAAAGAACTATGTGTCCTTTTGTACTTAAAATACATTTTAGAGTAAAAGTAAAAATTTTGAAATGGTACTGTACTTCTGGTGGAGTACTCTTTTAGAAAGATTCTTGCACTTTTACTCGACTGTTGAATTTGTGTATTTCTGCCACCTCTTAAGAGTTGCTGTCAGGTTTTACATGTTCACAATCTCAGTTTAGTGTGCTAACATGCTAACATTTGCTCATTATATCTTTGACAAATTAAAATCCATATTGAACAGCGATGGGTATTTTTCACTAATTTATGAGGTTTTATAAACTAAACATAAAAGAATCTTTAATGAACAGCTCCCCAGTGTCAGACGTCTCCTGTTGAGTTGCTGTCGTCTGAATGTCATCTCCTCAAACTTCATCAGCACTGTTCGTTCTGCATGGGCTGAACCACTGCAGCCTGGTCTACCCCGATGCTCAGTATGATGCAAATGGCTCTGCTTACTGCTTTATGATAGAAGATAATATCCTGCTGCTGGTGAAGGATGTGTTTACTTTTAGAGCCCTGACACCCACGTACATGTACTGGCATTAACACAGCCGGAATATGAGGACGGGCAGGAAAAGAGAAAGATTTTGTTTTTATTGGGGGAAAATAGTGTGTGGCAGTGTATAATTTGGACCCATCACTTGTGCATCTCCGTGGTGGACGGCCTGCCATCAGACGGGCCTCGTCTCTGTGGGTAATGGAATTCATTGTGGAGACCACTCCAGAGGTCCTTTAGAAGTGTGGGCGCAAGACAAATAGTGCTCATCAATATCTTCTTGCTGCTCTGTAGCCACAGCAAATGAAAATGAATGACAAAACGTTTCTTTGACATTTCAAGAGATCCCTGGGGGAAAATGGTTGTGCAGAATGAACATCAAGAGACCTTTGGATGAGGGAATGCTGCAGCCTGTTAATGTGAAACCATCTCTCTCCATGTCTGCTTTTAAAGCTACAGTATGTAACTTTTTTCATTTTTTTTTGTAGAAATATGCTAAATGTGGAGATGTGCTGTCAAAGGCTTCTATGAGCCCAACTCACTGAGCAGCCTTAAAGCACTGCAGAGATATTCCCTTCTTTACATTTACAAGTCAGGCTCACCCTACTAACCAATCAGAGAAGGCCAATGTCAGGGGTGGGAGCTCACAGCTCTCAAGCTCCTTATTGCAGTATTAGCTCACATAGGAATAATCTGAAGAGTCAAATTGCAGATTGTGCTCCAGACAAGACCATCTTTCTCCTTTGACCATCATTTACTTTTATTATTTTTATAGTATACCCCCCTCTGTTGCACTGCTGTGTGTATGACCATTCCCAACAATGATGCTATAATGCAATACAGCAAAGGGGTGAGAGTCAAGGTGGTAAATCACAATACTGAACTAACACGATATGTTCACTGCCCACTACAACAATTTTGATAATCCAGCTTCTAAAATGTGAGTATTTGCTGTTTTTCCTGTTTTATATCACTGTACATACACAGATCGGCCACAACAACAACACTAACACCGCCTCCCTGTAGTGTTAATGTTGTTAATGCTGAGTCCTGTGGTGAATAGGACACACACACAGGACATGGCATAGTGGCAAAACAAGTAGTAGAAAGCAGATGTGCTAAAATTACAGCTTCTCGCATTCACTATTAATGTTAATCAGTGCTGTGAAATAAAAACATGTTGTGTATCCCCATACACTGAAACGTGTCAGCCTGCAAGGATGTGCATCAATATGCTACTGATATGCACTTTTACTGCATATATAAAACAATGGGTGCAGGTGTTTGGACACATATCATTTGCTGCTTTTTGTCTGATTAATTGTAACCTTGGTCACTTTTTGATCACAAGTGCTGCACAAGGATGCACACAAATGCACAGGTGACATGTAGCAAGAAGACCACTAGAACATAAACATGGACAGAAATAATGTTGAATTTAAAATCAGATCAGTTTTACGCCATGTTACATACATACATTAAATGCATGATTTAGAATGCTACCAAAGCAACACATACAAGTATGTGCAAATGTTTTACGAGGAAGAAAATGCAACATTTTCATCTGGAGAATAACACTACATATAACTTTTGTTATATGTAGCGTTCCTTTAAGACTATTAAAGGAGTTATTTTCAACAGGTAGAAATGCATAAATTGTATTTGTTGCATTATTTTTTCTTTCATGAGATAATTTACTGCTGTGTCAGATTTGTGTCTCACCATTACAACTCTTTAGAGCCAAGCAGTACTTCTAGTGAGTGTGGACAGAAAATTTCAACCACTAGACGACAGCAGAAGTGGGATTTTCTAGCCCGCCTGACATCGCTCTTCAGGAGTGCACTGAACCACGAAATTAGGCCAGTATATAAACAGAAAAAAAAACATGCTTTCTGTACTGTACTGATCTTTTTGGATCCATACCCAGATATGGACACAAGGCAGAAACAGTGGGATAGAAAGCTACCAGTTCCCTTGAGGTGGCATATATTTTTTAATACAGCATCAAATAGCACTACAATAACATAGTGTGGCCACAGGACCGAGCAGTCAACCCTGTGGTACACAGGAGCTATCCCTAAACCTTTGACTTGACTTTCATCTTTTAGATTTTCACCTTAAAATAGGTAGATATAATAGCATCTGTAAATGTTCAGGTAAAGTGCACCATAACCATTTTTTGTCCTCACAATCAGTACAGTCCAGTAAAATAATTTGTCTATATATATTTGTTTTTTCTGTACACTTATCTTAAATGCTACCATAAATTGAGAGCATGCTGCTGCCCTTCACACTAAAGGTTACTGCAAAACTGGCACAATACCACCACATGACACCACTTCAGGAAAAGGACTTCAGTCACATCACTGTCAGAGCTGCAGAGTCGCGCGCATAGCTAACACCTTCACAGGGTGATCGTCCATCACGGGACCTGGAAAACCAGACCAGAAGACAGACAGCACTGACTTCCACATTCGGAGCAATTCATCTTGTTTTGGTGTCTGATATCATTGTGGTCACAATCGATCCTTTGGTCCGAAGGATTCTGGGCTTGAAGTGACCTTGCTCTTGCTCAAAGACTAAATGTGGGCGACTGGTTGAATCAACAGCAGCACCATCAGCAACCACTGTTTGGTTAGACTCCCTCTGTCCAAGTCCTGAATCCAATTAAAAAGCTTCACACAGATGTACAATCACACACTTCTCACTTCTTCTGTCCAGAACAGACATAAACTTGCAGGACTTGTCTTCACTCTCTTCCTCGATCCCTCACTGTGGGCGGTTGGCACAGCCTCCCTCTCCCTCTCACAGGCCCCAGTATGGAGCCAGGCTCCTGCGGTCCCTCTCATAAACATCAGGTATGACCCCATAGGGCGTCTGAACCATTTTAACAGAGTTTCTACCAAAGAGCTTCCTCTCGTACTCAATGAGCTGGCGCCAGAAGCCACCATTGGGCCTGATGACAGGGCGGCGGGCTTTGACCCAGGCGTAGGCCTCAGCCAGAGACACACGGTGATACTTCATGAGGTACGCCAAGCACAGAGAGGCTGAGCGGCTCACGCCGGCTGCACAGTGCACCAGCACTGCCCCTCGTTTACGCCCCACGCTGTGAATCTTATCAGCCACACTGTCGAAATACAAGGAGATAGGGGAGTGGGGCATATCTGCCAATGGGACCTTTACATACTCCATGTGAGGCCAGTTGAAATTGGGGAGCTCGATGGTGGCGTTGACCACACAGGTGATGCCCTTAGACAGCAGCAGGCTGCGGTTTGATGCCACGTTCCCTCTGCTGAGGAAGAGGTTGGGGGTTATCTGTGCGATGCCCCCCAACAGACTGCCGTTCTCAGGCAGAAGCCTCGGCACCGCAGTGGGAACCACGGAGCTACGATGGTGGTGGTGGTGGTTTTGGAAGAAGCCTTGGCTGCGGGAAGCCATCGAGGAATCAGCTCAGAGTCAATGGATGCTGAATTTGTTTTCTTATTTTTTTTAAAAGCAAAATCTTCAGCAGCTCCGACTCTGATAGTAGTGCACTGGAAGCAGCCAGACAGGTCCTGTAACACACAAACAGATTTCACTTTCAGTCTAAATTAAACACTTTTCTATTTCAGTGGAGGCTGAGCACTCAGGGCGACAAACATACTAACACTTCACAAGGACGAGGAAGATCACTGCTGCTTGCAAAGACTTCAAAACAAGAGCGATACAGTCCTTTTTTTCCCCCGGGTGGCACAGTGCCGAAGCAGTTGTTTCCAGAAAATGTTTTCTTCAGTCTGAGTCTGTCTTTAAAATTTAAAAACCCAGACAGAGAAAACCATTAGAGTTACAGTAGCTGAATAATTTAAAAACATGCTGCTGTGCAGCTGTGACCCACTGATCCACAGTCTTTACAGTTAAATCAAAAAGGCTCATGACTCGTTTTTTTATTCTCATCAATAGGGACCAGTCTATGCCTGCGTGTTTGCATGTCTCTACTTTCAGGTTGAATGGCCTCCATGCTGCACACTGAGACGTGGCTCCCTCTGCCATGTGAGCGCACACCCCCCCGGTTTTCTTTTTCCATGCAGCATGAAAGTCACACAACACAGATCATGATGAGGAAAACATCAGAGAAACTCAAGTCTGACATTTCTGACTACACTGTATACTGTGTGTGTTAGTCCTTAAGTCCTCCTGTGTTACTACTTCAGTCGTCTACAGACAGCCTACAGCCCCAGGCGCTACTTCACACACTGTTGCACTTGACATGCATCATCTGCACCTTGTGCACCAGTCTGGCCGTCTTTTTCATTTTCAACTACAGTCTAGCTAACAAGACACATGGGTGAGCTGCATTAAACTGGTATGCAACCTGTAGGGAAAAATAAGCCAAGATGCCTGTTAAGACAAAAAACATACAATAAAACCGTGATGGCAGGTTTGTGATCAAACAACAAATTTCTGCCTCCTCAACCTTTAGATTAGTTCCAACCTCAGGGTCACAACCCACACAAGAGGTCTCAAGATAAATCTGAGTTTGGTTCAAATATTCATAACTGGTATTGAGGGGTCACATTGATTTGCACTGCTTTAAATGTTCGATGAGTAAGGACTGAAATAAAAAAGCTTTTATTTTTCCATACAGAAACATTGTGAGCTGTTAAGAAAACACCAAAAACAACAGTCTGACATCACCAAGCCTTCACAGAACAGGGCTGAAGATATGACAAATCACCATTCAAAGAAGACGTCACGATGCATGAAGATGCGAAACCTCTCCCCAGTAAGACTGGAAAGCAAAGGCAAAGTACAGAGATGAGACACAAAACCAATGAGAACAATATTAACCCCTATCAAAGTGATGGTGGCTTGGGCTTGTGTGGTTCCTTCTGAAACAGGCTCACTAGTCTTTATTGATGATAACACACAGAAATGCATCAAAATGAATTGGAAGGAGCATCATCATGCAGCGAGACAATGATCCAAAACACAATGCCAACGCAACATAGGGATTCAGAGGGAAAAAGTAGAAGGTTCTAGAAGGAACAAGTCAATCACCAGGCCTTAACCCAATTCATCATGCACATGTTTCAACTTTGCCTTCTTCAATGTGCAGTAGATTTTCAGTTTTAATGAATCTTATTGACTGTTCACCAACAATCAACTTATTACCCAGAGGTGCACCTAATGGCTGCCTGTCCGATTTGCATATCTGCAAACCTCACAAGGCTGCTTACGACATTAAACCCCGCAACTTTAACCACCAAAAGTGCAGTATGTAGTGGTTGGCGATTAGATTTTTGGAATTTCCCAGATGACCCATATTAATAAAATTTTACTTGTGTAATCTGTAAATGTGCAATGTGTAGTTTAGTGAATGTACACAATTTAGTTTTTGCTGGTTTACTTTATCCTGCCTACATTATGCTGACTGCCTCAGTTATTTGTCCAGCAGGGGAAAACAGAGTCAATAAGAACAGCATCAGACCTATTTTACTTGGAGAAATAAGTCTAAGATGTGGGCAGTGATTTGCAAGTCTGGAACCACTAAATAATGGAGTCACACTGTATCATGCAAATAGACATTTTATCTTTAGTCTCTGAAATGCAGCCTTGGTGCATTAATTCATGGAGATAGCTAACATACAGTATATACCCTCACCTGAGGCAAGCACCAACTCTGTTGCTGCGGCAACCTACTGACCAACAGTATAAGACAGTGGTACCAGAGATGAGGATGATGAGAAAACCAAATATTCCCTGGTCCTCTCCAAAGTATCGATGCGCTGTACCACACACTGGGCTTTGCTAAGATTTGCTTCATCCACATAGTTATTTATACCCCAGGCTGGGCAGGAGTGAGGTTGCAGAGAGCGGAGGAGGGAGAATTATGCAGAGGCTGTCGCCGCAGAAAATTACTGTATGTTGGCGATACTGGAGATTCTGCAGCTCACTGTCAATCAAATTTACTGTGAGGAATTATTCTGCAAAAATAAACCCTAAAGATGGTCAGGGGCATCCAGAGGACAGTGACTCGACGACCTATCACTGTAGTACTGCGGAGTGTTACTTAAGCAAACTTGTACCCAGATATCTGTATTTTACAGAATCAGCTCGCCTCTCCATTATACATGGTGCATCTGTCAACAGGTGCCCCCCCTCACAAATCCTCTTACACATATCTCCGTTACCCTCTCTGAGGGGGGGATTCCTCAGGGGTTCAGTTCCACTTCAGCTAACGTAAATTGGAAATGTGACCCACCTGCAGGAAAACTAGAGCAGCAACCCAAACAGTAAAACCTCATCGACACTGGATCTGTGCTGTGCTTTGGTTACCATC
The DNA here is from genome assembly GCA_032362345.1 of Sandelia bainsii. Classification (NCBI taxonomy): domain Eukaryota; kingdom Metazoa; phylum Chordata; class Actinopteri; order Anabantiformes; family Anabantidae; genus Sandelia; species Sandelia bainsii. The sequence goes on from JAUMHL010000005.1 coordinate 22,996,044, forward strand.
GAATTCCTGACTGACACTCCCTCACACCACAGGGTAACATGAATGAAAACAGTGAAATGACTGGAAAAGATGCAAGCAAACGAGCTCCTCTCAGAACTATCTCTGAATCAAAGGCAATCCATTTACTCAGTCTGACTGAAATCAGTCTAGATAAAAATCACCGGAGAGCCTGAAACAATGACGATCTTTTTCAAGTAGGACAGTGCTTCTCAAATTCAAATCCAAACACAACTGGGTGCAGCTTCACAAGCCACACATAAAGATGTTGCACACAAAAAACACTTTAATGTCAAATACAGAGTCAACATTAGTTTAGAAACAGACAGGAACATTCTACATAAGGGTGTGAGGGATCGGCTTTGGCACCTTCCTGCAAAAGCAGTGACTGGGTGCTGCTCAGTTATTCCACAAAACTGGGTGCTGCTCAGTTATTCCACAAAATGACACCTCACCACCTCACCATGACACGTGTAAACTCACACAAACAGAAAAAATAAGGGAGCGTGAGACAAGGCCACATGTCTTGCAGGGAGCGATGAGCGCTGCAAAACATAAAAAACACTGTGGCTGACTGTGGACATGTCAGGCTTGTAGGAATTGAACCATCATTACAGCCTAGAAGAGACATATACTGGAAATATACACATTTACTGTAAATTGAGGTACTTCCACTTCACATGACACTCAAAAGAGAAATGTTGCTACTTTTATCAAAACAAACTGAAAAATGGTTTTTCAGTGTGAAAATTCTTAGCTCTTCTTATATTATTATATCATATTAAAGTGACTAGATTTGAGTTTTGAGCTGTTTATCAGATAAAACAAGCAATAAATGACAAATTGATCCCTGAGAATTTTGAACTTTTCATTATTCTCTGATATTTTAAATTAAATTGTTAATTAATTGAGAATATAGCAACATCTTCACATCATCCATAGTGAAGTTTGATATTAGCTGCAGCCCTAATATCAAAAGCAGTAAGTGAGTATAATGTGATGATAAAGTTTTAGGTTACACAGCAGACTACTCATATCCAAATGTCTATTTCACTAAGGGACTGTGTGAAAATTACTCATGTGGTTAAATCTTTCAGTTTTTTTAAATTGCATGGCACTGTCCAACATTAACAACATCTTATTTGACTCTATTGCAGACTTAAAAGACTTAGTAAAATTCATCCAACCATTAATGATGACAACAACAACAACAAAAGTGGAGTATGAACAAGCTAGCTAGCTGGAAATGGAAATTAAACCTTAAAATATTTATAGAATAACAATTTTGACAATAAGCACCACAGCAAAATTTTTAAGTGGAACAAGCTATTTCAAAATTTAATGCAAAAATAACAGAAGGCTGAATCTGAATTGAAACATTTCATCAACAAGGAAAAAGAAGCAAGTGAAGGTGAAAATGACTTTGGATAGGAGAAACATTTGGTTTGATGGGATGAAAGGACACAACTGACATTTTTGCATGTAACAAAGAGCAACTTTATGACCTGTTGAGCACACGAGAACCACTGTATGATGCTATTTGACTTCATTTTTACATTTGTAACCCCCCAAGAGGATGCTGAAATATACATTTAGAGTTTTTAACTGTGAAAAAGTCTGACTACCCTCCCTCCAGCAAAAAGCAAACCTACACAAAGGTCCCCACTAATAATTTGTGCACACTCCCCAAGTCTTTAAATATATGACTTCGTCAGGAAAACAAATGTGATGTGATTATTAGAAGCTTTAAGTAGTCCAGGTCTAAGATCATGCTCAGGAAGTGTAACAGCTCCTCTGTCCTTCAGGGCCGCAGTGTAAGAAAATGTGGAGCTTCATCTCAATGACTCCACAAGTTTAAAAATGTATGACTGAGCAGTGAATGAGGGCAGGTCCACTATCTCACACTGATCATAGTATTTTAAGTGTAAAAAAATAAAAGTGCTCACTCTTAGTCTATCTGCACATCACACGACATGAAGATACTGTACATGTCTTCTTCAAAGGCATCGTACTATTGTGCGCTCGTTTCCTCACTTTCACATCATCTTACATAATAAAACTCACCATAATAAAATCTATAGATAAATTCATATAAAGCACATTTGGATTTGATTCTATGATTTGTTTGAATTTGATTTAAAACCCATCATATACCAGGCCAGAATGCTTCCGATGAACTGCCTCAATCAGGTATAAAACTCAACTTACCAGTCGACTCTCACTCGGGCAGAGATGGAGGTTTTCACCGCCTGCACCAATCCAACGGGCACGGATCCGCCGCTTTCACAGCCCGGACATTCACCCTCACTCAGTCCGATCATACACACGGCCAGGAGGATGGCGACAGGCCAGGTGGTGGGAAACAAACCACGACGCGCAACAACATAATGCGAAAGTGAACAGAAATACGAGCCATCGTCAGTGCATCCGCCTGGATGTGCGCTGGCAGCAGCGGCGTGTGCAGGGCAGCGCTGCCTTCATATGACGAGTGAGCAGTGCCACACTGAGCAGGAGGCAGGAGGAGCAAGATGGCTTAGGGTTCTAGGCTTTTCTATTGGAGGATTCAATGTCGATTTGTTTTCAGCCAAGCACCAACCAGCCTGGATAAGCCTGTCTACACAAGGTCATAAAGTATTACCACAGTCTAACAGTCTGGATAGTTTCCATAGGCAAGCTTAGGGAAGATACTTCGTACTACTGTTAACATGAAGTGTGAAGCAGGGACAGTTTATGATTTATGTTATGACTCAGATCTAGTTTGTAAAACCTGCTGTGGGACCACATCAGATCATTATCAGCAGCTCAGAAGCTGGTCACACAGAAAGGTGAGTGAGGGCTGTCGCACGTGTTCAGTCTCTGCACAAAGACACAGTGATACAAACAGTTGAGTAACAAATCAAAGAAAGAAAAAACTACAGGGAGACATTCAAACCCTGACCAAAACACATGGAAGCAACTCATGAGCCATGATAAATAAAAAATCTCCACGTACTAATTAATCATGTAACAGATAATGTGATGTGTACTGACCTGCATGCTATTTTTAAAAATGACATTTGATTTAGATTTCTGAATTATTGTATATTAATCATTTATTGTATATATAGAAATAAGATGATGCATCAGCAGCGGCTTCTAGACGTTTTTGAGCGAGGCTCGCCCTTCTAACCAGTTTCAGGTAACCGATTTCAACAATTTCTGCTTGATTATTAAGTTATGCAGCTTCCTATTTATTGTAATCTGTCATTTGTAACTTGCGCGTGAAGGCAAGCGAGCAGTCCTGCTTTTCGTCTCTCTCTGGCATCAATCACTCCTCATACAGAAGCGGTGGGAGGATCGAGTACCTCCTCACAGCACTGTGCTGAGAACTATTGGTGAACCAACAGAACAAACAAGCCCCTTGTCCTCTAGTAGAATCATCAACGCCTGACTGAAACACAGGGCTGACGGCTTTCACAATCCTGACTCTTTCCAAAACAAGACGCTGTTTGTTTTCCTCCACAAGCATTTGATGGCTTTTTTTTCCCTCAGAGGTTAGTGGAGCAGAAACTTTAAATGTAAGCAGAGCTGTAGCCTGTTTTTTTTAGAAATAAAACCACTGACAGGTTTTTAGCCAAAAAAGAATCTAAAATTCAACCTAAAGCATTGTGTGTAATTTCATGTCAACCCCCAGAGATATAACAAAGGGAAAAACCTTGGTGTCCTTAATATAAATATTATTCTGCCTGCCAAGTCATAGAGATTGTAGATTCTTATTTGAAAAATATGGTAACATGTTCATTTTAGTATGACTCCTGTAACAACACGTACAGCCACGTAATTCAATGTGCACCTTCTCATACACAGAGCGCTGTACGGCACAAGTGACCTGAGAGGGACACCTGATACAGTAGCTTCAAATGCCGTGAGAACAGTTTATTCGAATACCTGCAGAGACCTGTGTGTGATCACGTTGCACGTCTCGAACTTATAAAACCCAGAAGAGAAAACTCACCTGAGGTGGAGATGCAATAAACCGTGTAGGATCATACTCCACACTGGCTCAAGCGACGCATTTCCATTTCAATACAGTGCTGCTGGTGCTGAAATCTAATTCTATTCACTTGTTCAACACACACACACACACACACACACACAAATGCACACATTAGCATTTGGGCCACAGGGGTATAAATGGACCAATATCTATCCATAAACCCATGGCCCCTGCTACACAGTCATTCCTAATTACATTCCAAATTCAATCAACTGGAAACAAACAGCAGCAGCACAAACCAAAAAGTGGTCTAAGGGTGGCTGTTCTGTTTGGGAGAAAAGAGACGGACAGACACTGAGTTTGAGCTTCAACTTGGAGACTATGCATCCTTTTATAGGACGAGCACAGAGGAGAAATAAGAGCTCATTTTGATAGAAATTCACCTGATGAATGTTTAAAAGGAGGAAATGGTGATAGAAGATGTCTGTGAGTGGAGTGAGCAAGAAGGTAAAAAAAAATAAGGTTGACAGATGTTTAAGAAGTGGTAACCATAAAATTAGAAAAGCAGAAAGTGAGAGAAAGATGGATAGAGAGATAGAGAGAGGAGAGATGTAGCTGCAGGGACTGGGGTTCAGACTGAAATGTCAGATGAGTCAGAAGCATTCTGGGAAGACGCTCCTGTTTAATATGGCTCCACAGTCTGCCACAGAGGCTGAAAATTTACAGTGACACCATCACGGTAATAACAAGCACCTGCAGCCACGCTGTGAAGGAGCTGTCTGCTCTGAATGAGCCGGTGGTGACATTGATTAACCCTGACCGCGTGTAACACAAGATAACTGATGGGCTTGACGGCGCAGAGGGTGCCACAGTGATTTAACTGTAAAATCCTTTGCACATTCCTCAAATGTGTGGACACTCAGTAACCTGCGATGTTCAGCTATGGCTACTTATTTACTCTTTCTGAGAGCCACAAGTGATCTATCAATCCACACAGTAAATCATGAGCCCAGTGATTCCACTCAGGCTCCTAAAAATCATTCAGGAAGAAAGTCAGGAAGTCCTGGTGTGAAAGCTGAAGCACAAAAACATTTGTGAGAACTGTAAATATTGGCACAAGCTGAGAGAGACAGAGACACGTCTGTCCTCAGGTGTTTGTGCTGCTTTCAGGCAACATCTTCATTTTCTGCTCCTGACACCTGAGGAGTGGGAGCAGATTAGCAGACTATCTGTGTCACCTGCTAATAAGCTGGCGAGCACCCATGAGAAAGTGAAGCAAAACGTGGAAAAGATGCTCTGCGAATCTCCGAGACGATCCCAGCTGGCTGGGGATGTTTATTTCAGTCAGTGCTGATGTGTGAGACCGATGAGCCGAGGGCTGGTAAGATGAGGAGAATGGAAAGTGTTCTGTGGTCAGCAGCAGTGCTGGTGGCGGTGGTGATGCTAGACCCGGCTTTAAGGAGAGGGTGCAGGCTGTGTGTGTGTGTGTGTGGGTCTAAATAAAGTCATTGCTGACACAGGCGCCCCCATCGCTGCAGCTGTGACAGCAGCAAACAGACATGAGATCTAAGTGTTTGCTGTGGCAACATGTGAGAGCAGCGAGGTGCCTGAGCCCAGCATGGAGCCTCGCTGTCCCTCTGATCAGTGCTGCTCTGACATCAAACAAACACATTTGCTGCTGCGCAAAAAGAACGACACCTGACACACACACACACACACACACACACACACATCCTGTTGATATCCATCCCTGAAGAAGGAAATACAGCGCAGCTATCGCATCTTATTTTCCAGTGTTACGTCTTGTTGAGTGCTGAATGCATTTACTTGCTGCCTCTCTTCCATGAAAGTGAGTCAGTGAGAAAAAGCACGTACACAGATGGGTGGGGGGGTGGGGGGTGAGCAGGTGTGGGTCTACAGCAGGCTTCAATTCTGTGCGCCACGCCGGTTAGTCACGACTCCTCTGCCCAGCACACGCATGTGTGTGTGTCTGTCCCCACAGAGCTGCCCCCCTGCCCCTCCTCTCTAACCACCACCTCTCTTTCTCTCAGACTCCAGTTTGCCACAGACCTGGTTGCCAAGGTAACCTCTTGTGTTGATGGGTTCACCTCTGTGTTAATCACTGCCCAGCAATAATGGCCAAAGCAGGGAGCGAGGGGATTGTTTTTGTGTGTGTGTGTGTGTGCTAGAGGTTTTCCTTTTAGAGAGGACACAACATCTTTTTTTCTCTTTTCCCTGAATAGCAGCAAAGTTAAAAATCAATAAGACACTGGCAAAGGAGAAGCTCTAAAACCAATGGGTAGATTTCTCTCAGGAGAGCTGTGCTTTCTTTTCTTTTTAGTTTTCAAAACATGGCAGCCTGTTTTCACTATCTAATAAGAAGAGAATAAGTCTAATTTTATGAGAGAATATGTCCATCCTAATGCTGTGACCATGCAAATCACTACACACATTGGCAGCAACTTAACTTCCTTTCTGTATAAGTAATATTTATTAAGTACATTTACTCAAACTCTACTTAAGTAAAGTGTTACTCTACTTGAGTGTCTTCATGTCCTACTGTATACTGTATACACACATTTTTAATTTATTTGTATGTACAGTTAAATAAATTACTAGTTTTGTCTTTATGTGGCTGAAAAAGCTCATTAAAACAATAAGATTTCTAAACTTGCCCTTTTGTTTTTGTAGCCCAGTTTTCTCAAAACAGAGAAAATAATCAATTTAAGTCCTGTACCACTTCCTGAAGTGTGGTGGCAGTGGATCAGTTGGTAAAGTGATTGTCCATAAACCCAAGGCTCAGTGGTTTGACTCCATGTTCCTTCTAGTTATATCTTAAGGTAGTCTGTGTGGAGCTGTCCAACAGTGACATCCCCATGGGGATTAATAAAGTATGTCATTATTATTACTAGTAACAGAATTCAACAGCATGGTTAGGGTCTTGCATACATACCAACAATACCTTGCCAACTGAAAACAACCGTCAACAACGTGTGAGTGAACTTTTCAGGATATCTGCAGCCAAATCAAAGCCATCCAATTAAAACATTAGGAGATACCTTCTTAAAAGTGTATAAACATGCACACTTTAACCAGATATATGCTTATTTATTGATTTTGTTTTTTTTACGATGGACTAACATCAGTAGTTTTTTCACATAAAATTCTTGTGCCCAAAGCCCGCCCACAAGACTGATGTCACCGCTCCAGACCCGGAAATTCAAACGGAAATTCACCGCGGAGCTTGTGTTTTGTTTACAGTCAGCTGGAGGAG
>JAUMHL010000005.1:23039368-23051577 GCA_032362345.1 Sandelia bainsii
ACAGCTGGGATAGGCTCCAGCACCCCCCGTGACCCTTACGAGGACAAGCGGTTAAGAAAATGGATGGATGGATAGTCCTTTACCATATAAATGTCAGAAACAACAGTGAAAAATGCTTATCATTCTGAATCAAAGTCCAAATTAACATATTCAAATACCCAATTACAGCGCAGTGTCTCTATTGCTTGTTGTAAAAAGGTTTCAGTTGTGTCCTCTTGACCAAATCTCAAGTTATTAATCTCAGATACAGCAAAAACTTTCAATAAATCTGTTGATGCTGACGCTGAGTAAATATATTCTGTTCTTCTGTACTTACATGAACCTGCAGCTTATACTATGAATCAAGAGGATTTTAAAACTGCAGGTGGGGATTAAAGGTTGCAGCGTTATGTCCTCAATCCCAGCCCTGTTGTTCAGTATTTCACATGCAGATTAAAGGGCCCACGTGAATCTTTCTGTAGAATCTATTCATCAGCAGAGGTCAGAAGCCACTGGACTGCTGTTACATCAACTTTATTCACTTCTAACACATGATGTAAATCTCTTCACAGAGACTCAATACTGAAATACATGATGTGATGTTAGGGTACTTCCTCTTTGGTGTGGGGAGCACAGCAGCAGCAGCAGGGAGAAGCCTTCCCCTACAAGACTAGGCATCCAGTTTTGGTCAAAGGTCAGGGCCCTCCCTGCCAGTCAGAGGACAGGAGTCTTGACAGAGGACTCCGACCATCTGCACGCTGAGATGAAACCAACAGCTTAGGTTACGACTCTTCATCCTGCCTGAACATCATATTGTTCAAACATGGCTGCTTGTTTACACTGCAATCCAGAGGGACAGTCCCCAGTTTTCAAATGTTACTGCTCAGTTCCTGGAGATAATTTTTCCCCAAGAATTGTTTCTATGAATTAACTGTGCTTCTTAGGAGAAGCTTTCATCTCTTAGACCTGTCGTCTATCTTTATTTCATCTGTCGCCACGATGTTCATAAAGACAGTTAGTGACCTTATGACCTTAAATCCTCCTCTTCGTCCTGAAAGGTTCAAGCGACTCAGATTTATAACAGCTAAAGGTGTTATTGCCCTAATTTCTTCCTGGTTTGACCTGTTATCAGCAGCCATCTTTCACCCGTCTTCTGTTAGTTTGGTGAGACTTACACTAGTTTAATTGACAAAGGACGTCTCTTTTCTGTTGTTCTCAGTGGACTGTAAACGCATTCTAACACCTTTGGTCTGTGGAGATTGAATTTCACATTAAATCTATATGACAGACAGCTGCAATAGGACAGTTTACTGTATAACTGGTAGATGCTCAGCATAATTTACCCCCATATTTTCTGCTTTCAAATGGATTTCAAAATTCATTATTCAAAGAATTTTTATTATAATTATTTATTAACAATAAATCCCAGGGGGAAATTGTTTTGTCTTGTTACAGCTGCTGTCTGTTCAAAAATAAAGGAAAAGGGAAAGAACCACACTAACACTGTAACACTTTAACATTGGTTTATTGTAACTAGAATAAATGCAATCAATACAAACTCTCATTATTTTTTGTTATTGAAAAGAAACATGCAAGAGGTTGAATTCATCCCTTCAGCAAACAGGAGGAGGTGTGTATTTTGGGTCATTTATGATAAGATGCGATACGATACTACTTTATTATCACCCTATAAAATAACATCATATAAATTTAATGAGACATGTCTTTTCTTCACTGTTCATGTGCTTAGAAGCTTTTTACCATAAAGCCATTATGCATGAAACAACTGCTCCAACTTACTCTCAATCAACACATCAATAGTTCTGTCAGATTTTCATTTTGTCCCATTCCCAACTATCAGCATGACTGGATACTGTGTGAGAAACTTTATTTTTATAGTTTGGTTGAATTGACCCTTCTTTAAAGTCTGATGTTACAAAATTCTGTTGCATAAGGAAGAATCTGAGCTGCGAGTGACCTCATCTTCGTGTTTACTGTATAGACTAAAGATAACTATCTCTGAGTCACTCATAAGCATGTTTCAAAGATCCCACGCTGTGCCCTCCTTCACATGTACGTCCTGTCAGTGTGACACTGTTAACAGGCGAATGTGAGTTGATAAGCGCTAATGTTACCAAAGCAGAGCGTAGTTGCAGCTAAAGGAACGTGACGCAAACGTGAGGCATCCTCGCTGACGTTTTCTTCAGGAGAGTGGCACTGTGCACCCTCAGTGACCGAGATATCACATGGTTATCTATTTTCAGTTGGCTTTACTGAGTCTAGCCTGTCATTATGGAGAGGTGGAGGAGAGGTGTTATAGACAGGAATGTGACAAAGAGATAATTCCCATTGTTTAGGTGCTACAGTATGTAAAAACTCTGGTAATAATAGTATAGCAATGTTGTAATCTTAGAGAAACAATCTAGTGGGACATCATCTTATTTACTTTCTTGCTGAGATTTAGGAGAAAAGATGGATCTCCCCTTAAAGCTGTGAGGGTGATAGCAGATAAGTAAGAAAATGGAATAAAAAAAAATGTGTTATGTACATTATGTAGTTACTGTTACTTACTGTTTCCTTTTGTGCAGCAGCTCACTGATTTCAACTCAAGCAGGCAAAGGGTTGAGTGTCTTAAAAGGCAATCTGAGTGCAGCTTGAAATGGGACACCAGGAGTTAACACTGGTCTTGTCTCCTGACACACTCACCAAACTCTCACAGCTTAATCACCCCACCCCTTTCTTCATAGGAGTTTCACTGTTCCCTTGTTTTATCTAACATGAGCTCAAAGTCTGTGTGATCAAGGGTGGGAATGAGCACCTCGAAGTTTCAGCTACACATTGTGTCCAGGCTCTGGGATCACAGCCAAGCATTCTCTGAAAAGGATAGGTTAAACGGTCCGGGGGTGTATCTCTAGTGGGTCGTGATGCAGGCTGAAAAGTCCCCAAGCTGTCCAACTGTTTAACATGGGTTAATGTTTTACTCTTCCCCTGGCTATTACAGCCTGCGTCTATATTAATGGAATGTGTAAATCATGCCGAGCAACTTTGACAATGGTACAAAGGACGCTGGAGTCACTACAGTGTATTAAATAAGCAAGAATGTTGAATGAGGTCCAACTTGCAGGATGATAGCCAATCATGAAGTCAGTTTGTAAAGCACACACACGCTCAATGAAGTCTCACAGGATTTTTGAAGTGTCCTTGAGCTAAACACACACAGTTCTGGACCGCTGCTCTGTAGCTGACCATGTACTTTAATCCCTCTGACATGTTTCCCCTTAGGTGGATCAATTGTGTTTCGCACACAGTACATACAGTACAGTGAGGTGTATATACATAGACTTCACTTAGGATTTTCTTGGTAACTTTATTATTTGCAATGAATGATGGTTGTTTGAAAGCCGCACTTAAAACATTTTATTTTAACACTGTATAAAATAACTTTATGTAGTGTGAACACAAAAGGGCTTCCTCATAGTGACAGACAAACACACAATTGATGTCTGGTTGTGACAGAAAGATGGGTCCTCACAAGTGAAGCAGTGTCTCTTATAGTAAACATGAAATATGGTAATAGGTAAAAACACATTTGTATATCTTGTCTTTGAGTCAAATACTCAAGCTCAATTGGAAGTAAGGATTTCAAGAGCAGGGGTGGATCCATAGGGGGCCAAGGGTGCCCTCCAGCTATCCGCCACATTTTCATTTCCTAAAATTGTAATTGTCATCCGCATTGCTAGTTACACTGAAGCTGCTAAATTCCAGTTTGCTTAATGCTAGTATTAATTATTATTATTTCCTGTGTTATAACATACATTTCACATAGTTTTTGTGAATATTTGATAATAAATGCTCGTTCACCCAGATACTTCCATCCCGCTGAAAGTTCTGTCTACCCCTTTGCTACCACATATAAAATCATCTAGATCTGCCACTGGTCAGGAGACAGTGTGAACAAATTTACAGTCATCAGTCATCATGAATTTATTTCCTCCAGTGCAACAAATCACATTATACAAATCTACAGAAACTAACTCAGAAAGATTCACTATAAACTGACTTAAAATGCTTGCTAGCTTACCAAAATGAATGCTACAGTTTCTAGTTCTGCAGTATAACTACCGATTTTTGAAATTTAATTTACAGAAAAAATGATTTGCTCATATTTGGGCCAATAATACCAAACTTTGCAATTAACCATAGTTCTATGGACTGTTTTTGCACCTTGCAGCTCATTGTTTTGGTCTTATGGCCCAAAAAATTACTGTTTTGTTCAGATCACTATTAGTGAAACTCTCTAATCTAAATAAATCAAATAAATCATAGTTTAGCTCCATGTTTGGTCAATGTGTAAATTAGAAACTGTTGCTAAAATATTTGTCATATCAGCTTTATAAGGTGATACTGTTGCACTCACAGCTTATTCTGAGTCTAGTTAATACTGCTATAAGCAGCAGTTGTGTCTTTAAATTTACTGTTTCAAAACACGTGAACGTGGTTAATTTGTGAAAAAGAAAAAGCTCCAGCACACAGTGTAAACCATGGTTTAGTCCTAATAAAATAACTCTGCTCCTCTACAATATAGGTCAGATTCCAGCAACATTCCTCGGTCTGCTTTACAACAGTGGCACCATCCTGCAGCAACAAGTCTTGAATGTACATTGTGTTTACAGAGAAAACAAAGTGGGACCTCACAGTCACTGCTTAGTCAGGGTGTTGTGGACCCAGCCACAGTAAAGTACCACATATGGTTAATAAATATGTGCTTGAAACTCAACACCTTGACCAAGAGTGGAGGCACAACAGGGTGGACAGGCTTGTTGGTGATGGAGGGCTCCCAGGTGACCCATGACTATAAAGCAACACCACATAATGAACACACTCCTCCACACGGCCTCCATGCTAGAGGCCTTGGCAGGCTCCAAGCAGAGGCCCACTAAGTAACAGACCACAGGGGCCACTGTCAAGGCATCAAAATGCTGCATGGCCTCTGAAAACCTAATTTCTCAGTCAGTTTTGTACTATAACTTATGCCTCTAAATTGTTTCAGATGCGATATTTTTATGTAGAGTGTGTATAATAATGTATAGTTCTTCATCAAAGCTATGCTGTAGGAATGGTGTAGGTGCGCAGTAGCCACATACCCTCCACAGAAATATTGCAGTAATGCAGACTACCCTGGGTAGCATCACATTTCCTCCTGTGCATGTCATACAGACATCTCCTCCCATGTCTCCTTTCTTATCTGTGTTGCAGTCATTTCAGTAAAAGCAACTAATGTCCGACTTCTATTAGCTGAGACTCTAACGTGATCCAGCGTTATTTGTAGTACACCACAGTAGAACACCTACAGTGGCAAAGAAACCGCAACCCATAATGACATATCAACGGGAATGTCAGTGGTTCATCATTAATCAGTCCATACAAATGTTATGGTAATCCTTCCATGAGTGTGGATCTAAGTGGTGAACTGACTGAAAAACATTACTATACTAGCAGCATGGATAAAAAAAAAAAAAAGGAACAATCACCAAGTCTTGATCCATACTCTCTGTTGTCTGCCTGTCTGTAATTACCCAGCATATATTATTTTCATTTAGTTGGGCAAATTAGCAATAATCACAACTCCGAGGATGACAGAGAAGTTTCAGTTGGCCAATCATGACAATAGTTTTGGATCCCACAAACCCAGAAAAATGTACCACAGATCCCACCCTCAGCATCTCTTGTCCCACTTGGCTTGGTCTTAATCGGAAACAGGCAGACTGGATCAGGTCCTACATGTTGAAGACTAGATTATAAAAGCTGTGAACAATTAACATGCATGAGGGTCTGCCCTGCCTCAATGAGAAAAGGAATGGTATCTGCTTATGTTAATTTCTCAGGATTAATTTAAGAAGCTTTTGAGGGCACTTCACTGGGGGGGATTTTTTGTTAAAGTGGAGTGACTCTTTACCTGCTTGGTGGAGTCGAGTGCAAACTGTTCCTTGCATTACTGGAAAAGCACCTCTTCAGAACTCCTGTATGCACAAATAATGAGTTCAGTGTGAGAAACAAAGTTTTTGGTGCCACCACACAGGAGCACGTTGAGGCATACAGGGACGAGTGTGTGTTTCTGTGTGTGCTGTTGGCTCAGAGCTGGGCTGGCGCTGTCTTTGGCCCCATGGCTGCTGCTCCAGATGCACTCTGTCCCTCTGTTTCTGTGAAATACTGCTCAACACGCCCCAAAGAGGAGGATGGGGAAAACTATGCTGCAGAATTGAGAGGGAGAAGAGGCCGTTGCAGGGAATTGAAAAGTGACCTCCCCCCTCGTCATCCTCTGCCCTATCGTCCTCGATGCTCCCTGCATCGCCCTGTGTGACGCATACAGTAACTCACTCTGAGAAGTCTGAGCTTTCAAGGGACTGTATGTAAATTAGTGGCACAGGAAAAGCAGAAGACTTAACCCAATTTTTTATACAATTTTTTTATACTTTATTTATACAGGTGATCCCATTGAGACACGTAGTCTCATTTGCAAGAGAGACCTGCTTGAGACACACATAACAATTAATTACAAACAGACATACAGTAAAACAATAAATATTAAAAACAACATTAAGAACAGTTCATAGATGCTTTCTCCAGTTCATTAAGAAGACATTTAAATCTCCCTAATGGGATCAAGGAAGACAGTTTTAGGTCCTGCTGTAGCCTATTCCAAGTTGAGGGAGCAGAGTAAGAGAACGCCATTTTGCCAAACTCAGTACGTACTGAGGGAACACTGAAGGTGATGAAGTCTTGGGAGCGTAGGTTATGACTGTTATGTCTAAGTGACAAATAGGAGGATAAATATGATGGCAACTGACCTATAATGGATTTGTAAATGAATTTATACCAATGAAGAAGTCTGCGTGTAGATAGTGAGGACCAGTTAACCAGAGAATACAAAGTACAATGATGAGTGAGAGGTTTACAGCCTGTTATAAATCTTAGCGCTCCATGGAAGACAGCGTCCAACATCTGTAGTGAGCTGGCAGAGGCATTCATGTAAACTATATCACCATAATCAAGGTGAGGTAAGAAGGTGGCAGCAACAAGTCTCTTCCTAGCATTAAATGTAAGACAGGCTTTATTTCGGAAAAGAAATCCAAGCCTCAGTTTCAATTTTTTAAAAAGATGATCAATATGTAATTTAAAAGAAATGTTTTCATCAATCAGGATGGAAATATATATATAAGTGGTCACAAATTCAATAGATGTGCTTTTTACAGTTGTTATAGAAGGGGGGACTGCTGGCACCTTCTTTTTGTTTGAAAATAACATACCCTTTGTTTTATCTGCATTAAGTACCAGTCTGAGATGGAACAACTGTGACTGAATAATGTCAAATGAAGACTGCAGACATTCAAAGACCAGTGCAATGCTCTTAGCACGAGAGTAGATAATTGTATCATTGGCATAAAGATGTAAAGATGCATTGGTAACATTCTGGCCCACATCATTGATATAAATAGTAAATAAAGTAGGGCCTAAGACTGAACCTTGAGGCACACCATTGGAAATGCTCAAAAAACCGGTTAAAAGGCCACTGTACACATTGCTTGTGACCTGAGAGATAATTCACAAACCAGCCTACATTCTGTCCTGAAAGGCCAATATCAATAAGTTTCTGGCATAAGATTTGATGATCCACAGTGTCAAAAGCTTTAGATAGGTCGATAAAAAGTGCAGCACAGTAGTCTTTGGCATCAAGAGCTTCCACATCATTTCTTTCACGGTGGAAGTTACCGTACTGTGTTTTTTCCTGAAGCCTGATTGAATGGGAGATAAAATGTTACATGAAGATAAATATTCCTTTAACTGGTCATTTACCAATTTTTCAAGAACCTTCCCTAATATACAAAGCTTTGAAATTGGCCGATAGTTGTTGGGTACTGCAGAATTACCACCTTTAAATAAAGGGAAGACTATAGCTGCTTTCCAAAAATCAGGAATGACGTTATTTTGAATGGTTAGGTTAAAAATATTTGACACTGGCTGGGCGATGATATCAGCAGCTGAACGTAAAAAGAATGGGGAGAGATTATCAGGTCCAGCAGATGCTTTAGGATCGAGACTCTTTAAGGCCTTGCATACCTCACTGACAGAGAACTGGGTGAATGAAAAAGTGTGATTACTAGAGGTATAGTTGGCAGGGAGAGAAGGGGCTGTCTGGCCATAGGCATCTGTGTCAAATAAAGCACTGGAGGCAACAAAGTGTCTGTTGAGACAGTTGAGCATCTCAGCTTTATTTGTCACAGGGATGGAGTTAACAATTAAGTGGGGAGGTAAATCTGATGAGCAAGAATTGCCAGAGAGAGATTTTATAGATTGTCAGAATTTCCTCGGGTCATTTAAGGAATCTGTAGTCTGAGATAGCTAATAGTCGCGTTTGGCTTTTTTAATAGATGAAGTAAAACGGTTTCTAATTTGGCGGAAATGCAGCCAATCATTCTCCAAGCCAGACTTTCTGGCAATTGCCCAGAGCTTGTTCCTTTTATGCAACAAGAGGCTAGCCAGTTCAGAACTAAACCAAGGACTGTCCCTTGGTTCTGAACTGACGAAGGGCGCATGTTTATCAATAAAATAAATAAAATGTTCATAGAAGTAGTTCCAAGCCAAGTCAACATCATTTAACAGCCGAATTCTGTCCCAGTTAAAATGATAACGATCCCTAAGAAAGGCCTGTTCACAGAAGTGCTTAAGATCTCTTTTCCTAATCACATGTGGCTTAGGACGGGGAGTTTTAATATCTCTAATAGCACCAATCACACAGTGGTCACTTAAATCATTTGCGAAAACCCCAGTTGCGGAGTATTTATGAGGAACATTAGTAATTATAAGGTCAATGAGAGATGATTTGTCTGGGCTTTTGGGGTTTAGACGAGTGGGGCTATCTATAATTTGAGAAAGATTAAAAGACAGACAATAAGCTTAAAAATCATCAGACACTGATGAAAGCCAGTCCCAATTAAAACCACCGACCAAAAGTATTTCCTTAAAATCTAATTGAGATAAGAGATGCACTAATGACTTCAAGGTATCAGTGGTAGCAGAGGGGGGCCTATAACAGCCAATAACAGTTAAGAAATTACTACCTGACAAAGCGATCCTTAAACCTAAAATTTCAAACTGCTTTGGAGCAGATTTACAGAGCAGAACTTGCGCAGCAAGACTAGATCTAACATACATCGCCACGCCACCCCCTTTCCTTGGACGGTCAGAGCGATAAATATTAAAACCATTGATTGCCACATCTTTGTCTGATATAGACTTAGATAGCCATGTCTCAGAGATAACAATATCTGCACCAGTTGAATCAACCCAAATTCGCAACATGTTCATTTTTGAAAGTAAACTACGAACATTAATGTGCAAAATGTGGAGCCCTGACATACTTTTAAAATCAGCAGGAGTATCACATACAGTAAGGGGACCAGGATTGGGCTGGATACCAGATAACAATAGAAGCATGGCAATTATACATTTTCTTGTAATCTTTGTAACGGACAGATAGTTATAATTACAGCATGAGGCTTCTGATGAAGTCAGTCAGTTATCAGAATTAATCAAATCATCTAACTACCAATTGGCAATCTATGACAAACATAGCAAAATGTTACATATTTCACTCACTTTGTATTTTTAGCACCTTTAGTGGCTCTGTGAATTGCAATGTTGGTCCATTGACCACATGGATGTATTAAAGAGAACTGGATACTGGATTACAACATGACCAAATTGCTCATATGGAACTGCACTTAATAATAATAACAACTGATACTTTATTGAGCCCCTCGGGGAAATTCGTTGTAGACAGGCTGGCCCCTTAGGGGTCAGGGTTCAGTGTCTTGTCCAAGGACACTTTGACATATGGCCAGGAATCTGGGAAGGACTGGGAAGGGAACCACCAATTGCTGACTGCCCTACCTACTGCACCACTGTTGCCCCACTTTTGGCTCCCTACACAAAGGAATGAGAATAAAATATAATAATCCTATAGTTTTTCTAGACTTTGCAAATAATATCAGACCAAATGATTAAAAAAAAAATTAATTTGAAAAGTTTGTGACACACACAAAACGTACTCAAATGATGTAGAGTTGAAATTTGTGTGAACAGTGTGTGTGACCCACACAGCTGTGAATTGGACCACTGGCAGTGTGGTAAAAGTCAAATAATATAAAATGTAATTCAAATTCCTTTTGCTACCGAGTAATTTTGCTAATTAATTACAGTTTTCAGTGAAATTGTCGGACACTAAAAATACTGCAAAAAATGCTAAGTCTGTAGTGTAAATCGACATACTGTATTGTTCCTGTTAGCTACTCAGACCACCTATCCTGTTAAGGAAAAAGTACAGTACTGAGCTACAAAAATAATTTTTATACAGTCCCTAAAACAGAGTCTGTGAAATAATCACATTTCATTGAAACAGTGATGCATTCAATTATCAAACAAACAGATCAGAGCAGCTCCCTGTTGTTTGCTTCAGGCTCCAGCAGCAGTGGACACCCGCCAGACCTCCTGTAACTCAACCGCTGTGGTCGAATTCCTTTATCGCATTAACTCTCCCCTTTCGTAAGGGGCCAAATATTGCTGATTTACATATGCAATTTGCAGTGCTGAAGGGGCAAATTTCAGGCTGACAATAGTTGTCATGGTCCAAAAGAATAATGCAATTAGAGTCAATTGTTTAAACATGCCCGCCCGATTCAATTACTCATGTGCAGCTGACAATTAGTGTCTGGCTGTTTAAGATGCACGACTAATGAATGACATCAGGCCACGCCGCCACCTCGAGTTACAGCACGCATGACTTTCTACAGGCACAGTCGTCAAAAAACAACAACAGAAATTTCCTGATTCCTTTTAAGGAACACTTGGAGTAATCTTCTTCATGTCAGCAAATGTTTTCAGTGATTAATGATGAGCTAAATGGGGAAATTCACATTTTTTTATCTTCAGTGTTAACTCAATGTTTATGCTCTCGTTTATGCTATTGGACCTTTTTTACACTGCAAGATGGATATAGAAGTCCTTGCTTAGTATGTTTTCCTGCACACACCCAAGTTATAAAGGATGAAATAAAAAGTAAGAATACTTTGAAGAAACAGAAACCTCCACAGAGAAGACAAAGCTCATTGCTTTTCATGTTTTACACAAAGTTCATGTCCCATAGCTTCAAATAGCCTGAAATCTCCGACAGTTGTTATTTTATTAAAAACAGGGAGGATGTGCTTGTGTGAATTGCTCAGATTTAATAAAGTATGGAAATAATTCATGTATCGTACATATTACAAGCCTGAAATGTACAATTTGTTCAACAAATTCAGCGATATATCATTTTAATAAGGACTGGACGAGCTCTGCATCTTTCTAAGCCTGCAAGTGTCCATCTCATCGTAATACTTTTACTTCATGGCTGAAGGTAGATTTGTAGTTGTTAATAGATGGCAAGCAGCCAACAGTAAGCAAGTTTCTGTGTATTTATTGATGTGAGCATTCAGCTTTTTTAAGAATGGATGCAGTTTGGTCACTGTAGTTTTATTGTTTTTCTACTATACCAAGATGTGCCCACTGTACTGCAAACTGGAGACTCTAAAATTTTAGTTAGATTCACTAACTTATATTATTTATTTCTTAAGGCTACTGATGCAGGAGGTAAGGCCAGTGCTATGATATGGTATAAATGTACTGACTTTCAAAGTAAGAAGATTTTTGTCAGATGTCAAGAAGTAAAATAAGATGTACAGAAACCATTGACAAACACTGGAACTAGTCTCAAATCCAATGGCAATGTGTGCAGTTTGGATGTTAGACACATTTACTCAAGTACATGAATGCCTTAACCAAACTACCAGTGAGATGTATTGTGGGTAATGTAGGATTCAGGTTTTGACAGTGAAAAAAAAAGATAACTGATGGTGATAACTGTCCAATGTGAGTCTGACAGTCTTTTAGAAGAGCAACGCTGAACTGAAATACTGATTTAGTATTATATATATAGTATTATATAGATGTTGTTGAGCAGTTATTGACTGATCAAAGCCATTAGTCTTTTGTATACTTCATAATTTTCTAATGTTTTCATAATTGAACTTTTTGATTTGTGTTGATGATCTTACACGAGTCCGTAGGTGTGAATGTGAGTGTGCATGGTTGTTTGTCTCTATGTGTCGGCCCTGCGATGGATTGGCGACCTGTCC
>JAUMHL010000005.1:23051677-23083775 GCA_032362345.1 Sandelia bainsii
CCCGATGACAGCTGGGATAGGCTCCAGCACCCCCCCATGACCCTTACGAGGACAAGCGGTTAAGAAAATGGATGGATGGATGTTGTGTGTAGATGAATTATGGGCAGTTGTGCTCACAAACTTACAGCACTTGCTTGGATGAATGAAGCATTTTGAATCTAACTGAACTGAATATTAATACAAAAGTAAAAATGCTAAAACACAAACAAACATAGGATATTTATGGAAGCCGATTTGGGCCACTATCAAAAAATTATTTAAATTCTGATGTTTTTTCAAAGTCAGAACTGAAAGTTGTCATAGAGGTCCTAATACTCTTCTGTAGATTTTATATATCTGTGTTATTCATGTAATATGTTTATGGCAATTTATAGGAGGAGGAATCTGAGACTGTTCACTACAGAGAGCTGGAAGTAAGAAACAAACCCCCAAAACATTTGTAACATTGCTAATAACTAAAAAGCCCATCTTAAGAGCAATATTTGTTTCAGCAGTGTGTTGTGTGGCTGATTTAAGGACTGTTTTTTTTTATTTCAAAAATAATCTGATATTGTTTAGTCAGTAGGTATTTGTGTGTTTTTCAGCAGGCTTTCCCTCATCACGGAAGGGCAAGGGATCAGGGGCTTCATTAGCAAAATATCCCAGCAAACAGCCACAAATAGACACAAATGTTTTGTGTCTCTTTAAGTCTGGGTGACTTGCTGCTATGAGGGAAGGTGGGGGGGCTTTTCTACAAGTCTATAATCCATCCTGTAAATCTAGGAATAAATCTGTGTGCTCAAACAGCAACACCAGGGATCATGTTTGTGAGGCCTTTTTAAGAGCCACCTTTTCAAACCTGAGGAGCCGTCTTGTTGCCAATAAATGTCAGCTGTGTGTCAAGACAGCTTGGCCTGGCAACAAAACATCAATTGTTCGCAATTGGCAGAATTTCCTCCTCTCAGTCACGGCCTCGGCCAATCAGAGGCAGGCTTGGTGGAATCAGAGCATGTTCACCGTGGCAACCGCGCCGCTCTACCTCTGCTCAAAAATACAAAATAACACACGCCGGTGAAGAGAAACTGGCCTTTCCTGCAGCTCAGGATGATGTAAATCCTAATATATGGTGTGTGTTTTACACACTATATTTTGTCTTTTTGGAAAGCTTTTTAGCTTCAGAGCAAATATTTCATATAAGGTTGGTTTATTCAGATCCCCATTAGCAACTGCATTGTTACATTAGCTACTCTTCCTCTGATGTTCAGAGGAATAAACATCTCCATCTTAACAATTACTGGAAACTTTGTTCTCCATAGTGATTTGTACAGCTCTGTGCACTGAAGTGAAACTATTGTTGTCTTACAAACAATTGATGATTCACTTCTTTCTAAAATTATATGTGATACACACAGTAGTAGTTCATTCTAGGAAACTTTTAGGAATTCATTAGAAAGTTACAGACCCATAAAATGAAGTATTAGCCCTACCTGCTTGTTATATTATAAAGAAAAAAATGGTAAATGATAGAGGGAAACAGTACATAAACTGACATCATTATCTATGTGAGAAAAATTCTTAATTACATAAAAAAATGCAACACACTTAGTTACCACACTGCACAGGACTGGTCTGTGGAAATATTTATGTAAGTATAACAACTGAGTCATGGAGTGAGATTCCTTTGTTAAACTTCATATCAGTTTGAATCATTAAACAAAGGCAGATGTTACTCCTAAGGCTTGGGAGTAGTAATGTCTCGTGTCTCTTTAGGTGAGCTGCTTGAGTTATTATCTAAACCACATACATGTGATGTTAGTGACACAGGCCTCAAAGATTCGAGAATGTCCTCCTTAACCTAAAACTAAAACTGGTCACTGGTTCCTTCAGGTAGATTTACTGCTTTGCTGCTGGAACTCTGTTCATCATCATCATCAAATTTTTTTTAACAGCTGCTATTTTCAAATAAAATGTTAGCATATTTTATGGTTGTATTTTATTCATTTATAATTAATATACTGTACAAGATTAACAAGAGTTTGTGATCAATTTGTGTGTATATTACTTGTTTTATGTTGTTTGTCTGAAACTTTATGTTGCTCACTGTCTTGGCCTGGACACTCTCGCAGAAGTGATCGATGACATTCTCCTGGTAAAATAATTAAGTTATTTAAGCGATTGTTTCCGTGACAACAAAGGTCTGATACACAAGTTGCTATTACAGGAACAATCTCAGAAGATGCCTTCTGCAAAAAGACACCTCTGTGAGATATACTTTGAGAAGGCAGGGTTAAATGCCCCTATATGGTGGTTTAGGATGCATGATAAGTACTGAATAAAGACCATGTTAGAATATTATATTAATATTAGACCATTTTTCAAGAAAATAATGTAAAGAAAGTAATGTGTCTTCTGGAGCAGTACATGGAAGCTCCAGTTTCAGGTCAGCTCTCTATAGTTAAATGTGAATGCATGCTTTGGCCCAAACTCCATGCGTGAGGTTATCGCAGAGGTTGAGGGTGGTGACTCCACATGAGTAAGATATGAGACAATATGAGAGCAGAGGCTTGTGGAGGACAGTGCTCTCTGCCTATAACAGATGCTTGTGGGGGAAGCAGTGATATTTGAGCCACAGCACAGATGTGAGAATACAGCTCAGGACAAGTGTGGGTGGTGCTGTGTGTTTCAATGCAGCTGGGTCAAAAGACAAACCACACTTTTTTTTGGAGTAACCCCTTCCTGACCGAGCAGCAACAAACACACATCTGTACACAGGAACAAACATGCAAAAAACTATAAAATTTAAATTAAAATGTGTTCACCGAATGGCTCAGAAAGACTGGGAAGCCATATTCAGAGGATAATCTTGGCTCGACCATCTGCTCAAGATTTCTTCTCTTTTCTTTAGATTTCTCAATTCCTCGGTTTTCCGTGATAAAGACCAAAATATGTCTTTTTGTAGTTTTGAGAATTCCTGAGATGTCACATGGATTTTATTTACTACTTCTAATGGACAATACAATGGCATCTGCTGGAGAAAGAACAAGTTGTGATGCATTGTGAATACTGATCACTTCCAGTTGCTTCTGCCCATCTGGATGCTTCAGCAATCCCACTCCCCTCCCAGTATAATCTCTGTTGACACAGGAAATTTAATCTGGATATCCTGGTAATGATGAAAGTGGTTGTAATAGGATTAAACTGGGACTGACAGGAGTGTGATATCGCTACCACAGGGCATTACTCTATGAGTACAACACTGAATGATACTACTGACAGTGTACAGTAAAATATATCTACTTTATTTGAGTATTACCTTGTGTCCAGGACTGAGAAAAAAAAGGTAAATTTGAGTTACTTAAAATAAATCATAATATTCCAAATTAAATTTAAATTTTAAGATAACAATAATAATTAGAAGTACCAGCTTATACTGTCATTATGTTCCATTAAGCTCTATTCCATTCAGAAACAGACACAAAATTACTACAAGTGGTTGACAAAAAAGACACAAAATTTAAAAATGACCTGACACAAATGACCATAAACAAAACACAAACAAAAATATCAAAACAAAATGACCACAAACTGTTTAAATAGATATAAAATAACCATGAACATCTGAACAAAAAAACAGAAATAGAAACAAAGTTACCACCATTGGCTGAAAATGACAAAAGGATACACAAAATGACCACAAACGTTTGAAAAAGAGACTAAATGACCAGAGACTGTTACCCAAATTAGTGTTTCGGCCTCATCTGTAGACACTCTGTGTGTCTGTGCCCGGGGTTTCCCTTGGTTTCATAATCCACTGATGTGTCAGTCTCATTGGCTGCTTTCCTTTTATACCACAAAACGATCAAAATGATGTCCTCCTTAAGTTGTCAAAATCACCTTTATAACCTCGTCCACTTGGAAACACATGTTGTGTGGCAAATATTCAACCCATACATGTAAACATGTAAAGACATGTTGAAATAATGAACCATATTTACACATACATGAGTCTGAAGATGTCATTAACTAATAATACTGATGGAATTGTAAAATAACAGTTCTATCATGTCATACTTTAAGTCGGCCGACACCACCTTGTAATCTGCCAAAAAATGCACACTTGAACTCTATAAGATGGGAGATAAAAATAGGCCAAACACCACACACTCTCTATTTTGGTCTGGAGTCTTAAAGTCTTTCTCTCAGCTCATGCTTCTGCTACATGGCCAGAATATGGGTTGTATGTATTGAAGCCACAGAAAACCATTACTTAGGAGGTACAGGCTGGAGGTAAGATTATCTGCAGGACTTCAGGCCACAGAGATTTGTATCCACAAGCACAACACAACACTGTGTTTAGCAGTGAGAGGACACTCAGGGGGCGGGGCAACAGTTAAATCTAAGATTAAGCTAATTCAGGTTTAAGTTCAAAGTAACACACATGTGTAATTGAATAAGCTGCTATAGTAGTAGTAGTGTTAATAGTAGTAAATGTAGTACATAATAGAGAAATGGGGACCGTCCCTCTTGCCTGTCCCTCTGTTTACATCCACCTGATGAACGTAAGACAAGTCAACTCTCTGTTTGCTCTGTTTCTGGTTGCTACCAATACCTGAGGGATAGATCTGACCCTGTTTGTAGTTTTGGTCACCAAATAGTAACAAAGTCAGTAAGAGAATAAAGGCAAGTAGGCAAAAAAATCTAAAAGAAAACAACACACAAATACATCAACATCTTCAGTTGAAAACTGCTATTGGAGCAGTTACGGTGAATCATATCCCCCCATTGCATCATATCAGGACTATTTATGTTCTGATTGCACTGTGTTATTAATGAAGTTATTACAGCAAGTGGTGAAAGACTAAATGCTTATGTAAGTAAGTAACTGCACTGCCAAAAAAAAAAGAGAAGTGCAACTCATTGCATTAGCTTGATGCTGTGTGTGAAATTCTTTTTAAGCTACGTTCAGCGAGTGAGAACAAAACTCACTCACAGGGCTCGGCATTTTAATAAAGGACCTTTTCAGAAAAAACAGTGTATGTTTAGCTTCAGGTCAGGAGCACAGTGTGTGTTGCAGCTTTGTGGTGTGAGTCGGCGAACCTTAAAGTGACCGTTGCTTACATGACAAATCATCCCGGCAGCATGAGAACTTCTGGATGCTTCCAAGTCGTCCACATCAAAACCTTAGTTCTACAAACTCACTGTGACTGTGCACACTGTCCATGTGGCTCAGTGGCTTCTATCCTGTCTTCCAAAAACAGCCTGCAACTCAGGCTCATCTTCAATTTCTCTCATAGCCACAAGTGCCATAACTATAGTATATATACATACTATAATATACTACAGTATAACATATACCGTTGTTTTAAGTTGGCATGCTCACAGTATTAGTGATTTAGTTTTTCAGGGTTCAGAGCCAACTTTATTGCACAAAGTACTTTAATGCATTGGAGTGACTAAACAATAGCTGCAGGACATCTGAAGAACATCTGGGCCAAATTTTGTTTCTAATCAGCTTATTATATAGCATTAGCATTAGAGCATTAGACTCAAAATCATTCCGCTCTGCTCCTCTCAGCCCTCGCCATGCCTGCCCTGCTGTGCTCTGCTACACTCCACCACTCCGAGAAATGACATTTCTGAAATGAAATGATAAGAAATGAGAATGCACCAAAACCTGCTAATCAAGCAGAAATAACTGCATTCTAGCATCACTTTGATTACAGGCAGTAATCGTCTTTGCAGCTAGAAATTTTAGTCATTTTAAGTCATTATCAGTTATAGTTTTAAATGTTAACAAGCAGTTTAGAAATGCATTTTCATTTAGATACCTCATCTTTTCAGGTAAATGATCAAACATCTACAGGAGATAGTTTAATTCCAAATGAATTAAAAAGCTAGAAGGTGAAAAAAAGAGTTGTGCTGAAGGAGGATCTTGCACAACCTGGCAACCTGAAGGTTGTTTATATAAATGGCTTATAACTGATCTGTAGCCACACTGGATTAAGTGGCTTGCAAAGTTTCCAGTTACTTGCTGGTCATCTTTATCATTTTTGTGTCCATCTTAAGGCTTCACAGATGCTGTGTGTGGCTATTTTCTCACTAACCAATCTCTTCATTGGTTAGTGAGGTTCTGTTTCCCATCTCGAGTCCACAGAGTTCAGTGGTGTTTTCCCACTGAGCTGTGTCCCGTTAATCAACTGACATCACGAAGCCACGTGTGAAAACAGATTTTTCTCTCTCACAGGACAGCAGCAGTTGACTGACTCGCACATCGCTCTAGATATTTGCATCAGAGCTGGAGAATATTCACAAGCGTGTCAAATACTGGCTGTGTGTGCAACGCGTCTTTCAAAATGTTCTTTAAATATCACTGATGAGCAGAGGTGAGATATACACAGTATATCGCGGGACAGCACCTTTACTACAATCAGCCAGGGATTTCACTGAGGTGTGTGGGTGGGTGTACAGCCTGTGAACGCCTCCGTTTTCCTCCCCTCCTTGGCTAGTGTGTATTCTTCCAGTAATCCAGGCCAGTAATTGATCCAGGCCTGGCAGCATCATACTGCTGGCAGGTAGCCACAGTGCATCTGACTGACCTTTGAACCCGGGTCACTGCTTCTGGTCTTACTTGACTGGCTTTAAAAAGAGATGAAAACTATCAATCACTCGCTGATGGATCAGAGGGAAAGCAGGAATCAATACGCAGGAGAGGCCCACTTTCTTTTCCTTTCCATGTAATCAAGCATCCAGCTGCGCTTGGCTGGTTTTTCAGATTCAGTTCAGTTCTGCATGGTCAGACAACCTATATGTTGTGTTGAACAGCCTGTAATCCAACAGCAAGGTGCTGGTACATTTATCTGACGTCTAAAGCTGTTCATTCAACTCCGACTTAAGCACCAAATAAAACAAAAATAGCATTGAAAGCAGTAGTGGATGTTGCACAGGGCGAGTTATCAAGCCAGTGTCAAACAGATGACTCATAGTGAGTTTCAGATGTGTTTTTAATGATTTATGTACAGGCTAGGTATTAGTTACACACTCAACACATGTCACTATATTCTCAAATGATTCTCAATAAATTTTGCACCTTCGCACAGCTGTTACAGCTCGGTGCAGATAGGCGGAATTGTGCGGATGACTCACATCAAATGTCTTTTGGTTTGGGGTGGAGCAGCCTGTGAAAAGAACAACAGAAGATGGATAATTCAAGACAGAACATGCAGGAGTACCATGCAAATACCAGGAATAACACTGGAAATAATATGTAATACAAGGCTGTAGCTCAGGGAATAGGAGTAACTTGAGTATTTACTACTAGTGACAATTACATACTACAGTGATACTCTACATACTACTGTATATGGTAACAGAAAAGAGCAACATGGGGTAACAGAGGTGACACTACCATGACATCTGTTCACCATTTATTTAATATTATATTGTTATAAGTCTTTGGTAACATGAATTTTTCATCTACTGAGGTGTTATTCTCATGATCATGGTCATCACGGTGTCTATGGTCCCAGCAGAAGCACAGCCGAGGAAATACTAATGCACATGTGCTGTGGACCACGCAACACAAACACAAACCTGGTATCTAAATACATTTTTTTCTCTGCGCCAGCAACTGCTTTGGCTGAAAGCTTTATGTTTTCAGTTTGTCTGTGCATCTGTTCCATTCTCATGAATGTGAAAAAAAAACAACTCAGGAACATCTTGAGGAGATACTTCATTCCTTCAAATTTGGCACAAACATCCACTTGGACACAGGGATGAAATGTTTACATTCAGTGGCCAAAGGTACAAGGTCAAGTTCACTGTGACCTCATCGTCTGTGCCATTCTCATCAGCACTACGTATCAGAAGCTTATGAATTCATTAAAATAGAAGTCTGGACAGGCATGCATGCAAACTAGTAGCAACCAGACTTGGTGGAGGCACTGAACTGTAATGTTTCTCATATTAGTTGGTTTTAAAACTAAGAATATCTATTTGACCATGGATGTTCATTGTTGACTTACAGCAATAAGTATGTTCAAGAATTAATCCGAGCATTCGACTGTATCTCACAGGTCTTCTTTCAGCGATGAAGACATATTTTGCATTGTGCGCAGTGATAAGAATATCGACTTCTACTCTGCAACACAATCACCTGATGAAGATCTTTTTTTTTCTTGTCTGGGACCTGGAAGCTTTAGCATTACGTTTTCAGGTAACGTGTATAGCTAATAGCTAAAAGTAAATGTGCCAGTGATAGCTCTCATTTCAGCTGGTACAACAACACAATGCCTGTTTTAATTGTGCAATCTGTGATTGTTATCACTGAAGATTGCATATTTGGAGTTTGAAAAGTGAATCCTCGTCAGACATAGCAACAGTCACTTACGGGTGTGGGAAAAAAAGGTCAAGTTAAACAGCCAAGTAAACACTTTTACTCTGAAAAAACTTGAATGAATACAAAGAACCAATCAGTGGAATTCAGTTACTTAGTTGCTTAAGTTACTCATTAGCTACTTGTGTGTTACTAGACTTCCTCAGTTTATTAGAAGCTCAGAATTTTTTCATCAGTCAACTGTTTCCAAGGTTACGAATGAACCTTCAGACAGTGAGCTTATTGTCAGAGAATTTGTCCAGCTTGTATGTAAAGTCCTGCTGTAGGACGCCGACTCAGTCACTCACACCACCTTGGTTTAGTTCCTGCACTGGGAGGCAGAATTGTTTAACTCCAGTATGAGGGACGACAGCATGGCACCGCTTCATAAACCGCAGCTCCTCTTTGATGTGTTATTTTTTTTTATGGGTGAGGAAAGCCTCATGGGCTGGGCCCTTCCCCGCCTTCACCACCACCTCCTCCCTCTCCTCCTCCTTTAACCCAGCTGGCATCTGACTTTCAGCATATGCTGGCCAAAGGTTTGGTGAGCTCACCAAGGGGGAACGCTGATAATGTGAGCAAAGTGTGCATGAGAACGTGACTGTACCTGCAGACCCTTCACCAGGCAGGGCGAGCACAGGGTCATTTGAAACAGAGTCAAAGTCAAAGGGCAGCATTGTACACTGAGCTGCACGTGATTCCTCTCTGCTCTGCTCTACATGGGAAACACAGAAATTGCCAACATGTAATTAGATGTTACTATTTTCACTCCACGTTGCCCTAAAGCAGCACAGGACTGTTGGTTGTGCACCCCGTGCCAGGAAAAATTGAGGCTGTCGAGTCGCATACTCTTCAGCTTTTCTGCTATTAACGTTCTGTGTCCTAGGAGAGAAAGAGGGGAGCAGAGGACCCCTCTGCCTCTGTGTGATTTCTCTCAACTTAAATACAGCTTTCCTGTGTGAAAAGTACTTTTGCTAAAAAAGCTTTTTTTAAGGATATTGGCAATATCCTTAAAGCATTAGAAAAAAACAGAAGCAAAGAAAAGTCAAGCCGCTAAAACAGATGTTTTCATTTTAAAGGAAACCAAAAAAAGTCAGCCGACAGAGTTGAGATTGTATGTTTTAGGCAGACTGGGCAGCTATTGTGCAGTAAGTGAAAAACAGGACTGTCCTCCTGAGGGACATCTCAGTGACTTTCACATTAAAATCTCATTTTTCTCGTCCCTAAATCCCACCACACCGAACATCACCCAAACTGCAAGCGAATGCAAACTGCTGGCACGGCTTCAAAGCAGGGCTGCTGTCTGCCTCGCTTCCTCTGCCCCCTTTCCTCTGCTCCTCTGCTTCCCTGCATCTCCAGCAGAGTAACAGCGGAGACTTGGTAAAAAAAAAAAAAAGACAGGACCAAAACAGCTTTCACCTCTGACCTAGATCTCTGAGTGGGTGATGTGGCTCCTCTTTTTGGCCTGCAAAACTGTTTTGATTTGCTCTAATAACAGAACATGTAGTATGTAAGTGAACATTAGTTCATAGCATCGAGATCCAAAATTCCTGATTGATAATAATCTGTAAACAAAACACATATCATGCTATAAAATTTTACTAACTCAGCAGTTACACTGTACCCAATTTCTACAAAAGTGACTCACTCTTATGTTTGTCAGTGTTTCTAGGAAGTGTTGATGAATATTTTCCCTGAATGTGTACATTTACAGCTATTAAGAATAAGTACTGATAATATTCTTCATCAATAATTCAGCCCAGTCTTGATATGCATTTAGTTGCTCATTCATTATAAGTGACACGTATCCAGCTCCAGTGTGAAAGGTTGTGAGGTCCCAAACAGCCACGCATGTGCAAATTTAACTGAAATGTAAATCACGTGCTTACAATAATAATCATATTTGTGTGACAGTCAAATCACACGATTTCCTTAAAAACTGCCTGCTCACATATATTCCTTCTGTTCTGGTTTGAATAGAAGCTTCCATAAAATTTTTCATATATGAACAAGTTAAACTTCTGCATGTCTCTATTCACTCTCTTAGATGCTGTTAAAAGGGATTAAGTTGGCACTTTAGGAGTTTGGCCAGATTTGGTGCTGATGGACTAAATAAAATTAATCTGATGAAGTTCTGAAGATTTAAAGAAGTGAGTCCTAGTCGCTGTTTTATTCTTCAGAATTCCTTCTATAAAAAAACACCAATAAGTAAAGCATCTATAATATATGGTATTTTATTTTAATTAAGAAATTTGACAAGCACTCACCAATCAACATATTGAAACATTGATGCCATCTGTGCAAACTCACACGGTGGCTCCTTAAAATAAATACTTTGAAGAGGAAATAATACAGACAGAATATGCGAGGCTCAAACCACACGGACAAACAAATTATCCAAATGTCCAAGAGACGAAAGGGTCTGAAAATTCCCAAAGTCAACCCCGACTCTCCAACAAAAAATGTTTGTATAAAACAGCTAAGTATTTTTTTTAAAAATACATGATCTTACAAAAAAGTCTTATCTTCTCACTTCTTTAAATCACTGTAAAATATCAGCTGGTATTATGACAAGAAATCAAGAGTTTTTCCATGTATAATAATAAAAAGACAGAATGTGCTTCTGCATTTTTACATTTGTATTCACAAAACGTCAGGAGTGTACTGTATAATTAAAGTCCTCTGTCCCCCTCGATGGTCCCGCGACGGAGACAGGTGCGTCACACGGGCCTGCTTCCCTGCAACTGTTCCTCACCACCACATCCTGTGTTGGGCTGAAGAAAGACACCGGTGACCATGGTAACAACAAAGGTGCAGTCAGTCCCAAGACACCCACATATCTGCAGAGACCTTGTCATCTGTACCCAGGCTACAGTATGTAAAACAATACACTTCATAGCCAACTGTTCATTGTCCTAAGGTCAACAGCGTTCACATTTTCTGTATAGAAAACAAAGAAACAAAAAAAAATAAATCCTTTTGACAGTTTGTCAACTTTCAAATGGTCCAAACAAAGAGACAAAATAGTCAACGACGGGATTTCAAGAATGCAGGTTACAGTACAAAAATGTGGTCCAGGTGGTAGCACATGAATCATGCATGTGTTTATGTTGCCCTGCTCACCCCTAAAACCTTTATGCGAAGACATACTGTATAAAAAGGCCACATGGCTTTTCCTTCACTATTAAATGCTCGTGTACTCCGACAGCTGGCCTCTTTGTATGCTCGGCTCATCCGAAGACCGACAAAAGGTGCTTTTTTGTTATTTCTCTTATTGGTAGACTCCACAGTAGATGCAAAGCCTCATAGGGTCACTATGAAGTGTGTGTTTGGTACGTTGGCGCTCTCCTGAAGCTCTTTATGCCTGGGTTGAACTACCTACAAACACAAGTCACAGACAGTTCCTGTGATGGGAGCAGCTCACTTAAGAGAACCGACAGTAACTTCAGTGTTGTCGGAAAAAATTGCCTTGGTTTAGCAGACAGCCATATTTCTCTTACTGCTGTAGGTGAAGTATGATGCATTTTTTTTAATTTTTAAAGGAATAGTTCAAAATTTTGGTAATTACATTTATTTGCTCTTTTGCTATAGTTATAGCAAACGACTACCCAATCCCTCTGTTTAGGCTCTGTAAGATGCTACAGCCATCAGCTAGCTAGCTTAGCATAACATCTTGAATAAAATAGAGGGGACAGCTAGCCTGCCTCTGTCTGAATGCCTTTCTACTGTTTAAGTTAAAGCTTAAGCAAAGCTGTTGGTAGGAACACAAATAAGTGTGTTTCCCAAAATATTAACTATACTTTGAAACATGAAGACACAGCTAGCAGCTACTTAGCATAGCTTAAGATGGAAACAGCTAGCCTGGCTCTGTCTAACTCTTACATAATCCTTCTACCTGAAAACAGATACCCAAATTCAACAAATACTAGCTGTTAATAATAATAATAATAATAATAATTATTATTATTAGAACCAGTTTTTATGTTGAGTTAAAAACTAACTCTTGTGGGTGCTAGCTTGACATTTAGTGGATAGAGAGATAGATACGGGAAGAACATATTATATCTGGTTGTGTAACATTTACCAAAAACAATGAGTAAAAACTATTTCTTGCTGTTCGTACATAGATTTTTTATCATCTGGTCTGAGCAGAGCCAGGCTATAGACATTTGCCTATTTTCAGTCTTTGAGCTGAATGTGATGTCAATCTTCTCATTTCGCTCTCAGCAAGAAGGTGAATAAGCTCATTTCCCACAACGTCACATTACTCCTTTAAAAATCACTAAGATTGGATCTGCGAGTTTCCTATCTGAAAACATTGATTTATTTGTTTGTGTGTACACAAACCTCGGGAGTAGTCTCTCACCAAGGGTTTTGTGTTTGCTGCAGGATCAGTAGGAATATACTGTATGAGCATGTAAACAAAAGGCAGTTGGACTTGAGCTTGAGTCTGCTGAGCTCCCTCTTCTTTAGATCACCCCAGATAAAAGGGGACGATTATGACCGACGTCTAACCTTCTCTTTAAGTGCAGAGGCTTAGTGAAGCCCTTCACCCTTATTTTATATCTTTTTCCATAATCTTTAAGATCTGTACTGCAGAAATAACAACAAAAATATAACTTAAAATAAACTCTCTAGGCACTGTTTGATTTCCAAGGCTTTTTGTTGTAGACTGTGAGAAAAAGGTCAGCAAACGGATAAAAAACATAATAAAAAGAAACAACAGAGAGTGATGGTTCTGCAGACCAAACACTTTCTCCTCTGTCATATATCAAGGTCCTTCTAGTCCACTCACACAGACAAACAGACTCGCTTCAAGCTCTGTCATGGAGACGCTGTAAGTATCTAAAGGGTATGTGTGTAGAAGTTTTCAAGGTTAAGCATCAGTTCCAGTCTTTAACCCATCTTTCTCCTTCATAAAAGAAAACAAATGTTGGATCTTAAGACATTATCTTCTGGGGTATCTCTATAGAGGCCTTGATGAAGATGCAGTTGTCTCGGATGTAGTTCCTCTTCTTGATCTCCTCGTGAGAGATGAATTTGGGATAACCAAAGCCCAGGGTGCTCTCGTCCAGCGAGTTGCGGCTGCTGCAGGGCTTCTGGAAGTTCTTCCAGTTGGGGTCAGGGTTGAAGGTCTCGGTGATGTGCTGGGGTTTGGAAAGCGACGGGTCACTCTGGTCCAGGATGGAGAACGTCACCTTGTAGGAGAAGGGCCACTCGAGCAGGTTGTCATACTCTCCGGGCAGGACGCGGATGTAGACGGAGAGGTGGGAGCCCTCGCCGCTGCCGTTACCGTTAAGGAAGGCCGACACTTGCAGCTTGTAGCCATAGCGGTGGGTGTAGAAAGGCGGGCTGAAGAACTCATGGTTGCTTCGGAGTTTTGCCTCCTGGAGTTTGCGGGAGTAGTCGCTCAGCTTCCAGATGAGGACGCCGTCGTGGCTGACGGACAGCTCCTCCATCTCCCTCCGCAGCTCCAGGATTTCCTGTCGCTGACGACCCACCAGGTTACACATCATAGTCAGGTGAGACTTAGTGGTATCCTCCAGGTGACGACCGATGGCCAGTTTGGGGCACTGCAGACAGACAGCACAGAGATGAGTTATATAGAAGCTGCTGCACAGTATGCAAGGTACGGACTGTATACATACACTGCTAAATTAAGTAGGGGTGTAATGTAAAGCGACGATCTGTGCAATATGTGTTTCTATATACAGTCAACAGCTGAATATTGCACCCACAGATCCACTTCTGTTTATGACTCAGCCATATGCTGACATCATGACAATGTGGAAACGTTGCTGTTCATGAGACTTGACTTTGCTCTCCATCAGGCCATCTGTAAACGTTACACATCAAACTTTCCAGATGCTGTGTAATTCTTAACAGAGCGTCGAGCCGACAGCACAGAGTATGACGCTCATCTGCTGCTCTTCCTCGAGCACAGTTTCACAAATTGACGTCGGTTTCAAAAATAGACAGAAAACGGTCAGAATGTAGAAGTGTTTCTCATTAAAATACATCCTACAGGCACAGCAGTGTATGTTTAAAAAGAAATGAAAATCATAACTATGGACACAGTCAACGTGGATGTGAAGGAAATATAAGGAGAAAAATACATACAAACAACAAGACAAACAATCCTGGCAGTCGGCTGTCAAATGTCAACAGCAGTTTTAACTGCTGGAAGAATTCCTCCAGGAAGCAGAAATAGAATTTTATTTTTAAATGACGCAGGTCAGTTTTACCCTGTGTTTGCAGCCGGCGTCTTTGAAGGGGCAGAGTACAAGCGCACTGCCGCAGTTGTCCTTCACGTGGTTAGCCAGGTCCTCTCGGGCGATGTTAGGCGTACCGCACTGGTTTGGGCACTGCACAGGAAATCGAGGGCAGTGGTACTGGTGGTTCTGTAGAGGAATCAGAGAAAAAGTTAACACATGCACTGCTTAACTGACAGTGTTAATGACAAGAACACAGACACGTGGTAAGATACACGTAGTAAAAATGAGGCAGGACAAGTCATTTGCAAGTAAGCAGGCGTATTTATGCTTCTTAGTATTAGTGATTTTACTAATAACAAAGAGATTAAGTAGTTATTTGGTTAAAAATTATTTCAGATTATACACTTTGAGAAACTGACCTGGATCGTATCAAAGACAAACTCTTTGCCGCAGTACTTGCAGGGCTGGGTGCGTTTGGGACATTCGGCCATGCTATGTTGGGACAGGAGACGACGCATCATCCTCGCCCCACACTTGTTCTCACAGTAAACACTCTCCTGAGGACACACACCCTGGTGGTTCTGGGATGGAAAAAAACACGTGATTACAATTTAGAGCATGATCATAAAGTCGGTCCATGCTACATAAACTGTAGATACAGAAGGTATCTACTGAATTTACTGTATTCTGTAGGTATACAGTAGATACAATGTCATTGCTGATGACAGATGTTCACTACTCAGAACTGCATTTTAATTAACATAATCTGTATAACATTTCTTCAAGAATTGAACTGAAGGACAAGTTTTAACCCATCTGTCATAAATATCATTTCATACAGTAGGGACTCATAAAGTAATGGAAAAATAAGTAAGTGCTCTAGTAAAAAGGCTAACAGCTGGTAAGAAGGCTCAGGGACCTGGATTCTAGTCCCTGCTCTATTGTCATACTGTGTACTGTGCACACTTCCTCCAAAAGATTTCTACTATATGTAAATGATAGGAGGTCCAAAATGCAGTCTTCCATCTGTGAAATAATGTATTAAAAGGTTTATCTGAAGACAATATAAAGCTTCAAACCTTCAAATCCGTCCAAAGTTGCAGTATTTTAGTACAAAATTTCCTTTATTACTTTCCTTCTACTGTCAGGGAAATACTGCTAAGGGACCCACTTGATTTGTTTACTGCAGACCGCTGAAGCCTCATTTTAGCCTTAGATACACTTTTAGTCTTTATAGAAGAACCTGACTGTTGTTTTAAGACAACAAAATTAATATGAAACGGTTTTCATTATATATTAATCATTATAAACATTACCACCAATCAGTCTCTGGTTGCAGCTTGTCTCTTGATATAGACATTTTTATTACTATTTTGTGACATTTTATATACACAAGGCACAAATTGATTGTTTAATTTAATTTAGTTAGTTAATTTAAAATAGTCTGACAATTAGTTAATAATGAAAATGATAAGTTATAGCCCTGCTTATGTAAGATCTTGGTTTTGACTGATACACAGTTGTAAATCGGAGTGTAAATGCAGTGTGAGAGCCAAAAGCTGAATTAACACCAGTGTGACTGTGTGCAGAGGGGAGAACATGTGGTCCAGGGTAAACACAGGAGGGCCAGCTTGGTAGAAGTGACAGTGTTAGTGAAGAAACTCATTCAGTCTCAGCTAAAGCTTCCTTCTGCCAACACGTGTATTTTAAAAACAGACCAACGCTCTTTGAAAGCAGTGGCACACATGGAATTTCCTGCTGCGTTTCACAAAGACAGCTTTCATATAGCCATGGAAATAATGTGGTGTCACTTTGGGTTGTTTACATCAAACTCCTGCTGACTTGTAACAGGGGAAAAAAACAGGTTTTTAACCGGAGTCTGTGTTTACCTCATAGGCTTCACCGGTGAACTCGCTGCCACAAAACTCGCACTTCACCTTACGCTTGGGGCAGTCGTGCTGCAGGTGGTCGGGCAAGTCACGGCGCGTCAGCTTGACGGAGCAGCGATTGGGGCAGGGAATCACATTGAAGGCGCAGGTGGAGAAGTGGCCCTGAGAGAGAGGCAAAAAGGGAATGTATAATGAGACTCGCACACATACAGTACAACTACATGTTGGGCTGCTGCCAGAAAACAACAACAAGTGAAGGGAGGGAGGAGGAAACCAGTATGAAAGGAGATAGATGGACGGGAAACAGATGAAGGGAAAGTGACGTGAAGGAGTGAAGGATACCTGCAGCTGCTTCATCTGGCCAGTCCAGCGGCAGCCCTCCTCACTGTGGATGCAGCGGATGGGGAGGGCCAGGATCTGCTGCTCCAGCTCTGGGTCTGGATAGATCTAAGGAAGAAAAGCATGATGAGGTCAGTGCAGCAGATGATCCAGTGACAGCTCATCAGACCAGGTCATCCACGAAGACTGCAATACACCACAGTCAAACAAGACAAGTGAATGTGCATTGTACCTGTCACAGTCCAGTGAAAAACATGTATCTGGTCATGGCCAATATTAAATTTTTCCCATGATGATCTGTGTGCACCACAACATTAAAACTACAATGGATTAAGCTGATCAGTGTATTTTATATTTTTTTGTTTGACATATGCTCCAAAGATTTAATAATGTAAAGCGAGACTATAAAAATCTTCTGTGAACCAGGCCAATATACAGTGATATTCTCTTCCTATGTTTCTGAGTAAGCCTCACTCTTCTAACCAATCAGAGAAGGCCAAAGTCATTGGTCAGCTGTCAATCAATATATGAATGTGCTTTTGAACTATTACTCATCTCGCTTTGAGTTATTATAAGCTGTGGGAAGATATTGCTGTGGCACAGGCTAGCAAGCTCCTGATTCTTGCATTAGCTAACGCAGTCTTGTGAGTACAATAGTGTTACCATATGTTTCTGCGTTTATCTGTTTGATCATGAAAATGCAGTTAAATAAAGTTTAAATAGCACACACACACACACACACAATGGTTACATATCATAACCCCAGCTCTATGAGTATAGGCATAGCAGGGCTATGCATATGCACAACCTGCAAAAATAGACTTGAAGCATAAAAATACACTTTGGGTCGCATGTATATGTGTCTAATGTGCGTGATACATGAGCAGCGTTAACAGGTACATTGATTAAAATAGAAATGTATCAGTTGTGTGACATGCACGTCACATGTGTGTATCAAAAATGTAGCTGATATGCTGTTGTAGAAACGGTGTAAGGCTGCAGATCATAACAGAACAGGGAGAGGATTAGAGCAGCGGAGTGGTTTGCTCTTGATACTCATGCTAGCGCTGCATTGATTTCCAGAACTTTCATACTGTAGCTAAAAAAAACAACTGAAAATATATTTTTTTCATGGTGCATTAAAAGTTACAATTAAGGAGATATGTGGTTTTTCCGATGACAGCGACACAATAATAGAGTGGACAACTGGTTTATTTGTGGTTGTCAGCATTCACAGAAGTTTCATACATCAATAGCTTCATGCTGCTAAACCACAAAACTACATATTTTATAGTAAGCCTTGTTTAAAAAATTACAGTGCATACTATAGTAAAGTTTAGTGTATAAGTCTGCCAATATTCAATAGTTATCTTTGTTAGAATCTTAATTATTCACTAGTTATTACAAGTGTGTGCAGCCTAACTATGATATCTCTGTGACGTAGCCTTGCATTGTTCCATTGAAATGTAACTCTCCCTGTTGTTTGAGGACTCACAGAAAAGATGTCTGTTTAATTTCTTTTTACGTTTTGTAAAGTGAAGATACATTATGGAAATACTTCAGCTGAGACTGGTAATAACAAAGGGGCAAATAAGCACATTTTCCAGATTGTTGAGCTCTTGCTTTCAAACTGTTGAGGCTGTGTTGCTGTAAAGCGAGTTGAGCCAGCCTCTGCAGCGATAATGACTAAGTTTATGGGTTTATGGGATATTTGGAGAGAGAGTGAGAAAGAAAGAAGAGATGGAGAGCAAAAGACTTGAAGATGAGTCAGTTTTCTGCCCAAACACCCCAAATCCTCTCCTATAGCACACTGTCCTGAGGATTTACAGCTCTGCTCTGCATCTCCATCCCCCATCGCTGTCACACTAGCAGAGCACTGGTCAAACAAGAAAAGCCACTTCCTCAAAATGTCACAACAGCCCTCTAAACAAATAAAAGCTCAGTAACGGCCACACGAAACACTGGAGCTTCATTTGGAGAACTGTCTGCTTCTAGCTGCTGTTAGAGAAGACAGATGTCTCTCCCAGACTAAACATGTGCTCTGCAGAAATATATATCTAACATTAAAACAGCACAAGAAAAGCCTGATATGCTGCACTCCATATTTCGCTGCCATGATCACAGTCGTTGAGGAGAAGCAAAATGGAAAAAAAAAGCAAACTGAAACACTCTCTCATTATTCCAGTCTTGGAATCTGCAGGGAGACCACAATAATGACCTTTTAATAACTTAGTCCCTGCCAGATCAGGGAGGTTAAGCTCTTTGGAGCTCTAACTTGGGGGTTTGTTCTGTCTGCTTTAGCCATTGTTAGTCCCACATTACTACTGCTACATCATCAGCAGCAGCAGCACAATCCTTTAATGACTGCAAAACTCTAGTTATGTCAGAGCCAGGTTGTGTTTGTGCACATCTTCGAAGGACAGTGTGCAGTGAGCATTACAATAACCCTGACAGGAGACCACCAGTGAGGGGTAATTTGCAGGCGACTGGGAGCCTGCGAGGGCCTTGGTAAATAATAACGTCTGACAGGTGTGCCATGAGCACATCCTTCCCATGGAGAGTCCCTGCTATTACAGGCGCCTTCATTGCTCGCGGCGTGGCATGCAGGCCTGCACTGCTGCCCCCCGCTCATCCTGCTACAGCTCTGGGCTCGACGGCTAATTCACAACTGCATGGGAGAATTACACCCAGCGGCCTGAAGTCAATCGATGCCAAAAGCAGCTCATAAAAAAGAGATGATCATTTACTGTCTGTCCTCCTTTGATACAGTTTTAAAGTCTCTAATGCATAGTTCCCAACTAAGCTCTTATCCTTGT
Organism: Sandelia bainsii; assembly: GCA_032362345.1. NCBI lineage: Eukaryota > Metazoa > Chordata > Actinopteri > Anabantiformes > Anabantidae > Sandelia > Sandelia bainsii. The sequence goes on from JAUMHL010000005.1 coordinate 23,071,287, forward strand.
GTTGCAGTTTCTCACTTTACAACAGGGAGATCACGTGTGAGAGAGACAGCCTCTGTCTCTGAATACAGTTAGTCATTATCTATTTTACCCCTGAGCACAATCGGATTAACCGCCGCTAGAAAACAAAAGAGAAAAAGAGTTCAGTTGAAATTTGCATGCAGTTTTTTCTGTGGACAGAGATTTAGTGGGGGCAAAAAAATAAGTGGTTTGAATAAATGATGTTTCATAGTTCTGCCAGATCAACTCAGCAGTCTGCTTTCCTACTGTGATAAAATGACATGCAACCTTTGACGTTGTGTAAGATAAGGATTATTTCTCCTGTGTTATCCAGAGATTCTGTAATGTTCAGTCCCAAATACACCCATCTAATGTCTATATCTAATTGAACTTGAAATATTGAGCTGTTGACAACAGTCTAGTCCAGATTTGTTCCACCTGTGCCTCATAAATAAAAAAACTGAAAATGTTCATGTGCCCTGTTAAGTTTAAATCTCAAAGAAGAGAACCACTTCACAAAACTCAATGTCATTTCTTCTATCCAGAAACGGACCCTTTAGTTGTGATAAAAAAGCAAATGTTGGCTACCACACACAAGGACTAAACTCCTTGAAAGGAGAAAAGTTCACGTTGTGGTTATGCGGCAAACGCTGTAACCTTTTGGCTACCAAAGCACTCTGAGTTTACCTGTTCTATGATACGTGGTTCATTCATATTTACAATATTTATAATCTGCGTCTGCAAAGTAACTTGTAATTAAAGCTGTAAAATACATGTAATGAAGTAAAAAGTACAGTATTTCCACGTAAATTGTGGTGGTGTAATAGAAACCTAAAATGGAAATACAGTGGAAGTACATCAAAATTCTAATACAACACTTGCGAAGATGTATTTAATTAGCACTAATCTGGTGTTTAGCTCTAATTAGCAAATGTTAGCATGCTAAAATGTTAACATAAGACGGAGATCATAGTTATTATACCTATTTAACATCATTGTGTTAGCAGTTTAATTGTATGCTGATGCGGATGTTAGATTTTAGCACTGAGCGTGTGTGCAGTATAGACTCATCAAGCAGCTAGCATGGCTTTGTTACTCTGCTTAGAAAAGTGATTTATATATTTATATATATTTAGAGATATGAATATCACATGGAAGAGAAAAGAGTGAGTTCTAATATTATCTTCAAGTTACATAAACTTAGTTGAGAGTTCATTAGATGCATGTATGGGGGCTGTAGTGGACAAGTCACTTAGTTGTAGTTAAGAGACTCACTTAGTAGTAAAGAGTATCTAATAAACTAACAAGTGTTTTTAGTTCAGAGTGAGGAGTGAATGAAAGAGCCTAATCTTACCTTGGCATAGTCCAGTGGCAGCTGGTCCTCTGGACACTTGAAGACGCCCTCACTGCAACAAAACAGGAGAAAACTTTTGTTATTATTGGAATGAGTCAGAACACAAAAAGACTGCAGAGAAAACCGAAAGTGTCTCAACGAGGTCAATGCACCGTGTTTGAATCGCATTCAGCGCTCTGCAGGATTACTAACTCTGACCCTGGCTGAGTGCAACTAGAGCTAACAGGCTTTTCTCTGACAAGTCTGTAAGAGCAGAGCTGCATCGCCCTCAGTTTTATTCTGTCTCTTCAAACGCACTCTTAATTTGAGAAGTTCTCTGACTCATCACGCTGCGTGACGTACAAACACATTCTCACATACACACGCTGCACAAGAGGAGTCAGATCTTTGAGCCACTGGCTTTAATGACATTGCCTCTTTCATCTTCCTCCCCTCAGAGGACGTGTCTGCACAGATTTGTGTTAATACAGCGGACAAAGCTACAAGTTGGAGCCTGATCCGTTGATATATAATATATATATGGGCTGATTCTGGACTCCATTTCCCAGCTATTTTCACCAATTCACATTTTCGAGTGTTTAATTGTTTGCCTTTGCTTCACAGTATAAATTACAATGTGCTAGTTTCAACGAGCTTCTGTTTTCAGAACATTTGCTGATCTGCGGGCAGCAAGACTGAGACACGTTTTTGCTCTTCTCCTGCGGCACTTTAACCCAAAATAAAATTTGAAGTCTAATTTTACTACAGGCCCGTGTACGGCTTTTGTGGCGCCACAGAGGAGCCATCATTGGCCTGTTTTTAAGGCCAAATGAACAAATGCCACGGCTCATTAGGGCAGCCCTCTCCCAGCGTCCCTACCCTGATGTCATCATGAAATATTCACACTTGTAAATAATGGAGGCAGCAGCCACTAGAGGAGAGCTGCTGCACACAATGTGAGTTTGCAATTGCTCAGCAAACACATCCACGCACACAAATGTTATTTTACAAAACAGAGAAGCCGATCAGTGCCTGATATCATCAAGATGTCAACGATGAATGTCATGAATGTCTGGAGCCACCACTGCTCTCATAGACATTTCATTTCCTGGTCTACTGTTTTGATAATCTGTTCATTATTTAAGCATTTTCCCAGCAAACGTCACAAACATGAATTGGTTTAACCTTCTCCAAAGTGGAGACATCCTGCTTTTGTTTTTTACGTCATAATGAATGCAGTGTGAATGCATGGAACCTACCTTACCTTGGGAACTAACCATTTTAAAAGCAAAAGATAAACAGATCAATCTGAGTGATAAACTGAGAGGAAAACGTGCTCATCATGCAAAATAGGTTGATGACAATAACAATTGAATAACAATGTGAATCAACTGATCCTTGTTTCTGCATGAAATCTACTGAGACTACAGACACCAGGGCACAGACGTGCTTGTTCAGAAGTCACGAGCCCTGAAGCTTGATCTGACCTCCCGTGCAAAGAGGCCTCTCGTAACGCTGACCATGCCTAAATTATGTTTAAGCTAATTAAGGGACAGCAGTGTGCAAACAGTAAGTATTTGCCTCTTGGTGCTTTTATTTGGTTGGCTGCTGTGTCACCTGACCAGGGGCTCCCTGAGGCACAGGGACATGTGACAGGAGGGGAGTGCATGTGCACTTCACCCCGTCTGCCCAGCTGCTGTGAAACCAAGGAGTGTGTTGAAGGGGGGGAAGGGAACAGAGGTCTAAGAGGGAAGGAGGGCTGATGAAGGGGGGTGGATGAGGGAGGTTAATGCATGACAAGACAGCAGTAATTCTCCTCCATTATGGTCACTGTGTCAGCAGGGAGCTGGAGACCAATTAACAAACCGCGACAGGCTGTAAAAAAGGGTCAATCGATTAGAGGCCTGCAGAGCCTGGTAAGCATCTCATGTGTAGTGTGAAATCATTTCCAGTACTCATCGCCATCACAGAGGAATCATGGCACATTGTGGAGAGAGAAGTATAGAAAGCGCGGCATGCAACAGTGAGAAGAGATGGGAAGCGACAGGCTCTCAGCTCGGGACAGGGGACAGCCAGAGGCCCCGTCCAGCTTGGGCTCCGTATCTGACGCACAGAGAGGCAGACAGGCGAAAAGAGCCTAGTCACAGAATGTCAGGATAATTCATTCCTTGGTCACACAGAAGCTCCTGCAGCCACGCATTCATGGGTTCGGCCCTGATGCTGCTGCTGCTGCTGCTGCTGCTGCTGCTGATACCGCCTGACTCTCTGGGTCACTCGTGAGTCGAGCTTGTGAGTCGAGCTCGTTGGCGCTTTGGGACAGCACATTAGTGGTGAAAGGTATGGCCGATATGTAACACAAATCCAGTTCAATTCCATCCATCTTCACTGAATGACTGACAAGCGGGGGAGCTACTAGAAGAGACGAGAGGGCGGCATGGTAGGAAATAACAGAATGCCACTGATAGGGGTGCAGGTAAAGACTAGGAATTGATTATCACTGAATTCTTCAAATTAATTCGTAAATTGTTTAATGTCAGGAAAACTACTATCCCCTGGCTCCCACTTTAATTATGACAACATAAGCAAGGCTCCGGGGTCTATTACTTGTACGATGATGAATGCAACAACAGTCATCAGGTAAGCTAACTGAACATATTACTCATATAAGCTCATTTGAAATGACTAATGCATCTAGATCAGGGATTCTCAACCTCTGGACTTCTGGTTAGAACAAATCAGACAGAACCCTAGTTTGCAGATACCCTTTAAAAAAAATCCAACATTAACACTAAAACAATGAATTTAGGTAATTTTAGGAGCAGATAGCTTCTAAAATTAGCCTGTTTATCTGGTGTGACTACAAGGTTAGCATGAGGGCTCACCACCTTTGAAAAATGCATGAACACACCCAAATCAGAAAAGCGTTTTTCCTGTTCTTCTCATTCGGTTGATCTTGCATGACTACAGCATGTACTGCTTTTTTAAAATCAGAGTTTCGAGTTTTGGGACGTTGGTCAGACAAACGAAGAAATCTGAGGATGCCTCCTCAGGCTGTGGGAAATTGTGATGAGCGCTGTTTTCTGGCATTTTATGAACTAAGCAATTAATACTGTAGATTATTTGTAAAGACAACACTGATTGTTGCAACCCTAATGCAGTCATTAAAGGATAAACATAACTGTTACAGAAAGCCCAAAGGGAAAACTCCTTCATGTACAAGTGAGAACTTGCGCCTCAGCCTCTTTTAAAACAAGTTTCACACTAATGTTTGTCTACCAGCTCTGTGACCTTGCCTCACACGCTAGTCAATTTTCATCCAGGGTGAGGCTGATAAACAAGTGTTTCAGCGTTGGGATGTCACAGGGGAGCAGCTTAAGACTGGACAACACAGTATAATACAATCACCTCATTAAAATTTCATTCCCTCCTTCTGTCCAAGACCAGAGGAGGGTCCACAGCTGCTGTGCTGCTGAGATGTTCACGTTTAAATCTCCTCACATTCGCCGTCAGACACGGGTACAAACCACTCATCTACAGGTGAAATGCACCCACCAGTCAAAACCCATCATTGCCTTGGACCTTAAATCCCTCTGCCCCTCTAATTGCCCCCCCTCTTCCCTGTCCTAAAATCTTCTTTTCAGGCGCAGATTAAAGCAGCCACCCATTCATGCAGCTGATCAATGATGAGCCATCACAACATGCTCCGTCACTCCGCGCACGGCTCCTGACAGGCAGACGGTGAGAAGTACAAATCCCCCAGGTTTAATCTCACCGGAGCGGAGGAAGAGAGGGCCTGTGTGGGGAGGGTGAGGGGTAAGCTTTTTAGAGCGACAGCAACCAGCCTGCAGGCCTCACAGAGCGCACACGTCGGCGACAGGCCACCTCCTCACAACCCGAGACGGCAGAGTAACCTTGAAACCTAGAGACTCCCTGTGTTTGCCATTGCAGAGGGCAGGGCTGTCGAGACACACTAAACAAACTAAATCAAAAGCATGAGGGCTTTGGCGAGTCTGTGGCACATTAACACTCCAGGTATTTTCTCATTGACTCAGATAGCATCGGGAGCCTTGACTGAAGTGCCATTTAATCTCCTACAGGAGCTCACTACCAGCTTTTATGTTCATCCTCATGCTAAACCCTTTTGTCTTTTCAAGTTATACCCGGGATTAACGTTTATATACACAAACAAAACCTTAAACTCTGTGCAGGCTTTTGGTCTCACAGAAGAAACTGAACTTCCTCTGTCTCTACGCAGGAAGTTGGAAGAAAACAGGAATTTTGTTTCATCCTAGTTCCTAGGATAAAGTTGCTATAATCCCCTAAATCTGGTGTTGGGTTTGTGTATTCAAGACGGCGCACTGTCACGACTTCCTTCATCTGAGCCAGACTTTGTCCCACTTCCAGACTATACACTAAACCTATTTCAAAGCTGCCTACATTCACAGTGAGAATACAGTACATGTAATGTACATGTAAACTAGCAGATAACATAGGTCAAATCCACGTATTTTGCTGTTTTGTACTGACAAACTTACTCGACTTTGAACAGCTTCAGTCACTTTAATAATAGAAACCTCACAAAGAAGAAGCCAAAACATTTTTCCAAAGATTTAATGGTTTATTTTTATGTTTTTCTAGCTGTCTCTGGAGCTGTCTGACCACAACCCACAATTTGTCTTAATTTCTTCCAAATGAAAATGGAGGCGCTGCCTGTTGAGGAGCTCCTCCATTTCTGCTCTGCACGAACAACAGGCTCAACAGCAGACTTAAAAATCAAACTTAGTTAGTTTGTATATTGATATGTATGAGCTGCATCCAACTAACAAGCCATCAGAAAAACAACTTAAGACAATAAAAGCAGCAGAGGCTCTAACAACCTTATGACGGGCTGGATTAACGCCCTTATGCGAGCAGTCACTTAAAGAGGGACGGGACTAAAGGGTCTGTGGTGTTTCCACCTGTGGAACCTGATACACGGTGAGCGCACATCTCCCTTCGCTCGCAGCTGATCCAGCTTTCAGCCAAGCATCTCCGTGGCCCTATCAAGTGTCTGAAAAGGGAGGAGCTGCACCTACTTTCACAGTGGTGTGATGACACACCAGCCCACAGGTGGATCGACTGCTCCTTAGCAGGCTTTGTGTGGGGGACATCTATGTAGAAAGATGCTGTGACAGCTCCTTGTGTGGGATTTAATAGCTACAAGATAAGCTGTCCAATACCTGGCTTGCTAGAGATTATGTTCTGTATACTCCTACTGATGTCTGTGGTAACAAAACGAGCATTTGAAAATGTTGCAATCGGAAAATTTTAATATTAAAACATTTATTAATAAAGAAAACATCTAGAAAATAGATTGCTAAAGAAAATAATCATTTGCTATAGACCAGGTGAAGAGGTCTAAACCTGATATTTTCTGATATAGGCTTCTTTTTCAATGTCTATAATTTACCTAGTCCACTATCCCTCGGTTTTTGTTTTGTTCTCAATTTTTGGGGGTTGAGGAATGTTGAAACACAGATGACCTACACTGTCCCTGAACACCTCACAACATAGATATGTGTCGTGGGCTCGGTTTCAGAACCGTTACACCCCTAATGCTTATGTTTTTTGTTTTTTTTATTACTTAATCTGTGATATAAAAGGGGGTGTGCCTCAGCATGATCAACACCTGTGATTGACAGGCACTGTCAAAACTCTGTCACTCTGTCACACGCAGAGAACGGTGAGCAGTTTCTGCGTGTCCTGAGAGCCAGTGCTCATGCTCGAGCACCCGGCAAAGATGTTCAGCCAGTTCGATGCTTGAGAGTGAGTCTGTCTGTCCCTCTGTAATTATCTCTAGGTCACTGTGTATGTGATTAACCATGTTCCAGTCTTCTGTGCTTACTTTCTCATTAATTAATGATCATACTGTATTTCGGTGTGGCTTCATACTTTTCAAGTGGCTACTAGACCTAATGTAGAAAGTCCGTAAATGTGAGTTAAACACACAGTTCCTGTATCCTAAATTCCATGCTAAATCTATTCCAATGAAAAAACACATTTTTTTGCTTAAATGTATCTTTTTCAGTAGCACAGGCCTTAGTTTTGTTTTGTTTTGTTGACCCTGCAGGTGCACACCCATCCAGAATATGACACCTGTAAAATCCCATTCGACTTCCTCTGCTGGTCACTAACAGACACTGGCAGCTGTATCACATGAAGTAACAATGGCTGACAGTTTGCAAGTCATGGTCATCAATAAGACAGTAACAAATTACATCTGACAGCCCTAAAAAGACAAGCGGAAAATTAAACCGCTTCCAACGGTGTTTACATACGTTCATATAAAACAAGCACAGCTAAACTTTTAAATGGAGTTTAAAATCTCTATTTTTTGCCTCCTTATCCGCAAAAATTCTATTTTTTATTGCTTGCCAAGGCAAGTGGAAGGAAGGCACTACTGCTACTACTACTACTACAGAGAGTGTGTGTGTGGGTGGATGTCTGGCCTCTTTCCCTGGCTTCTTCTCCAGCACCCCATGTAACACGCTCACTGGGACCAAATCTGGACCAAGATAGAAAAAAAACATTAAAGGATGCTTTTTTTTTTTTTTTTTACTACAGTTATACCAACGCTACAAAAAACAAAAAAAGATAGTGAATTTTAACGCTACTAGGATTTCACTTTCTCTCTTTTGTAATATTCCTGCAAACAGGTAATTTTACGACTGCACAGACCCTGTAGATACTGACTGTCAGGACACCTGTGGTCATTGTTTCTCATGGTGTCACTGCTTATGTAATGATATTCATTTCTCCTTCACCTCACCATGCTGACACCTGTAAGCACAAGCCATGTCTATGGCTATCTATGAAGTACAGAAAACCTTCCTAAATGTCAGCATTTACATTTTTTTTATTTATTGCTTTCCACTGAGCAACTTTTCCACTCCTGGAAAAAAGGTGACTGTACATGTGCGCCTACAATTAAAGAGGAGAATTATTCCTCTTCTGTGTTTTATTATATTGTTTCCTGACATCAGACCCGTATTTCCTGGACAGAAACATTTGCTTGTGCGATTATAAAAGTTGCTCATAGAAGCTGGCAAAATCAGTCAGTTTCAATTTGTGAGCAGACGATGACTCATCCAATTGCCAGAGGCAGACACACACAGCCATGATAGCAAAGTGTAAAGGAAACAGCCACCTGCCAGAGAATAAGCTCGGCTGCAGAAACAGCACAGGGGGGACGGAAAGGAAGGATGGATGAATAGATGAAGGGAGGGTCAGAGGGAGGAGGAGCAGCCATCTGCGAGCTGAGTGCAAGCCTGTGAGATGCCATAATCCATCCTTAAGTGTGTGAGGAGAGGAGACAGTGCTTATAAGTATTTATAATCCCCTGCACTGTCTCTTTCCATCAGTGTGATCAGACTTTGACACACAGTCTTTCTCAGAGATGGTACGGTTATAGCGTGAAATGCTAATCCAGGTCTTCTTCATTTGTATTGATTAACATTTTTGATTTAAGTAGCTTGATAACAAATATTCAAATATGAAGCTAGCAGCAGCAGCTAGTTAGCTTACTTTAGCATAATAAGTGGAAACAGCTAATTTGTCTCTCTCCAAAGGTTTTTTATTCAGATTAAACAAACAAGATGCTATTTAGTGACCCTTAGTGGTGTTGTACTGACAGTATCTTCACATTTATAAGACATGAGTTTAGAGGAGCAGTTTGACACTTTGGTAAATATAAAATACTAAAAATATTTGATTTCTTGCTGAGCGTTAGGCACAGAGAATGACACCACTTTAAAGTCTGTACATTAAGTATGAAGCTAGCAGCAGCAGCTCTTCTTTTTAAAGTTAGCCAAATGTAACGACTGGAAACAGAAAATTTGCACATCCAAGTCTGGCAGACCTACAGATTTGTTTTTGTAAGAAAGTGCTACACTACCGTAATTATAGTAGCGTTGTTGTTTTTTATGGTTAGCCTCAGACTTAGAGGCTAGTTTTCATTTTGTTTTCACAATTGGTGCTAGGCTAAGCTAGCTGTAGATTTATATTTACTGTAGTCAGAAAGGTAGCAATTTTGCCTTCTAACTCTTGACAAGAAAATCATATTTCCCAGAATATGATTGGCTATAACACCAGTAAGCTTAAACCTACTGCTTAAAATGATATGGATTTCGGTCTCTGTGATGAAGTTTCACACATAGATTGTTTTCTGCTGCCAATGTAACAGAATGCTTCACAATCTTTTGTTTTCCTGGTCGATTTCATCGGCCAGATTATTCGCTGTATGCAGGAGGTAGAGGAAAATCAATCCACTTTCATTAACTGCTGCTGATCTGGGTGCAGGGTGGGGGTTGAGAGAGAGAAGCCTGTCCCATCAATTCTACTAGTAGCTGAGCTCATGCATGAGTGCTGCCATCCTCACCCATGCAGTATACACAGCAAGAAAAGAGACTACTATAACTGAGGCGTACACACACACACACACACACACACAGGACCAGCGCTGCGTACATGAAAGGAAAAGGAGATGCTTTATGTTTGATCTGGTTGAAAGGCGTTCCTGGAGGGGCGGGGTGGGTGGAGGACTGTGCCTGGAGATCAATGAAAGTCCTGAGCTTTAACATGTCACACATGTGAGAAGGACCTGGTGGTCTGTGAAAAAGTGCTAAAAGCTGCTGTCAAGATTGCAACAGGTGTGAAACATCCCACTCACCATTTTACTACCCACTGTCACACATTTGCAAAGATTCAAATGCAGCAAGAGAACAAGAAACTGATTGACTGTTATCCAACAACTTAGCCCAAATGGAAGCAATTACATGCTATAAATTTGTCCAGACACGTGTGATTTTGAGCTGTTTTAATCACAGATGGCTGGTCTAATTTTAGCTCAGCTTCAGAGGGCAGATTTCTGCTCAAAAGAGTGATCTGCAGCGACGGCGACTGGCTTCGAGGAGCTGCAACGCTGCCACACTAATCCTGTTGAATGCCTGCACTGGACAGAGGGACTCTGAGATTGCCAAAGCATTGCCTGGCCTATTAAAAGGAGAGATGGCTGCCAACTGTATGCATATGGTGCTGGAAAAGCAGTACCAGACACAGTTGCCTCATTTTTCCTTCAAACAACATTAATGAATCAGCTATTGGATCCACAATTATCATGAAGCACAGCGTGAAATCGCACCACTAATACAGATTAAGCGTGGAAGCAGCAGTGTGCTTTGGGCTATTGTACAAGTCATCTGTCAGCAGAGAAAAAAAGGAAACCATCAGTATGTGAATTTAGCAATAATAAGGTGTGTCTTTCAGAAAACAGTCAAAAAAATTTTTGTTATCTTCTGGTCTGAACTAATACAGTTCCTTGCCTAACAGCTTGATATTTTGGGAAGCCGTTTATTTGCTTCCTTGTTGTCTGCCTGACTAGCTTAGCTTAGCACAAACACTAGAAAGATGGAGAAACAACTAGCTTGTTTTGGGGTTCATTTGTAAGGGCTGGTGTGGCTACCTGTAGCTTCACGTATACAGGTATGTACGAGAGCGGTGTCTGGTGAATAAGCATTTCTTAAAACACATGTATTCCTTTAGATATGAACCGGCTTAAACAACAACGCACTGGTTAGCTTGGCATAAAAAGTGGAAACAGCTATCCTGCTACTACGAACACCTCTAAACTCATTCAGGATACCGGCAGTCTTGCTGTTTTTGCCTGTTACAGTTAAACAGATCGTAACGTCTACAAAGTAGACAAAGTGTACTTGCAAAATGTTGAACCATTTCTTCTGGATGTATGTTATATCTTCTTACACATTTCTAACTATGCTAGCACACTGTCAGTGGCCAGAACATCTGACAGATGGTTAATGGGGAGGTTAAAGGGTTAATGCTCTGTAAATCCAGATAAGCTTATTCTGCATTATAAAGCATTTCACTTTTAACACACTTCTCTGATTAGTCAGTATCCTGTGTAGTCAGTCCTTTATAGAAATAGGACATTTAAATGCCAGGAAAGTTTCTGTTCAACCATGTCATGAAGTAATGAAGCTGTTTGTGTTAAAAAAAGACATTAAAATTTTAAAAAAGGATTTTACATCAATAGGTTTCGTGCTCTTTTGACCAATTAAGACACTGTGTATGAGGTCGTCCCATAGTGGGGATAATCAACTCCTAAAGTAACAAGGTGAATTTCAATGTGAATTAAGTGTCAAGATGCCAACGGCTTTTCTCCTTTTGCTCTCTATGGGGTTTGTTTTATGACTTTCAAAACTGCCAAGATCTGTTACACCCAGTCCAGAAGCCAAGAGGGACAGTTTGTCTTTAAAGAGAATTTACTCAGCACTTGACCACCAAAGGACATCAATCAGAGGCCACTCCGAGGTAAAGTTTCACAATTTAGCACCTACACACCCATGAGCTCATGGCAGTAGAAGATGGAAGGACTAGCTGCTGCTTGGCATGCCTTCATCATAAATCACATTTTATAGCAATTGGTAAGCAGAGTACTTCAGTTCACTCATTTATGGAGTGTGTTCTCAGTGCCAGAGCACATAGCAGACAAAGAAGACTGCTGATTTTTTGTATGCACGCAGATCTACTGTGTGCCCCCGGGGAAAGAGCCTCGCCTCTCATCACCCTTCAATTAAAAATTATTCTTTGACTGCAGAATGACGTCGCAAAATATGTGGAGCATACAAAGACCACAAGTTGTTAAATCAAGTCCAGGAAGCAACTGACTTATGAGCAGATTATTTCACCTCAATTGAGCATCACCTCCAGTGCAGCAGGTGGTTAGTGGAGATAATACCTCCAACCAGTATCATCGTATGGACAACAGAGCTTTTAATTAACCAGCAACTGTTCACCCTCAGCACCAGAAAAGGAAATGAAACGTTTATAATTAGCTTGTTTTAGTCTATTTTAAGTGCTGTCTTGACTGTTAGATGCTAAAATCTGATTAGATTATCCAGTTATATAAGTGTTTCATGTACTGTATTACTTTCCGCAACTCTTCCCATTTACCCGGGCTTGGAACCACCTACCCTTGGGTTCTTAGACAGTTAGCAATTGCCGGCTGCCCTACTGCACTGTCTTAAAACACTGGACCTTTTCTGGTATTTTGACCATTTTTCATTTTCTGCAAATAAATGCTCTAAATGACAATATTTGTA
>JAUMHL010000005.1:23092778-23110673 GCA_032362345.1 Sandelia bainsii
CTGGTCCAGGTAATCAGCAGTGTGTAGGGCAGGGAGAGCTGGAAAACAAGCAGGGCAGTGGGGCCTGAGGACCGAGTCTGAGAACCACTGGCTTACCATAAAGACAGGTAAAAGGTAATAAAGCCACGCAAGCTGCCTCTTTCCAGTTTTTGTGCTAAACTATGGCTCAAATATATTTGTCATTTGGGGTAGTCAAAGTGGTATTAATCTTCTAAAAAAACAAACAAGAAAGTAAATGAGCATATTTCCAAAAAATGTCAAACTTTTACTTTAATTTACCAGAACAACTTTTGAATTGATCGCTTCACTTTAATTGGTGGATTAACTGGATTACAGTGAAACTAAGCGTGAGTTTTTCTTCCACTAAGGTCAACACATATAGTCAAATAAGTCAGACAGTTGCTAGTGGAAGAAGAGTAAAAGCGGAGGAGGTGTTCGGTTGTAATGCTTCTAATGCTGGTGATTGTGCATCTGGGCATTCAGACAATAAAAGCGTGGGAGAGCGCAGCAGAAAAACTGAGTATCACCTACATCAATGAGGTGAAAGAAAACCTGCATTTAGTGTACACACAGACTTTGTGTCTATGTTAAAATGAATCATGGCTCATTCCCAAAAAAACAAACACTCTCCTGGCTTTTGGACAGTGAATAATCGAGCAGTGAAAAATTCTCATATTAGCCTACTTTGCAGCTCAGTGTGACTCTGGGTAAGTCAGCAGCACTACCCTCACTATACGACTACATGGAGGTCTGTATAGGAAGAAACTCCCGAGCCGAACAAACCAATTACACCCCTGTCAGGGCCGTGGCACAGCACTGCATCATCCCCACAGAGGCACCACTGTCACATTGCATGGCACTGCTGTGGCTTGGTAGAGCCAGGACTGATGAGCAGTGGGGCCTGGCATGTGGGGCATGGCTGTAAGACCTACTTAGCCCTCACACAGTGAAGGAAACTGTTACATACCATTAAGTGTTTATTCCCCTTTATTAAAGAGGCGGTTTTGCTAAAACAAAGACCAGGCTTGATCAGCACACACTAAGCTGTGTGAAGCATGTGACTCATATTTGATTGCAGAAGGTGTTGAAGCTGCAGGGCTGAGCCACTTTCATCCCATGACTCTCCCTCGGAGCGGGGGCAGCCTCCAGGACTGCTGGTGCTGCTGCTGCTGCCGCTGCAGCAGAGTATTTACACATTCCTCTCAAGGCGGAAACACAGCCTATTAGCATCACATGCCTGTGGACACAGAGGCACGCATCAGCTATTTTCAACGCTCAGTATGTGGTGAAGTAGGAACAATTGTGTTTCCTCAAGTGCCTCTCACACACTTCACCTAAGTTTGCCATTGTTTGAAGTGAGAACACGAGATTAACCCTTTTTAAAATAACAGAGAGTGTAAACTCTCCCTATTTAGCAACCAATAAACTCATAATAAATGGTTTATAACACACAGCTGTAACAATATAGTAATGATGTTAGGAGTATATTATTTTCCTACGACATATTTGACCTATTAGAACATGTGGGCATTAATAAACAGTTATATCTGCTTAAGACTACATGATAATGTGTTTACAAACCATGAATTATATGTTTATATACTGATTATTAATGATAAATAGGAGAACTTATAAAGTAAACTTTTAATTTCTATTTCCTAAGAAAGGATGACTAACACTGAAGTAATGTCACACGCTAACATTCTTGTGTGGTTTACTGCAACACAGTAGCAGCTATGCAGACAGTGACAGAGCCGGCAGTGTGAAAGCAGGCAAACTCTGCTTGGCAAGCCCAGGCTGGATGTTCCCCTGCCCTCAATAATTACACAAAAAAAAGAAAAAATACGATCGACCTAGTTGCACAATGGGTGCAGCATTAGTTAACTACTGTATGTCAGCCTCAATAAACTTGAACTTTCCTCACAAAAGATGCACACACCCGGCGGCCAAGAGAGACAAAACTGACCCCAACGGGCACGCTCGGTTAATTAAAGAGGTGACGATGCAGACGCCGACTCTTTACACTCAGTGATGCTGGATTATCATCAGCTGTTGATATGAATGTTTATTTAAGCTTTAACGTAGTGGAAAAGTGGCCCTGCAAACAATGTGACGTTTTACACAGACATGGATCACTAATCTGATTAACTGGAATATGTCTGTGATTGAAACATTTTTTCAGACATCTCAACACAATACAATATATGGTCAAAGATAGTGGTATACCACTTTTTAATGAGGCATTCTTTTGTGATATGTAATTAATTACCTTATAGGTGTTAATAAATAATTTGCTAATCCTTAACACATCGGTTATAAGTCACTATTAGAGCAGCTTTTGTGTTGCAAGCTTGGACAGAATGTATTTAGAATGTATTTATCCTTTCCATTTGGTAATAGTGTGGTTACAAATCTTACTCAGTGCTCATGTCTGCAGTTCTAAATGTTAATTAGTCATTAATAAGGAGTTTTAATCAAGTCGCGGCGACTGTGGTTCAGCTGGTCATTGGTTCGACTCCCTGTTCCTCCTGGCAACATGTTGAGGTATCGTTGGAAAAAACACTCAAATCCTGACACTGCAATAGCATCACCATATATGTCAAGCAACCTAATAGCTTTATCTCTAAAGCATTAGTAAGTGATTTATTAACCATTAATAAGGCCATAAATCCCTTTAAGTATCATGCCTCTTCATAAATAAGTGTTACTTATAAGAAAGTGGTCAGACACGGAGGAGGCCTCACATCTGCAGTGACATCCCAACCAGACAGTTACTCAAGTAAAAAACTTTCACAAGTTGGGAAACTTCAGTTAAATTCAGTCTGTGGGAGTTTTAAAAAAAAGAGCATAAACTGGAGGATGAACACGGAGGCGGGCAGGACGAGGCGAAGTGTTGGGCCAAACTCATTCATCAGCAGCGAACGCTGTTCCTCCCTCACTCTCTTTGTTCATCTGAATTTCATCGTTTTCGGCCAGATGCAATTTGCTGCTGTTTAGTAAGCCAGCGGAGGCTTCCTGATGACTCAGTGTACAAAGCAGGAACTCACGACAAAGTGGTTAATGTATTCACAGCAGTACCCCACATCTCCGCTGCTCTCCTGTCTGTTTTTCTGACGTAAGAAATTTGTGAAAAAAGCAAGTTGATATAAGATACTTTACGATTACATTAGATATTCCTCTTTCCTGACAGCAAGGCTCGTTTTCAAAGAAGCTACAGTGTTATTTGTGTGCGCGTTTCCCTCAGGGTGCCTTCAAGTTTCATCAAATAAAACCTAACACACTTTAAAACCTTCTTCAGCACTGGCGGCACTTAAATAACAGTACGTGAAATCAAACTCCAAACAGCTGCAGACCAGTCGCACTGAGCTGATTTCTCACTAGAAACACGAGCACACCAAGAAACCGCAGCCTTGTTTTAAGCTGTACAGCGAAAATTGACTATTTAAAAGCTATATTTACCTATTCTCCAGAGCAACAAGGCTTTGAGGTTAAGTAGTATGGTTTAAGACTTGTTCAGAAACTGCAGACACAAACTGTGTCTAAAACAAAAGTTAGCAGTTTCTGTTTTGTCTTTCTTTTTGTATCTTTCCATCTGATCACTGAAACTCAGATGTGAATCAAACTGAGCTGAGCCACAGGTGTAGGCGGCGGCGTCAGTTGGTTAAGCAGTCGCTTGAACCAACCCGAATCAGTGGTTCGACTCCCAGTTCCTCCTGGCACACATGTTGAAGTGTCCCTGGACAAGACACTGAACCTTGAACCTTTGGCACTTTAAGTGTAGCAGCTGGTCCACAAGGAAATTAAAAATCATATCAACAGCGGTGAGGTTTACAACACATGAGCTTGTGCTCTGCTGTATATCACCTGGATATGACTCAGTAACTGTAAAAGCAACTGTAAGCACTTTCATTCACAACATGCTGTGGTTATTACACATACACAGGCCTACAAGCAGGACTGCAATTACTGACTATTCTGTGTTTTTTTTTAAATCTTATTGTTAAACTTTTTCCTTTGTCTGATCAATGCTACAAAATGTCAAAACAAAACAGACATTTTTGCTTGAAATACAAATTAATTTGATTATTGATTCATTTTCTGTCAAAAAATCTTCAGACCTTCATTGTCAGCAACAAAAGTCACTTATCACATGCAAACAACACTGCAGAAAGTGTCTGTACAAACAAAGAATCCGTCTAATAGTTTATGAAGGAATGAAAATTCACTACATTCCATCTTTCCATTGTGTTTCCATTGTGTTTGCAGTTAAGTGAACGTAAGTAAAACAAGGAATCTTTCTACAGCGTTTCGTTCAGACGTCAGTGTTGAGCAGATTAGGAGGTGAGGAGGTGAGCTGGGGGTCTATCAAGACTGCTGACCTCACAGTGAATGGTCCCTCAGTGGGCCCCCTCCCCTGTGCCCTGACTGACACTAATGAAGGAATCTGTCTAATTCTAGACTCAAAGACTCCCTAACATACACACACACACATACTCAACCTCATTACCCCCAGCTCACAACCGGAGCAGACTCAACCAGCCCAGGGGCAAAAACACAAACAGGACGGGGAGGCAGGGGCCCTCTGCAGGACAAACACCACAACATCAACCATATTTCACACTAGTTAAACATGATTAAGCAGAAAAACAGTGTCTGCGTGTGAACTTTGTGATCATTTACACTGCTCTGTGTCTTGTTTGTCATGGGGCCACAACAGTCGCCTCATCCGATGCTCCGTGAGGACAATGAAAACACAGCCACCTGTCCTGAAGACACCTGCGCGCCTGCTCCAACAAAAGCCTCCTGCACCTCTGTTTTTCCGCACATGCACAGATGAAGGGCGGCTCAAATCAGGCCTCATATTCTGTCAGTGCACCGTGCAGCTGAGGCATATTAGAATAAACGTGCACGAGGAAAGGTGAGGGAGGGGACACACCTACACGTCCTCTATTTACTGTTGCTCGAAAGAAACTAGACAAGGTATCGCCTGCATAGAGCTGGATCTGTCTCTGTTTGTACACACACACACATACACTGTACCTTAGAAATTCTTGCAGACAAGTGTCACAGAACCGATGTCCACAGGTAGACACTTGGACCGGCTCCCGCATCGCCTTGCTGCAGAGCGGACACTGGAACCGTCTCTTTGGTTTTTCCAGAAACTTGTAATCGAAGCCGGGCATCGCTGTCAGGGATTGTCGGGCCTCCGGCTGCAGGGTTAGAAAGGTAGAAACGTCCCTTTATGAGTCTCTGCTAACCCCTCCAACACAAGCGAGCTGTTGAGCTGCACTGCCCTTTAAGCGGATGAGGGGTTCATATCACGTTCCCTTCCGCCACCGAGCGATCGGGCTTTCAGGAGGCGAGTCCTCCACAGCTTCTTCCTCCTGCAGCGACACACGGCGCCACACTACAGTGTGGAAAACACTCCAGGAAAGATCAGAGGTTGGTCCCGCTGTAGCCTGCTCTCTGCAAAGCTCGGGGTGTATTTTGTCCACCGGCGCTGCTGTGGGTCCTCCCGTCTCCCTCTGTGGATGCAGCACTGACACTGAGCACAATGCATAACCCCTCCGTCTGCTTAGGTGCAACCGAGTCCCGCCTCCTCCTCCCCCTCCTCCTCCACGCAGGAGGAGTCAAGAAGCTGAAACTGCTCTGTTCACACCCTTTTATCCTCTGATCTCGCGTTATGGATCTTTTAATTGGGCTTTTTTGTTTGTCTGCAGTGGCCTCCAGCTGTTTGTTTTCCCATGCATAGGTTTAACATGAATTATTTAGCACCCATAAAGTCATGAAATGAAAACTATTTCAAACATGCATGTGATTAATTATTAACATAAGAGGTGTAGGGTTTGGTTGTAGATCCAAATGAACAAAATAAAAAAATGATTAATCCATACACTGTGGTTTAAGCTCATACAGGAGCCTACAGTGCAGTGTGAGGTGACACACGCCCTCTGGTGGCAAAGCAAGTGCATAAACTGAAGCAACACACTAGTATTATTTCTCTACACATCATGTTCAAGTCTCATCTATAGAGAACAAAAACAAAACAAAAAAAACAACACATTTAAATTATATTGCAACAGTGCTAAAGCAAACAACTCGGCATCATTTGATGAAATACAAGAGCACATACACATATTTTTTTTGGATCATTCTTCAGCTGCTATATTGCCACTGGATTACATCATCATTACATCACCGTCCAAGACAACAATGGAAAAAAAAAGATGCATGTCTTCAGAAAAGGTGTGAATATATGTTGTTATAACTGCTGACAGAATATGATTACACTGTATGAGCAATAACAGAATAAATACACATGTAAATAAATATACAATGATTATTACAATAATGGAGCCAACTGCTAATTAATCAGATGAAACAACAAAGTAAAATAAATAAAGAATTGGTTGATTAATGTGAGAATAAAAGGGACAGTGGCTGCATTAGCAAGCAAAGGTAATGAGACTGTCACTGACAAATCCCACTGTGACTTACTGACTCATGTTAATATCATGATCCTAAACTGTTGCTTTATTTTAAAGTCAACCTTCACAGCCCTGATACACGTCTGGATTTTAAATTATTTTCTTTTTGAAAAAAATAATAAAAAGTAAAAAAAATAAACAGCATGTTCTACAAAGCTTTCATTCATTGGCAAAAGGGGTGGAGAGTAACTAAGGCACTTATACTCTACCTAAGTATTATCTTATTTTATAATGCTTATGTTATGCTTCACTACATTTCAGAGGGAAATACTTACACTATATGCTCTGCATTCATGACATTAAAGTCACCAAGTGGCTTGAATGTTGCTGTCCAAATCATTTTACACCAATAAATCAGTTCAGCAACAATAAGGCAAATAGTGGCCAATGACATGGCTGCACATGACACACACAGCACTGCTGAATGATCCCTTATTGTGTAAAACTGAATTGGAAAGAGAGTGAGTCTTTAGTCAGCCCTTAATCACAATTACAGCTTATGGACTCAGGGCAATACGTTCGCGACTTACACCTGCAAAACCTGTACATTCCACGTACCCACTGACTGATCAAAGTACTATCAACTAATAAATAATCATACAACCTATTTTTTGGATGATAACATTAATAATGCAGGACTTTTACTTTGTGGTATTGGCACTTTTACTTAGGTACTTCTACCTCTGCGCATCTGGGCTCCTGCTTTAACACTAGGTCATCTTTTAAACTTGTTTTGCACAATATACACTGTATAACACAACATTTTAAATTAAATGTACTTTTCAGTCAGAACACAGAATCTACAAGTTCCTACAAAGGAACAAAAATGGTAGTGTCTACTTTATGCTTTCTAATGTTAAACTTTTATAGTTTATATTTTCACATATATACCAAAGTATTTCTGTGGCCTTGCTACTTTTACTTGAGGAAAATAATATGACTACACAGTGCACAATATTGTAAACTTTGTGCTCTATATGGTTCAGATTTCTACAGTACAACGAACTGGAAATAAAATACTGTCTATTGCACGTAAACTATTAATTCCACAATCCCATTGCTCAGATGTACTATAGAGATGTAAATAGAGAAATGTAAATGTGTCCGAACCACAGTCTGTGGTCCAAACTCTCCATTTACTGTTCACTATATACACATACTGTGAGTTGACTGTATAGTGACTGTCTTAAAGACTTGGTTCAGTCTATCACTAAACAACAGGTCGTTATCTGGTCTGAACACTGCTGTGTAGTTACAAATGCATTTGAGGACTAATTAAATAAAGCACAATGTGACCACTGACAACATGATGAATGTGTTTGGTTCATTTCACTGGTGACCTCTCAAGTAGCTTCATTCTTTCAGTTTTTTTGTGTACTGTATCATCTCTTTCACCAGTAGCTTAAGAGAGCTGAAACCAGTTAGACTATTACTGGGCTTTCGTGGTTTATCGTGCTAACCCTGCATGTGAATGGGAACAATAGCTCACCACATGGGAGCCGATTTTCTGCAGTCCAAAATCAGTCACAGTCTTACGACATTCCTCTAACCAAACTGCTGTGAGATACACCTGATGCAACAGTCAGGTCCGTGATATCACGGCACAGAATAAAACAAACATTGATTCCTGAAGGAAAAAAACAAAACACCAGATAGAGAGGAAGACCAAGTGAAACTCAGAGGCCACAGCTGCAGTATGAAAGGGAGCCTTTCAACTGCGGCACAGATGGGCCTCTGGGAGGAGTTATTCAGAGGAAAGCGTCCTTCACCTCAGGCCACCGCCAGGCTTCATGACAGCCGCTGAGTGGGCGTCAGTTTGTTTTGAGGACAAAATCATCTCGGGACAGGTTCTTCAAGCAAAGCTGAAACAAGAGGGACAAAGGTAAAATAGTTCATTTCTATAAACTCTTTTGACAGTTTATTAATTTATTCAGTAACTTTTCAGTCTAAATACCAGTGATGTCCTGGTTCTAGTTTCTCACTTTGTGAGTATTTTGCTGCTTTTATTTGTTATATGATGATAAAGGTGTTGACCCCCAATGGCCTGATCTACTCAACCAAATATCAGTATAATAGTTTACTATAGGCAATCATGGCATCTGATTAATCAACTAATACATTAATCACAGTACAAACTATGAGAATTTTCCACAAAATGGGTTAACAAAACCATACATAACCATGTACAGTGTACAGATTATCAATTTGTTTTTAAAGCTTCTATAATTAGTCAACTAATGAATAAGTCAGTTAACAAAGAAATTACAACTCAAAAAGAAATAATAATTTTGGTAATTCTTATATCAAAAATTACAAAAAATTAAAATTAATTAATTAACATTAGCATTTTTCCGTGTTATTCCATTGTGAGTTGATGTTATTTTGGTTTTGGGAACACTGGTTAGATAAAAAAAGGAATCAGAAAATGATACCTTGGGCTCTGAAAATGTATAACTGTTCACTATTTTCTTCTCAGACAAAATAATAAAATGATAATAAATAATAATACTAATGCTGGATTTAATAGAGAAAATAAAGCAGATTAATCAGTAATGAAAATGATCATAGTTTCAGTCCTAAACATAAGCATATGAAGTTGTTTTACAAGTGATTTTATAGCAATAAATCAATTTAGAAATACTGTAATAAGGCTGATAGTGCTTGTCATGTGTGAGTTCACACTGTACTTTTTCTACAGCAATAAAATGATTATTATTGGCAAGTTGGAATCATAATTACAGCTTTTTCTTCTCAGTAGCTGAACAAGATGTGTTTGTTACACCTGCAAAACCTGTAAGTTTCATGTACCGACTGGCTTTGAATAGGTGTGGGGACATGTCTTAGTGTCTCGTAAAAGGATGTTTTTGATGCAAATCTGTTAA
This sequence comes from Sandelia bainsii, assembly GCA_032362345.1. Lineage (NCBI taxonomy): Eukaryota > Metazoa > Chordata > Actinopteri > Anabantiformes > Anabantidae > Sandelia > Sandelia bainsii. The sequence goes on from JAUMHL010000005.1 coordinate 23,102,149, forward strand.
TATACAGTGTGTAGGAATCCAGTTGAAAGGTTTTCCATGTGCAAAAGAGCCTAAAGTTCTATAATAAACAATATACTGTATATAAGATACACAAAGATTGTCATCGGCCTCTTTCAGAAAGTTGTAGTATTGTATTTATCAGCCTTTTTTCTGCTATTGGAAGGAAGCTTCTAGTAAAATGACTTATAACAGTAACAGAAAACCTGTAGCAAGGATTGCCACCATTTTTGTTACTTAATTAAATTATGCAGTTTAATCTAAATCTGCAGCTATGATCAATATGGACTATAGAGGGAGGTTTTAACCCCACCTTCGCTCCTTTTCCGTTTCTTTAGAATAAAAATGTATGACAAGCAAAGCTACACTCATGTCTTTGGTGAATGAGGCTTCAAACTTACAAATAAGTCCTTTCACAATTCTACATGGATGTCTGTCAGCGTTATGAAGGGAGCTCTTCTCAAGTTCAGTTTGCCTTTCATCTGGGGATTAGTACTCTCTGTTAGATCTCCCCACATCCCAACATCTCACCGTGTTTGTTAACAAAGGGTAATAAGCGAAATATTACGTTTCACTGCCAGCAGAGTGTTGCCATGACAACAAGCCACTGATGTCACTGTGAATGGGTGACTCTCTTCGAGCTGCACCACTTTCGGTATCCCAGAATCCTCCTCTTTTCTGCCAAGCCGGCCACGGGCCCCCTTTCCCCAGGTGTACACCTCCCCTTCTGTAAAAACCAGAGACAAATGTCATCATTTCTTGGAACTCAGAGCGAGACCCCTAGGATGAGTTAATCCACACAAATCTTAGAGTGACAGCTCTGACTCTCCTGCAGTGGCAGCATAATGACTCTATCTGTAGGAAGTCAAAGCTCAACAAAGCCTTTCATTAACAAAGAAAACCTACAAGCATGGCTACCACTGCTGGTTTCACCCCAGGAAGCCAGTCGTTGGCACAAAATGACTTTTCACCATTTTACTATCAACTACAAGAACAAAACACACAGTTAGAGACAAACGAGTACACACTTATTACTTATTACTGATACTGCAATTTTCTCCACTGTCCACCCATTTTGAGAGAGGGTTAGTCCAAATCCAGTGACTTTCCATATGTCCCAGCCCATCTTCAACTTGAGAACAGGTCTCATCAGCCTAAACTAACCTAGAAACACCCGTGTGCAGGCTCTTTAAACTATCACATACAATTCCCTCTACTCACCAGATCCAATAGCTAAGGTGAAAGCGTCTCCACAGGCAGCCATGGTGATACCCTGCAGGCCGGGCACCAGGTAGGGCACACGGCTGCTGCGACGGGAACTACAACCTATCTGACCATGCTGGTTGCTGCCGAAGGTGAAGCACTGACCCCACTCTGATGAAGGAAATGTGGGTGAAAGTGTTTACAGTCTGACACAATTAATGAGAGCAGATTTGATCATTGTTGTAAAGCTGGGATAGGCTCCAGCACTCCTGCAACCCTTAACTGGAGAAGCGGTTAAGATAATGGATGGATAAATAAGTCCAGTAAAGTAAAAAGAAAACACACCAGTAAGTGACAGGTGTGTATGAAATAAATATGTCAAACATTGAGTTCTCTGGTGTTGCAAGAGTCTACAGCAGAAAAGTAGTTTGGCTGGCACTAAACCAAAAAGTGACCCTCACCTATTTCACACAGCTATGAAGGCAACCACACAGAGATTCACTGTTAGAAACCAGTCTGCTTCAAAAATGTAATTTAAAAAATACTGTGAATTTCTTTACCTGTTACAGCAACAGAATGGGCTGTTCCTATATCAATGTGAACAATCTTCTCACTGTTTAGTGGCGCTGATTGGACAGGAGTGTAAGAATGGACTTCTTCCATCTGGTTGAAGGGAGTTGGCTCCTCTCCAGCAGATATCTTATCCAGCCCAAGCTTGTTGAACCTGACCATGACAAAATACATTATTTGTAATAACAGCTAAAACAGAATACAAGTACGTGCTGAGTATTAATTTTATTCTGTTTTCCTTGTCTGCTGCAGTTAGCAGCTAAGCTGCAGGGTTTGGATTCATACTCACACCTGTGCTTCCTGTCTGTGAAAGAGAGGAATTAACAGTGCCAGTAAACACAGTGTTTGTCATTTGGAGGAGAATGCTGTCTCACAGGTTGTGCTCCAGGAGACTGTTTATCTTCTTTACCTTTAGTCCACCAACCCCCATTCATATGAATAAGTTTAAAGCACACAGTAAGACAACAGGAGCCAACAGGTGAAGAAAAATAAAATGCTGCTTTCACAAAATTCATCAAAATGTATACTTCATGGAAAACACATTAAGTACATTAAGGGCCTGATGAGTACTAAATTGCATACACATTCTTGAAAATTGCGCAATTTGTGGGTGATGTACTAAGAAAAAAATGCATGATCTACAACAGGTGCAAACATAGTAGAGGCGGCCGTATTTAAATGAGGTTTTTGCATGTTTCACTCGTATCTATCATGGACAGTTTGGAGAATGACCAGTGTAAGCTCAGGAGGAATTAAAGCTGTATGTGAGCTACAGCAACGAAAATTGAAAAAAACTGAAACTGTTGGGAAATCACAAACAGCATAAAAGCTGCATTTGACCTCATTCAGTGCATTCTGAGTGCACAGAAACTTTAAGTTACAGTCCATTCTCTTTAACAAGGATTTTGGGACTTGAGACAACACAAATGGAAACCTACTTTGTGAGACGTATCCTGGAGTGACCCAGACGGAAGGAAATGCAGAGATGCAAGAAGTTTTGGCATGACAAGTATTGTGTGGCTCCTTCTTGTGGCTATCTCTAAATCAGCCTGTAGCTCACCCAACAGCTCCAGCCTCACTGTGCGCAAGCAGATTGCACCAAACTTGAAACATAATTAAATACTGATGCAATCACAGCCACTCTAATCTTTTTTTCAGGCTTGATAAATCACATTGCATGTCCTCAGTTTACCTCAGTATTTGCATTTTCTCCATTCAGAATGGAGGCAAAAATGTCTACTTTGCACATTTATAAATGGAAACGTGCAATCTTGCCCTTTTGAAAGACAGAGTCCTTAGTGCGCACCCTTAGTAGATTAGTCTATGCTGTTTTTGCACAGGTGATATCAAGTTTGCACATGTTTTTGTACATGCAAACCTTCAGTAAATCAGACCCTAAATGTGAAAGCATGTGCTTATCATGAGCTCCTGTTAGTCAGTGTTTCCTGAGACTAATGGCCACAGTTAAGGTTAAAGGATAATAGCATAATTACCTGTTGCTTCCACATGCCACAATGCTGTACTGCGTGCTGATTATCATGGAGCAGTCAACTCCACACACCACCCTCTGGGCCTCAAATTCCACAGGTAAACACACCTGCTGTGGAGAGTTGTGGGTGTCTTGGGTGCCTAGCCCAAGGCGACCTTCCAGACAGAGGAACAGAAACAAAAACAGAGAGCCAACAATCACGCTATGTGCTGAGATGATGCTGTCACATACAAAGTGAGTATGTTAGTTACTGTACCATTGTCTCCTCTTCCCCAAGCAAATACTTCTCTTTCATTGGTGACAGCGAGAACATGGGAAGCGCCACATGACACTTGAACAAGCTCATAACCAAGGAGGGCCTCCACTATCTTGGGCTGAGTACAACAACATAGAGAGGAGAAAGAGATGTTATTATTGTAATGTTCATGACAGATGATCCTCTTACCCCAGTGTTATCATACTGACTTATAACTATTTGATTATTTTGACTGATTTTAACTAAATGATACAGATTTGATGATCATTTGATTGAAGTGTAATACTCAAACATCACAGCATATCAAAAATAAGAATTCTGGGAATAACAGTATTCATGAACAAATGTAGTATGAAGCAAAATCTCAAGGAAGCTAAAACAAAGATACAAGAATGTATTAAACCTTTTGATTATTACATATACTTTGAAAGGTGAACATGTACCTGTGTTACATCATTGAAGTTACCATGTCCTAGACAGCCATTGCTCCCACTTCCAAATGTCATGATAATGCCCCTGTCTGCAAATTGAAATGAAATAGAAGGGATTAAAGGTATTATTAGTAAATGAGTGTAGGTGTATTTTATGTGGACCAATAGAATAGTTCTAATCCCCATCTAGGAAATGCTAATCTGCATCACTACAATGAAAAGTGATGAAAGAGAGGCAGCTGAGCTGAGAGGAAGGGTCATTAATCCTGTTTTATCTGCTTTGCAAAGCTAGACAGACGGACAGCAGCCTGCTGAAACACACTGACTGTGCACCGCAGTTTGAGGCTAAAAAAAATAGCACTTCCAAACTGCTGGGCAAGCATGGAAAGGTTTATTTTCCATGTTGGTACACACTATCTGATCAAGTCTAGAAAAAGAGCTGACTGTAGATACACTTTCATATATATGGTCAAATGCTGTCTCAGTGTTTTACAGCCATGTGCTGCAGTGTACTGTATGTGAGTGCAGAAAGCAGAGAATAAACATTGATTTCCTATAGTAGAGCCCCTTGATAGGCTGACTAGGCATGGCTGTAATCTCTCCGATGGCTATCCAAACAGAAACGGCCAACCAACCTGTCATGCAGGTGGTGAAGAGATCCCCACAGGACACTGACTTGATGGTGACTCCAGACTGACCCTCTAGGAAGCGAGAAATGAACTGAGGCTGCATCTGCTCCACAGCACCGGGCAAACTGGCCTCACCAGACCCCACTGAAGGAGCCTGTGACAATAAATGATTATTAGCCTGGGTGGAGCAGAATTCTTACTTTTTATGGTGAAAACAGAATGAGAATACAACTACAAATAAAAAAGGAAAAATACAGCCTCTGATTCACCATTAAACACCATCAACCTGTGATGTTAACTACCTCCCAGCAGTTATTTTAATATCAAGTACCCCTATTCCTCCGCCTGCCTCGTTTACCTCTGCATCAGTTAGTGTTTTTCCAAATTAACTGATGTTTCCTAGAAAACATAAAATAGACAAAAAACATTTTTACTATGAAATATTGATACAACTGCTGATGCTGCTACTCAACATCAGCAGTTGCCACTTCTTCAATTGGATTTTCCCTGTAATGTGGTTTTAGAGTCTAAAAGGAAACTCAATGAGGGGCGGACAGCAAAGTTTACGTTTTTGTACAGTGTGTACATACAATATTTTGTGCAGATATTTTAATGGCTGAAAAATGATGTACTGCATTCTAGCTGCTGTAGAAATACGGCCAGTTGCCACTTTACTGAGTACACTTGCAAAATCTACTACAACAGCTCAGTCACAAATTCTACCTATGAAGTCCTGATCAACACTGGCAGTACAGTATAAATGTAACTACTGTATGTTTATTATTGAGGTTGACGTTAGCAGTGGTGTTCAATTGGACTGTTTTTTTTTTATGCTTCATTTTACCCACCCCATATAATAACAAGGGAAACAGTATCAGCAAGGATTTCAATAAATTGCTATCCAGTAAAACATTTAAACACAGAATTAAATTAACACTGACAGCTAACGGAGAACTTTCTAATCTTTCTAAATGTACAAGTTGTATATACATGCCAGGAGAGTAGAGTAGATTGCTGCTGTGCTTTTTGGGTGGATTTTTCCTTTTTAATGCATCAATTTAGGAAATTAGAAAATCAGCTTTGCAAACAAGTAAGAAGTATATTAAAAACTTTAAGGGTTTACACAGACCTCCCACGTAATCAGACGCCCTGATTTGGTGACCCCCATCTTCTGTGTGCGTCCCAGAGATACCTGAAGCACTTCAGTGTTGAGCATTGGCAGGCGGAGAGGCGTGGAGATGCCACTACCCCAGGTATACACTGAAGAAAGAGGGAGGGAATGCACCTTTCCTGGGCCTAACCCAACTGATCCATCTGTTCAGACCCAAGTAATAATAATAATCAAATTTGTGATTGAGGTACTACAATCAGTTTGTCACAGCTACTTTGTAATGTACTTCACCTCTGGACCTGTTGGTAGGAACTCTTCCTCCTGGTCTACCTCCTGGACCATTTTGCACTGTAGACAGTGGCTTCTCAACCCTGAAAATCAGAGGAGATTTTAAACAGCTAAAACAATAAAATGTCTATTTTCTCACTAGTTAAGCTTTAAGGTCCGACCTGCGCATTTTGACACTGCCTATATCAGTGTACAGATTAAGCAAGGGCCTGATGCAAATGGGAAGGGCCATTATTTCATTGAGTTGAGGCCGTTTGGATGGATCCAGATTGAGCATATTGAGAATGAGCTGCCGGAGTTCTGGGCTGTAGCGGTCTGAAATCGGAGCAAATGTTCCACTCATGATCTTCAGAACAAGAGCGGGTAGATTCTGAAAGCAAAATTATGGAGTGTTACAAAGTAAAAATTACAAAGATTTATAAATATGTGAAAAATCCCCAATCGCCTACCCTAAATCTTTGCCAAAGAACCAAATACAATTTTCACATTAGTACACCACAGTGGAATTAGCAGTGAAGACAGATCTGAGTGCAAGCAATGAGGTTTGAGTGAATTATTCATCTGTGTCAAAATCAAACACCCCAGCAAATTATCCATTATTATTATGGTTTTTACGATGGAAACACAACAATATTTTATGTATCATATATATTATTAATACAAGTGTAAAATACACAAACATTAGATCACTAAACCCATGAAAGTACAGAATCTTTGTAAAGAAATGTTCAGTACAGCGGCTTCAAACGCTCTCTTAAGGCTGGCCAGCTCATAGAGTACACAGCCCAGGGCCCAGATGTCACTCTTCTGATTATACGGCTTTCCTTCACACAGCTCTGGGGAGATGTAGCATGGAGTCCCAACCACCTGCAGACAGAGTGGAAAAAAAGAATAATTAATTCATGCCAGCACGTTAGACTACAACTTATGAGGACACATATGATCACTGAAATAACTACAGTTCAAAACTAATGGTGAGTCAGCTCACCGTGTACGCTTTGCTCTTGCTGACGAGGATTTTGGAGATACCAAAGTCACCGATTTTGACAATCATCTGGTGCTTGTCAAGTAGAATATTCTGTGTCTTTAAGTCTCTGTGCAGGATGAGTTTGTTGTGGACATGATACAAGGCAAGTAAGATCTGTACAAAGAAGTGAAGGATGGTTTCCTCGTCCAGCAGAGAGTTACAGCGCTTCTGTATGTAATCAGCCAATGTTCCACCTGCATGAGGCATGAGATTCAGTTGTATCAGGGTAAAATCTTCAACTCATATAGAACAACAAAAAACGTGTATATAATTTAGAAATATATGGGTTACTGTAAGTAGAGATAAAATACTAGTAAATTGGTTAAATGGTGTCCGTCTTTGCCCTGACAGCAAAGGTTTGGTGTTTAACCAGAACACAACAAACAAATGCCTGTAGTGTGATGATTTCAGGCTGAGTGTTAGATCTTGCTTCATGACTTTGGACTTGAAGGTGACACATATTTTACACATCACACCTTCCACTGTAACATAAAAGTTACCTAACCATATTGTTCCTCAAAAAACCACCCTACAGGTTAATATTATGTATCATCATGTGGTATTCACAGGCCTGACATGGGAACAAAAAACAGCATGGAGCCCTACAGCAACAGACCATGGGAAAAGTGAACTGTTACACATTGAACAAAAGGGGGTCGTGTTATAAGATATTACAGTAAGCTTACCTGGTGCATATTCCATAGCTATCATTAGGGCCTTGTCCTCCAGGAAGTTCTCATAGTACTCTATAATATTTGGGTGGTTCAACAGTTTTAGCACCTGACACTCATTCTGAGCAGCGAGGCGTTCATCTCGTGACATCTGCTCCACTGGAATCTCCTTCAGGATGACAAAAGCCCCGTCACTGCGCCTACGACACAGGTGAACGATCCTAACACATGAGGAAAATAAAGAAAAAATTGAAGTATGATTTATTACATAAACAGTACAGTAGAATGATTTGTGATGGTTTAGAGAGAGTGATGTTACACAGTAACTGAAAAAATGATGATAGATCCCACATCAGTTGGAGACCATAGTTCTCACATTGTTCGTGGAAACAATATCAGACAGGTCAACTCATATAATTATCTAGGTGTCCATATTGATAGAGATCTTAGCTGGCACACTCAAGTTGCACGTGTCTGTGGTAGAATCCATTCAGTGACCCAATTTCCTTCATAGACTTTTTGGTTTTTGGTGTCTGGAGGCATATTATGTTAATCTTTGGTAGAGAAACTATACAGTCTATGCTGTGTTATGGACTCACTAGTTGGTTTGAAAACTCCAGAGTTAAATATAAAGCTCAGATTTGTAGTCTAGTTAAGACAGCAGGGAAAATCATGGAAGGAGTTATACTCACTACTCCCCATGTTATTTCTGAGCAGTCTATTATTACTCAGCAGGCAATTAGTATTTTATCTCTTCTCGTGTGCTGAATTTTGAGCACCCATCCATCCATCCATCTTCATCCGCTTATCCGAGGTCGGGTCGCGGGGGCAGCAGCTTCAGCAGGGATACCCA
>JAUMHL010000005.1:23116541-23136356 GCA_032362345.1 Sandelia bainsii
AATGTGATGTTATAAAATCTGCTTTTCTTTCACAAACATGGTTATTTCCATGTGTGTCCAAACTTTTGACTGGTAGTGTAGGTAATTAGGGTTCTAATCAGCTTACAAATTTGCATGTCAAAGATGGCAGGGAAAGTAAACAGTTAATAGACTAAATGTATAAATAATGACTGTACATACAGTAAATGTACAGCAAGTTTAAAGTAACTAGGTTATTATAGGACATAGACATTATCTCCAGTGTAACTGATTTCTTGTACCTGGTTAATTAAGTGCATGTAAACGTGATTTAAATATTTAATTTTTTATCTATTTGATATGTATTCTTTATGTTCAATTGGAAAATATGAATATGAAAAAGCAACATATGTAAAAGCAAAAGCATATAAAAGAACACAAATAAGGCAATAAACAGTTTTTACTTTTTTAAAGTAAAAACAAGCAATTGCACAAATAGGATTAAAGAAAAATTTCAGCTATGACTAAAGCGAAAACCCTAAGAAAAGGTTAACTCCTCTGGTGCACCTTTAGATTCAACACACACGTGTGGTGCAGGTGGTACTGTGTGTGAAGTCTGTTTTCAGTGGCTCTTACCCTTAGCTCTCTTCCTTTGTGTCCACCAGGCTGCAGAGGGGCCAGCTGTGGGGAATGACAGAAATAGGGAGTTACTGTTTGGCTGCCTGTTGAACTCTATTTGGGATAAACCACATGCTCTCACCTACCAACTTCAATGGTGAAACTCAACGTGAAAGGAACAAAACCAATCAAGGCAATTCTTGCAAACGGATCAAAATCATTTATAGTGCAGAGCCTCACAAGGATGCTGAAAGGGTTAACATAGCTAACCCAGCTGCTGTCTCCCTCTGTCTGCAATATACTGTACATGACAGAGGTCAAACTTTAAAGCACCACTGATTTTGATATTTCACACTACACAAAGCAGAAATAACTTGACAAACAAATTACACACTACATGGGATTATCCTTTGATAATAAATGTTTTTGTGTTTTTATCCACTAAACCAAACCAAGAGTGCATAGTTAGAATTAGCTCCATCTCAACCATATAACATTAAAATGCTGCTAATGAAGTTATAATAATGTAAATAATACATCTAAAAAGGTATTCTGCCACCCTGTACTCGGTTAGGCCTCTTTTGCATTTGAAGATAATTTCACTATGCTTTAATTTATAACTTATAACCAGAAAGGGTTGCCAGGGGCCACAGTCACCCGCTGGCCGCCCCAGTGATCTCCCAAACTCTGCGTGCTACCCACAAGAGGGCTCAGTGCGGTGGCTGTATCATAATCTACAACACACAGCTTGTCTTCACAGAGCAAAAGAAATAAATACACATAAGTATAAGTATGGTTTAGTGTTGAAGGCCATCATCCATGATCCCCATGGTTCGATGGATGGTTCGACTCCCACTTCCCAGTGTCCCTGGATAAGAGACTGGACCCCAAAGGCGCCTTGAATGCAGCTGCCTGTCCACAAGAATTTCCCAAAGAGGATTAATCAGCTACTATTGTTAACATATTAAGTATGATTAAACTGAATAAGTAATAAAGAGACAAAATTACTGCGGTGGCAATGCTAATTTCCATTATCATGTTAGTGGAAAATCTCATTGTATCTTAGCATAGAGCTTATGGACTAGTCAACAGGAAACTGTCACATATTTCTGATATCTATGCTGACTGTGGAAGGAAACTGATTCAGTTGTATTTGCTTACAGTTTCTATTTTAATGTGAAGTGATTGATTTTGTAAGTCTTTTTTTGTGTATATTTCAATTTTCTTACTTTCATTTGGGAGCAGCTTGAAGTCCCTGTCTCTCATCTGAAGAGTTACGGTATGTGCCGAACTAAATGCCGACATTCAGGGAGGACGGACTGGTATGCACAGACTTTTATGTTGGTATCATTGAAAATATTGATGAAAAAATCATCTTAACAATAATTCAAACTTTTTGAGGAGAAAAGTCAAAATTACTACATATTTTTTGGGGTATTTTACCATGTGCCACCCCTTAAGTTATTTTCCACCCCATTCAGAAGCCCCTGTTGCCAGCCTGTGACTGTGTAAACACACGTAGCCAACAGATTATTGGTTCTTCTGGGGCCTATTATTGAAAAAAGAAACTCACTTTGCTGGAGATAATTATTAGAGCTGTTGCTATTATTTCTAAATTAAATCTAGAAGCGGCTTGTGCACACTGTGCTCTGCGCTATGAAGCTGGTGGCGCAGGAAACCAGAGTTAAGTCTCCACTGTGAAGCTATTTCATTTGCACAGGTCGTTTTCGACCCGATTACGCAGCTCTGCTCAGTGATTTTATTCCCTGCGTAACATACTCGCAGCTCCCTGCCCCGCCTTGTGTTTTTCTGGTTAGAGGGAGCAGCAACAGCGCCACCCACCCCGCTCCATCCCCCCCCCCCCGACACACACACACTTCATTCTGCACAGACAGGCGAGCTGCGAGCGGCGGCACATAACGTTACAAGGCGTGAAGACAAAAACCACCGTCGCTGTGGAATGAGCTGCAACGGGAATCCCGCCCAAGCGTCCCTCTTCTCCAGGCTGGAAACGGGAGAAGAATAAAAGGCTCCAGCATCAGTCTGTCAGTCAGATATCAGCTGTGCGGGAAGGAAAGAGGGAAAAAATACAAATAGCGGATTATCTCCTGCAGCTGCAGCAGCCCCAGTCTCTCCTCTCTCTCTCTCTGCAGACTCCCCTGTCCTGGAGAACACTCCCATCACGTACCGCGCGTATCCGTCCATTCCGGGCCCAGGAGACGCTGACAGGAGTGTGAAAAGCAGTAAAGGACCAAGGGGGTAGCTATATAGCATAAGAGACAGGGAAGAGCGGGCGAAGGGAGGAGAGGATGGAGGCCCTGCTTCCTGTGCTAAAGAGTCACCCAGGCCCGTCAGTGGTGGTGTGCGCTCTGCTTTTCAGAGTGGTCCACCAGCTGCTGCAAAGGCTGCCCGTGCCCAAGGTGGTGAAGCAGGATGACCTGCGCTCCTGGAAGTGGAGGAACCTCTCCGTGTCTATGGTGCACTCCCTGCTGACAGGGACATGGGCTGTGACCTGGTAAGTTTCCTTCTATCCATCCACGCAGACATCAGTCTCTCCATCCGCACTGGGACACCATTGTCTATTCACAGTCCACATGATGTGTAGTGTGTAGGGGGTGAGTGCGCAGCAGTGACAGTCTGTGGCAGCCAGAAGAAGAAGGGCATGTTCAGACAGGGTGAGGGATGGGGGGAGAAAATGGCATTTTTAAGTGTGTGTGTGTGCGCGCGCGTTGGGGGGGGGGGGGGGGGCACTGTACAGCATGAGCCACACAAAGCCCTTATTGCTGTTTACTTGCACTGTTCATGTGCACATTGGTTTCAGTCCCATATTCATTCAGTTGATAACTGGAAAAACCTGCTGACCAAATAATTGTTGTGAAAGCATTATGACAAATTTTTGGGGAGTGGACCGTGCTTGTGACTCATCTTTTAACATGAAGAAGTGGGACCGAGGTCATGTTTTTTTCAACTCTCTGCGCCCTTATTAAACTATTGCTGCATTTAACGTGTGACTGTGAATGACTAAAGGATGAAGATATTCTAGTGGAAGTGAAAGACGTATGTTTATATATTCCAAAGAAGTATTGTGCTCTCAAAGTAGCACCGAGGAAACACGTGAAACTGTGCAGTGCTTAACATGTCCCATAGGAACTGCAGGTGATTTATTAACTACAGTTGTGTCATGGTGTGTTTATGCAAGGAGGGGACACATGATAACGCTGTGGTTGTGGAAGTATGCCCCCTTTTTTTTCCAAACAGCAAAAAGAAACAAGAAAGAAGAATCCAAAATCTGTGATTCATTCAGTTGTACATTTGTACACAGATAGAAACAAGACTGTAAATAGGACTAAACTGAAGTAATAAACCATCAGTAGCACTGTTTCTAGAATTAGTCAGCAGGTAAACCAGCTTAGTCAGGCTTTTCTCTCCAGAAGTGAGCCAGTGTATGTCTGACCCAACTATCTATAACATGTGTCTCTCTCCAGTGCAGTGGTCTGGCCCGAGACGCTGAGCAACATCTACTCGTACCACACGCCCCTGTCCTACGTGCTCCTCTGCGTCTCAACAGGTCAGTAAACACTTTGTGGGAAACGAAAAGAGTGAAGATGCACATGTTTTTTTTTACATGTTTGTAAACTTTTCTTCAGGTTGAAAATGATTGGACATAATCGATGCTTGAAAATGCTTTTTTGTCCAAGCAACAGTGCAAACTCACAGATGCGTAAAGCGCGTGTGACAAACTAAAGGATGTGCAACGGATGAAGCAGATTCATTTCCTAACAAATGATTAATCGAACAATCTTTTCCAGCTCTAGTTTAACGCAGAAGAAGGAGATGAGGGAGAGGTGCGGCAACTATTCCATCCTTGATTAATCTGAACCGTCCTGTCCTGTGGGTGTGTACAACAGCCACCTTTCCAGTTCCTGTTCACAGAAACTCACATCTAACATCTCTTACCTGATTCTCTGAACAGATGAGCACGTGACTCCTCTCCACCGCTATGAACGCTGAAAGATAATCCCACACAAAAAGGCTTACAATAGTGGTCTGATTGAGCTGCACTGTGCTGTATATGCTAGGTCTTACTGTAATGTGTCATCTTTGTGTTACTGTGAAGACACAAATCTGTGGTGATCTTCCTCAAAGGACCGCAAACAGCTATAAGCTCCACTGAGGCTAACCACTGCAGATAGAGGAGGTCATGCTCCTTAACATAGGGGCAGATTGTGTTTCTCGGTAATAGCCACACAGCGTGCCAGTCATACCAAGACACAAAAGGACTTTGGAATACATCCAGCTCTGCTGTCGCTTTAGTTGAACACATTAAAGTCAACTCTACTGTTACTTTGGACAAAACAGATTTAGATGTTAATTGTTCATACATGATTTCATCCATGTGTTGTCTCCTAAAGCAGAAATTGCACATTTATCATGATTAATTACATGTGGTTACATCCATTCACATGGTGGAGTGACGTGAAGCATTCACCCCCGTGTGTGTTGGGTTTGTAGAGTCCCACCTGTCTGGTCGACTCATCGCCTCAGTCAGTATTATATTTAAAATGATTACAGTAAACGAAGCAACAGTTGCTCTGCTTTCCCCTGCTGCAGTTTTAATTTAGAGAAAGTGATGACACCAAACGTATCAAGCAAAGTAGTGACTCACACATGTTGCCACCATGCAGTGTGAAAAATCTTTTATTCAGGTGTCACACTGTACACCCTAGTGTACGTTACTAGCATTACATACAAAGGAAGGAGAAAACAAAAGGAAATTAAATGTCAAAAAATAAACTTAAAATTAATTCAATTATCAATTATTTTCTCTATTAATCGATTGATAATTTTCTCAATAAAAGGTAAGAAAATAGGGAAAAATAGAATAAATAAAATAAATTATCATAGATGTCAGACTGCATGTTTCATTTGTCCAACAATCCAAAATATATTCAATTTTCTATCATATACCACAAAGAAATGTATCAAATTCTGACATTTCTTCTTATTAACTGATTCATTGTGCAAATATGAATCATCAAATAAATAGTTTGCAGATCTAAAACTAAGCTAATGAAACATGTAATTATGCAATATGATGATGACAAGCCTTTAATGTACAATATATTTAACCTGTGTCAAAATGTGTCACGTCAAATAGAAAAGCCAAACGTCTAAAAATCTAATAGAAATGACTTTTCTATTTCTATTTCTATTTCACTCTTTTCACTCTCAGCAACTCTATAGCTGGCCCTAGCCGACTGCAACCTAAACAATGAGACCTATACATACAGTCTCTGCAGATGATCCTTCCACAAGTGCGTCACCTGAATCTGTGCACGTTTTAGCAGCAGTGCTCGACTATGCAAACGTATTTGCACCAAATTGCTGTTTGAACTGATGAACTTGTATGACTGGCAGAGACAGCATCTTGATCTTTTTCCTCTCAGGATACTTTGTGCAAGATACAGGTGATATTATCGTGACAGGACATGCAAGAGGATCATGGGAATTCTTACTCCACCATTCACTGGTAAGACAGCATGTTTGCTTGTTTAATGCTATGAAGGCTGTATTTCTGGTCCAGACAAGATAGTCACTATGCTAAGCTCAGCAACTCAACTAAGGTTAATATCAAGGTGATCTACACAGGTAGCCTGTCTCATGTGTGTGTGGGTGTAAAAGACTGAAGCAGGAAAGAGAGTGAAAATATAAACTGCAACAACTTATTATAAAGTTGATCATGTTGTAAGAACAGTTGCCCAACCCACATTCAGCTAAATGCTCCATATTGTAAGTGAATTCTTAGAGGATCTGCTGTTGATCTTCATGGGATAAATAATTATGAGTCAAGTATCCGCTGAGCAAACAAATCCAGGGAGAGTGAGTAATTACAATGAAACAACACTGATTGTTTGCGCAACCTGCACTGAGCTGAATGCAGTATGTGGCGCCACTGAGCAAAAAATTATTGTAACCCATGAGATCAACTGGCTTGTGTCATCTAAGTCAGACTATGGAGATTGTGTTTCCTTTCATTTTCCCCAGGAAATTACTTACTTGCAAATTCATATGACACTGGGACAGATGTGTTTAGTTTGTTCCATCATCTTTTAATAAGCCAGTCTCCAGTTTGTTATGCCGTACAATCTGTTGCTCAGCAGAATGATCCGCAAGTTGCAGTTTAGTCGCATAGAAATATAATTTTCAGAACACAGAGTTGCATATTCTAGATGTCTTTTGAAGCATGTAACACATTTCCCCCAAATTCACCCTGACATATTTGTGTTTTTTAAATATCTTTTTTATATCAAGGTAGCAAAGCAACCTTAACAGGACAGCGTACAGTGGCCTCTACCACTCTCCACAGACTGTGAAAGTGATGACCAATTTTAGTCTGTGGAGCTGTTTGTAGATAAACTGCTGTGCCCGTATTTTTTGGAATGTCATTGATGTGGTTTTATAGCTTTCCAGCAAGCTGCAGGCTTCCAGTGTTGTCGGAAATCCATAAAACAGAAGAATCAGAGTCTTGATGGCTTTGATGAACAACAACAAAATTATAGAAATTCACAGACTTATCCTTTAACTTAATTCTGTTGTGAATATAATGACCAATAAGGCAAATGTGAATAAAAGCATATGCAGGAGAGCAGATGTTTGCTGTATAAACACCTCCACCTCTCTCCCTGTGTCCATCTCCTCCTCAGGTGATCTGGTGCTTCTTCTACGCCCTCTACACTCAGCTGTATGTAGCCGGCGCTGTAGTCGCTCTCTTTGTGGAGGTCAACAGTGTCACTCTGCACCTGAGGCTGATGCTCAAACTGGCGGGTGCTCAGTCCTCCCCCATGTACCACGTCAACAAACTCGTCAACCTCTTCACCTACGTAACGTTTCGGCTGAGCGCCCAGTTCTACCTCACCTGGTACATCATCCACAATTACTCCTGGCTGAACCACAGCCCGTACTTTCTCGTCAGCATAATGGTGATGAATATTATGATTCTAATTTATTTCTACCGCCTGCTCCGTGCGGACTTCTTCCCCCGGAGTAAGAGCTATGTGGGACAAAATGGGATGCACAACAACAACTCTAAAAAGTTTCTCAACGATTGACTAGAGAAGGTTTACAAGACTGTGTTAGGTATTTATTCAGGGTGGGAGTTTACTCATTTTGTCTTTTTTAAACTGTAACTGGCACCATTCCTCGTGATGACAGTGAGATGTTGTGTCTCACTGCCAAAGAACAAATCTCCAAAAATAATAAATACTGGTGGAACAAGGTGCAACCTTGTTAAGGTGCTGCTTTCCAGAAATGTTAGAAAGACAAAAGTAATTTCATAGGGAAAGTAAAATCCAACACTACTTATATTAAAAAAGAGGTGCAGTGTGTAAAATGTAAAAGATTGTTTCCCAGCGTAAGGGAGCTCACAGTGTTCATGTCGTCTCCTACGGCCACATCAACTAGTAATATGTCACATGATGAGATGTAATTAGAAACTGGATAGTTAGTTTACATATTTAGCATGTAAGACTATGACCATAGTGTCAATGTAAAATAGCAAATATGTCACCAAATTTAAGCAAAACTCAGTTCCCTTTCTAGAGCCTGTGTTTGGTTTGTCCATTCTGGGCTACTGTAGAAACATGGCTTCCATTAAAGCCTCATTCTAAGCTAAAGAGAACACAACAGTTGTGTAGTATTTTCATCACAAACTAATGACAACAAATTTATTATAATCCATTTCTGCCAACAGGTGAACCTAAATCGTACACACACTGCACCTTTTAAGTCTGAATTCTGCAAACATTTCTGAAATCCATGGGATCACTTCTAGCTCATTTAAAACAATTTTTCAGTATTGTGTGAGCCTAAAAGAATAGATTGACTTTTTTTGGAAATATGTTTTTTGGCTTTCAGGTCGACAGTTACTAGGTGAGAAGTGTGATGCCACCCTCATGTCTCTAAAATCCAACCGATTAGCTTAAAGACTGGAAACAGTGAGACAAAATTGCATTTGTCAAACAATGAAAAGAAAAAAAAACTGCCTATAAAATCACTACTTGTTGTTTGTGTTTAGAGTTAACAAATACAATGTTAATAATGTGTTTTAGAGGCGCTAGTAGGTGGATTTTGTTAGCTTCAGCCAGAGCCAGGCTAGCTGTTTCCCTCTGTTTTCAGTATTTGTGCTAAGCTAAGCTAACTGGCACTGACTGTAGCCCATACTGAGCTTACCAACATGAGAGTGGTATCAGTACCGTTGCTTTTAGATTAAATTCCAGCATCACGAAAGCAATAGACGTTTTGGGCAATAGGCTTATTTCCTTTGTTGTTGAGATTGAAATGAAAAGATTGATATCACTGTCAGTTGATACAGTTACTGACTGTCTGCAAACTCGTGAGGCATGTCACACACTGCCACAGAAGAGCCACACCTTGCACTGGCCCTGGCCTGGTTTACACCTGGAATTATAATGTGTCTTTGTCGAGACACATCACCGTTTACACCTGCACACATCAATGCGTCTCCAAGGTGTCCAGCAGACCACTTGTGTCCAGATTCTGTTACTGCTGCATCATTTCCACTCTAAGGTCAAAAGCTACACGCACGGGCCTGTTGACAGAGAAGCGTCACAGTTGCATGGTACAGGCTAGAGAAAATGTTTCTTGCGTAGTTATGGACATGTACCACACACATCAGTTTTTAAGAGGACACATTAGCGTTTACACTACTAAAGAGATGTAGTCAAATCCATCTCAGACCACCTCAGCAAGTGACTGGATCACAGTCTGTCTCGGTGGTCATTGTCTGCGATACCAGGTGTAAACAGGGTCTATGAGATGCCACGTTATGAGCATGGATGTATTGTTCTGACCATGACGTCAGTCAGTGATGCCCTGGATGGGTTGATTTTGAATCTTGTGCCAAATCTGCATTTTACTTTACGACCCAGACCACTGTCATGTTTGAACTAACCGTCTGTGAGCTTATCTTAGATGAGCATAAAGACGTAAAGAAACAACTGGTTTACTTTGAACAAAGTGTAATAATGCTGAGTGATGTTGAGTTGGGGCGTGTGACGGTTAAAAATGTCTGTTCAGTTACCATTAACAGCCAACTGACATGATACATCCCTTTTTTTTACTTTTTTTTAGATATACTGGAGCTTTTGACTTTCAGGAATTTCACCTTCATCAGTGGTAATTACAGGTTACAGTGACAGTTGTTCCATAGCTCAATCAATCTTCTCATTTAACTCTTGGCAAGAAATCAAATGCATAGTTTCCAAAATGTCAAAGAACCTGTGTGTTGAATAGTGTTGTGTTGTGTGTGAAATGTGAAATTGCATTTAGCAGTAGCTAACGTTCTTAACTGACAACCTAGCTATATGCTTTTAACATTTGCATGGGGAGCAGTGATTTTATGTAAGGTACATTTCAACCTCATGCATTTTTCTCTCCCTGGGTGTTTAAACGACCCACCAGCTGGGATTTTTCTGACCCTGGACTTTTCCTGGACTTTGAAATTTTCTCAGCAACAGACTCACATTTTAATAATACATACAGTGTCCACCTTCTGCATCAGTATGAAGCCAAATGTAGCTGAAGAGATGCAGGGCTGTGATGGAGCTGGTACATATGGTATGGACCAACTGAAGTGGTAACGCACAACGTTGCAGGACAATTTATGGTTCTTATGTAAAATGTGTTGGCGTTCGAGTCAAGTGGAGCTGAAGCTGGATCTTCCTGCCATTTAACAGTGTGATCAGTTTGCTTGTCAGGAAGTGGGCACGAGGAGCCCTTCATAATGAGCAGGCAGCAGCACAATCACTACTGATACTGTACCAGAGGTAGTTAGATGTGGAGTAATAGAAGGGT
Source organism: Sandelia bainsii (assembly GCA_032362345.1). Classification (NCBI taxonomy): domain Eukaryota; kingdom Metazoa; phylum Chordata; class Actinopteri; order Anabantiformes; family Anabantidae; genus Sandelia; species Sandelia bainsii. The sequence goes on from JAUMHL010000005.1 coordinate 23,126,991, forward strand.
ATCCTCACAGTGTGTAGAATAGTTGTTTTCCAGTGTAGATCCTGTCTTTTTAAGACATTGATTGACTTCACTTGAAGATGTGTCTCCTCTTCCTCCTCCTGTACATTCCTTTTTGACATATTTTGAAGTAAATAAAAGTACACACAGTCGACCTTTAGTTGACTTAAAATTTCCTAATCATTCCATAAATCCTGTTCTGACAGTGTCATTTAAAACTTCTCAGTACATTCAAATTTGTATTTCAGCCAACGCCAAGAACTTCAAACAGTCACCTGTGCTACAGTGCCTTTACCACAGTGCCTTTTCAAAAATACAGTACAAACAAAATGGAGGTAATGATGATGTAGAAATAAGGAAAATCTAGATGTAGTGCAGGATAGTATGTGTATATGGTTTGTAAACTTGGGCCCAGTAGAAAGTTTTTTGACAAACATACAGTAAATTCATTTGACTGTGGCTACAGTAATGTATAATGTGTCTTGTATTAAAGTGACAACTGTTTTTTAGGAGCCCTGTATTTTGGATTGTTGAGTGATACCATGAATTAAAAACAAAGTATTTCAAATTACAGGGGTGCTGGTGTATATATTTGATATTTGCATTATAGCCACTGAGGTTGCACATGCCAGTGTGCTCTGGGTGCCAGTCACAAGCCTGGTATAAACTGGGGAGGGTTGCATCAGGAAGGACATCCGGCATAAAAATTCTGTTCAATTCAGTTTATTTATAAAGACGCCAAATCATGACAGAAGTCATCTCAAGGCACTTTACAGTGTTTAAGTGACCTTAAACTGAGACCTTACAGAATATAACTATATATAGAATTATGCAGAAGTTAGAAAAAAGTGTGGACAAGACTTAGAGACACATTTTAAGGCAGGTCAATCGTACATTTCACTGCACATGTGTATATACCTTTGACTTCATATCCATGTAAAATAGGCTATTTGTCAGCTGAAATATGACATGATAGCAACATTAGTGTTATATGTGTAATATAATTAATATATCATACGCTTTATTGTTATTTATTATTAAAGTAATTAATACAAATATAAGAATATAATATTATATTAAACAGAATATATATATATAATATTATGTTATTAGTTGTTAGTTTAATGACCTGAATTGCGCCCTCTATTGTCCACATATTGAAGAACAGGGAGGAAAGCAGAATGTAGTTTCTTTCTTCCATTTGATAGTGAAACAAGGACATGCAGACAAGTCTATTAACACGACTGGTATAGAAACAAATCATCAAACTGTGGCAGAAAGAATAAGAAGGAAAGAAAGAAAGAGGGAATTATAGTCTTTTTGCAGAGCACTGTAGAGCACCCTCTGTTTTACGTCACAAACAAAGGAAAATAAAGGAATACAAACCTAAAAGCAGATAGATAGATAGATAGATAGATAGATAGATAGATAGATAGATAGATAGATCATTGCTCATTTCGTCCAGCAGGGGACCGAGCAGAGAAAATGTGGGAGGAAAAGAACAAATCCAGGGATCTGAGTCAGCAGCAGCAGCAGCAGCAGCGGGTCAGTGTGCTGCGTCTTCACCACTTCCGCTGCTGCGATCACCACAAACTCTCCACTCTGAAGACTCAACGCTGAGATTTCATGAGCTTTTGACTTGATCCACTTTATAAGAGGAAGCGCGTGTGGGGGCGAGACACTCGGAGCGGACCCTGCGCTGAGGTAACGTCTCTGCAGATCTTTGCAGCTCAAACACGTTCAAAAGTATCAAGTGACTCATAACTGGTGTTTCTTTTTTCTTTACTGGTGTAAAAAAACAACAAAAAAGTAGTGTGAAGGTAAAATGGAGTCTTGAAGTCGCTGTGCTTCAGTTTTATGGTGGATGGAATAACGTCAGCCTGTGGAAAGACAGGAAACGAGTAGACGAGACTTGTTGAGTCTAGGAGGAGACTGATGAACAGTAGGATTAAAAGAGATTAATTCTAGAGAGCTGCAGCCTACACTGAAACAGACCTGGCTCGCTGTGTGTGTGTGTGTCTCTTTATTTCCTTTTATCCTGTGGACAGATTTTATTCAAATACTATTCTTGTGATTAATTAGACCTAATTAAAGGAGAATCAGTTGACACCAGAAGTTCACTGGTACCAGCTTCAAAAAGTCTTTTGTGACAGAAAACTAAGAATTCTGGGTTTTGTGGAGAAAAGAAAATCAATTTGTTCACTTGGACACTAGGAAATCATGACACTGAACATAATAAATAATAATAAACACAATTAAATGAATGATCAAATCTGCTGGTAATTACAGCCTTCCAGTTTCTGCAGTTTGTGTGCTTGAATGCCACAGACATGCCAGTTTTTTCTGCTGGTTAACAAACAAATGAGCTCCATATAAATAAATAAAAATAGTTTGACTAAAAATATTCAGTCACCTGATCTACTAATTGCTGCTCCTGAACAAAAAGTTGATTGATAATGTCAGTGACTGTTAGATGTATCAGTAATGAAAATACCTATTAACACAGCTCTCCTTAGTCTTCATTCAAGAAAAAACGGAGCACTAAGCCTGATGACTGGGCCTTAAGATTGTTCCCTGCTGTCTAGGTCTCATGAAGAAACTTACAAATCAGATTCCTCTTCTGCCTTTGTGTCCAGATCATTTACCTCGAGGCTTCATGTCCACCCGAGCTTCAGCCATGAGCGTTCTTCCTCCTGTTCGAAGGGACCGCATCATTGCTCAGCTCCCTCAGGTAAAATCATTCACTATTTAAGCCTCGTTGTCTCTCACGTCTTTTAAAAAACAACGTGTAACCTTACATTTTCTTCTTCTACTGCAGTATTTCAGGAAAGAGGCAGCTTTTCACACTAAAGACGATTTCAGCAATAAAGTGAAGACGGCCTGCCAGGAGCAGCGTACCGGCACTGTGGGGTGAGTACACACTGTAATAGATTAGCCTGTAGATTTACATATTTAAATTACTGGCTAATTACTTTCACAGTTAGTTACTTTCTTTTACTTACTAAGTTACTTAATTAAATTACTGTAAAATCACAGCTGTATAGTTGATAGATTTACTTTACAGTAAAATTCACATCTACTTACTGTAATTTAGCAATATTCTGCTACAGAAATACAATATATGTAAGTAATGCAACTCAGTACACAGTCATTTTACTTTAAACATAGTATTGTAATATACTCCATAAGTGTAATAACCAGTAATCCGATGAGCTACTGGATTACTTTATGTTGTGTTGTGTGGCACATATTGTAATTACTGTACATACTGCTTCTTTTTTTTCTTCATCCTCAGCAGATTTAAAATTTCTAAGGTCATTGTTGTTGGTGACCTGGCTGTGGGGAAAACCTGTCTGATTAATAGGTAAGCTGCAACACAGTCACTTAATATGTGAGAGCAGAGTTCCACATCTAGGAAATTAATAACTAGAAGCAGAAACATGTAACCCCTTCAAGAAAGCACAATCCTATCAAATTGTGTCTAATCTTGGATCCACATGTGCATTAAAATCCACACAGGGCTGACATTTACATTAGATGACCTGCACAATGTCGAATCTTTCTTAAAACCAGTGACATGAATTTTCATTTTCATACTGAACAGGTCTGAGTAGGCTATAAAATATGTCATTTGCAACCCTTACACTTTGTGGCAGATTAAAATATTCTTTGTTGTTTTAGATTTTGCAAGGATGCTTTTGACAAAAACTACAAAGCAACAATCGGTGTTGACTTTGAGATGGAGCGGTTTGAGGTGCTGGGTGTTCCTTTCAGCCTACAGCTGTAAGTCTAACACTAACTTCAGCCTGGTCACTGCTTCAAATCTTAGAAACAGCTTAGCAAACGGACCACACATCGGTACCGACACATGACTGTGAAGACACGTCGTCACTCACTACTCACTTTTATCTGCTGTAGGTGGGACACTGCAGGCCAAGAGAGGTTTAAGTGTATTGCTTCTACGTACTACAGAGGAGCCCAGAGTGAGTCACGTACAGTAGTGTAACGAAGAACAAAATGTCAAGAGAGGAAAAGCTGTATACAGATTAGTGGACTGGCTGTTACAGCTGGATACATGCTACAATAACACTTTTAAAACTGTTACCATCCTTTTGGTTGACAGAATTCTTTTTCTTCCAGTTGTGATTATCGCGTTTGATGTGAACGATGTCGCCTCTTTGGGCCATGTTAGGTAAGCTCCATTTTCTTTATGAGCACACAAAGGTGTTTTTTTTTTTTTTGTTGCCATTGATCCCAGCTGTAGGATTTCTGTAAAGTTGCGTCGTTGTGTCTGCAGGCAGTGGCTCGAAGACGCCTTGAAGGAGAATGACCCCACCGGTGTTCAGCTGTTCCTCGTCGGCACAAAGAAAGATCTGAGCGTACGTCATTTATTGTTTAAGAGATGGCTTGTGAACGTTTCTGTGCCATAACTGGAGTCAAATGTGAATCATCTGGATTGATGCCAGCAGCACAAAGCGTCGGTGTCCTGGCTCAAACCTCAGGAATGTAGTTTCTCCTCCCTCACCGGAGCCCAGAAGCATTAACTAACTTATTTATGCAGTGGAACAAAGAAGCGTACTTTATTTTCCTGTTTCAAGAGTTTAAGTTTTCTGGAATCGTTCTTCACTGTGATTTTGTTGAAGCAGTATGGACATTTCTGATGCTAATTTCTGTCCTGTTGGATCTATGAGCACAAATCAATCAGTATCATCGTAACTCAGAGCCCAAGATGACGTCATTCTTAGTGTTGCTTTGTCCAACTAAAGAGATTCTGCGAATCTGACATTGGAGAAGCAGGAACGAAGACAATATTTTAGCATGAATCAAAAATGATCAAATCCAGACCTCTGTCGATGGCTGAGCTGCATTGTGGGTAATGTATGCTCTAGGTTTTGACAAAGAAGAGGACTATTCTTACATATTGGTGCTAAATTAATGGTTTTCCTAATTTCTAGCTCCAGAAGTCTGTTTTTTGGGATGTATATCTATTATTTTACTAATTAGTTAATTGTTTAAAAAGAGAAAAATGGTCTTTTTCAAGCTCCTTCATGGTGAGAGTTTGCTATTTTTCTTTGCCTAATGTGACAAAAATCTCTATATTTCAGGCTTTTAGACTCTTGGTCAGACCGAGCTCTAGGACTCTTGTTCTGTTCTTAGTATATTAATTTTAATTTTAATTAAGTTTCTTTTGTGTTTTATTTCTCTGACAGTCTCCTGCTCAGTACTCTCAGATTGAACAAGACGCCATCAAACTAGCACAACAGATCAGAGCTGAGTACTGGGCTGTTTCATCACTAACAGGTAAATTGTTTGAATGTAAGCAGGTTTCACCCTGCTTCCCCGCGCCAATCATTCAATCACCATCTCTCACTGATCTTCGTCTCCTCTGTGCTGTAGGAGAAAACGTCAAAGAGTTTTTCTTCCGAGTTGCATCGTTGGCATTTGAGACCAACGTTCTTGCTGAGCTGGAGAAAAGTGGATCGAGGCAAATCGGAAACGTCATCAGTGAGTGTCCGAACATTCTCTCTGTAGTCAGGAATACAGTCACGTTTGTCTCATAGTTTAAGTCCCTGTTTGCTCATGTGTTTCAGAGATAAACAGCAATTCAAACAACCTGTACACTACGTCGAAGAGGAAGCAGCCCAACTGCTGTCAGTGAGGAGAAGGTACAGACTGAAGATGAGGAGTCTTCTCAGTGGAAAAAGACTGTGGCTGCAGCTGATGGGAGGGTTTTCTGTGGTCAAAGCAGGAGGAGGGATGCTGGTGTTTCACTTCCTGACATGCTAGAGCTCAGTTTTTCCTGGCCTCTAATGAGCTTTCCTCTGTGGGATGTGGATTCTTGTGGCGTTGCTTCAGTTTGAACTTGTCTGGAGTTAGAGAGTGACACAGCAAATACACAAAACATGACTTGTTCTGGTGACGGCTGAGATGCCAAAGAATGCCTGTGGATATTTTTACCATGATGTATGTGTGCAGGCTTACTTTGTAAGTCTATGAAATGTTCAGTTTTGCTGCTTCACTTTAAAATCAAGATTTATCAGTGTCAGCATTTTACATCATATATGACCATTTTAACAAAGTGAAATCATCTTTTCCTCTCCTAGCTTCTTTCTGCTTTTCTTTATAACCATCTCACCACCCCCGGTTTACCTTTTGACCCCTCGTAGGCATCCTGACCCCCAGACTGAACACCAGTGTTGTAGTTTAGATGCAAGGTTTGACATTTTTTATTTACAGTGTGCTTCATAGGTACTTTGTACTTACAATGACTGAACGTGGATGATCATTTTTATATCAAACTGAAACGGTGTGTGTTAATGTTAAATCATCTACTTTTCTCCATGTATGTGTAACATGACTTAAAGACGTATTAATAAATGGAAAATGAATCATATCAATGTGTTTTGAAGGAACGGTTATTTAGTATAAATCAGTTTGTTATCAAAAAAATAAAGGCATTTCAATTTACAGCATATCTAAGCAGGTTAAACAATTCCTTGACGATCTCAGTCTTTCTTCAGCTTTTGAAGCTTTTGAAGGAGTCGAGGTACTTCCCATCGATTTGGCTCTGCAGCTCCTCTGGGATGCAGTGAGAGAAAGTGTAATTTTCTTTAATCCACTTCCCTCCCTCCGTGTTCTCGATGGCCACAGCCGCCACTCCTGCAGGACACAGAGAGAGAGGTTTGCTTTCCTTCACTGGCTCCCGCTTCATGTCAGATCTAACTTTAAGGGGCTTCTAATGACTTTACTACATTTCCCTTCCTTGGAATAACTCCAGACATAGACTCTGTAGAGGCGTTTAAATCCAATCTAAAACGTATCTTTATTTCTTAACTTTCAGTTAGTTGCTTGTGCTGACAAGAGCACTGTAAACCTTGTGAACATCGCTGCGTCTCTCCAACCCTCTGATCACTCACGTTTATCCAATTCGAGGGTTTAATGACTGTGCTGTTTACTGTACAGGCTGTAAATCCCCCTTGTTATTTGTAATGTTGGGCTACACAACTAAAACTTGAGTTGACCTGGCAGTGTTAAATTGTGTTGACTGACCTACAACAGTGGCTCCCAGCCTTTCTAAGAGCTGGATTGCAGCCTTCATAGTTCCTCCAGTCTCTATCCATTGGTCCACTAACAGCACCCTCGTACCTGGAAAAAGGAGACACACACAGTATCAACACAAAACGGACTGTAGTAAATTAAAATGCAACAATGAGACTCAAATCTTAAATGCAGGATCTCATTAAACCATGAGATCCAACCTGGTCATGATACATTTCACTACTACACTACTATTGTGCAACTGAACAGACAGTGTGATGTGTAATATCTGTGCATATGCGACGGGACTGGAGGTAATCTTGAATCTTTGTTGTATTAAAGATGGTTAAAATAAAAGCCAACTCCGGATAGACTTTCATAATATCTGATGTCAAAGATGCTACACTGAAGTTAACAGCATGCGGGATCTCTCAGTAGCAGATGGCACCTTGTCAGTAGAGATTCAGGTGTCATTTGCTTGAACCAACACTAGAGCATGCTGTGTCACGGCAAATAAAGTTGTACAGTGAAGGAGACGAGAGAAAACATCATTAGTCACAGAGATAGTTACTAAGCAACATTTTTTTAATAACTTTTATAAATGTTTTAGTCTATTTTCTGCTTAAAGCTTTTCAGATGTGAGTTGTTGTTTTTTTACTTTTGGTTATATGAAATTGTTTTATTAAAATCTCCTTGTTCTGTGGAAAAAGATTTTGTACATTTTTCCATTATAAAATATCATAACAGACACATTCAGTGATGAATGAATGACAGCCCTAGAAGTCCCTAATATACTGCATTTTAATGCATAAAAAACACATTATGATCTCAAAACTGCTGTGCATTGAAGCTTTTTCTATATTTACAAACCTACAACCAACATCTATCTACACTTACTTATATCCTTGTTAGCCCTCATGAAAAAAAACTAAAAGTTGTAACAGTCAAAATCAGCAGCTGGGTAAACATCCATCCTCATGAGTTGTATGTGGTGTGGTTAAAGGGCGAGAAGCAAAGGAAATTAACCTGGTTTGATCATGTCCAGTCTTACTTCCAAAGCCTTTTCTCTGCCTGTGTAGTCTGTATAGTGTTGGCTCTGGGTTGTGACACACAGGTGTCCTGCTTTACGGATAGCCAGGAAACCTCTTCCAAGAGTGGTGGCAACAGATGCCCCTGAAAAACATATTTTAGAATCCACAGTCAAAGATAAATATCACGGAAGAAAGCGTTCACATGTCATGCTGGATACAACGAGGCTTAGTTCAGAGGAGTCAGGAGATTTAACATCTAAATTTAGTCTCTTTGCCACAAGAGTTAAGTTTCCTGACTTGTTTACTAGCACAGTAACTGCCTCCTAAAGTCTAATTAGCCAAGCGTGATTGCTCCACCATTTATCCTCTTTGTTGCAGTGAATGTCTTTGTTCTCTTACCGAGAATGAATCCCATAGCATCTATCCCAGCAACCACATCTATGGAGTCACGGTGGAATGGACTGAGAAGGTCTTTAATGCAGTCTGCAAGAGCCTGAATCAAGTGGCAGAGTAAAATGCACATAATACAAAGTGTGTATTGATGATAAACACTCACACAGCACATGTGTATTTCTGCAGCTATGACTTGTACACTGTGTAGAAACAGTATCAACAGCTCAGCAGTCTGATGAGGGACTACAGATCACCCTTTGCTCCCACAGTACCTGGGAGTTGCAGTAAAGTCTCGACGGGTCCAGCCATGGAAATGCTGGTCCTTTTGTGTTGGGGGCCATCAGGGAGAGATACCATCCTTTTTTTCTGTCTGCAGGAGCAGCCGACACATCCATCTGTTAAACAACAGTCTGCACTGTTACGGGGAGAAACTGGGGTGAATGAACTGGACTGGGAATGAGCAGAGTCCCACATATCAGGTTCCAGCTTGGAAAGGGGTGTGTGGGTGGGAAAGAGGAGGGTGTTAGTGAACTTGGTCTCTCATTCTGCCTGCACTGTAAAATCAACTCGTCTGCTGACCAGGGGCAGTCAAAGTCTCTGTGACCAAAAAGATTAATTGCAGATAAGTGTGCAGACGTGGTACAGCGATAAATCTAGACTAATTATGTTCTTGTTCGCTTTTTATTCTGCGGAAAATTCCCTGTTTCTAAAAAGTACAAGCTGCCAATTGGCGTCCTCGTTTGTTTTGACAAGATACGATAGTTTCCATTCTCGCGAGATTTGTGACGTGTGTTGCCTCTAGTCTACTCAGTCGTCAGGAGACCTGAGACCTACGGAAGAGGATTAGGGCCACCATGAAAATATTATTTGAGTTCTGACTTTAATCTCAGAATTCTGACTTTTTTCT
>JAUMHL010000005.1:23137199-23152942 GCA_032362345.1 Sandelia bainsii
TTTTTTAACTCAGAATTCTGAGAAAAAAGTCAGAACTCAAATAATATTTTCATGGTGGCCCTAATCCTCTTCCGTAGAGACCTCTTCACAATATGAGTGAAACAGCTGCCTTAAAAATGTATGTCAAATTTAAAAAATGATTCTTCTTCTAACACAACTAAACGGTATCTTATAAATGTCACATGTTGTGTCATCTATTGTCTTAGTTTATGGAACAAATTAATTAATTCAACTTAAATCACTTAAAGCTAAAAGTCAGAACAATTTCTGTTTATAAGTTCTGAGAATAAAAACAAGAAATTTTAAGTTGAATTGATTTGTTATTAAAACTTAAATATTTACGTTAAGTGGAAACGCCATATTAACTTTGGACAATGCACAATGTTATGAATGAATTTAGTAAGATGATCAAGAAGATTTATATGTAAAATTAAAGTAAAGACTACAGCATTTCTCTCTGAGATGTAGTGGAAGTGTACAGTAGCATAAAGAACAGTAATAAACAGTACATGAGTAAATATACTTAGCTACTTCTCACCCCTGACACGCTTTACAGTACTCCATTGTTCCACAGGCCTCAATGTGACCCGTTATCAGGCATGGAAAAGCCAGTCCGCCTTCTTGCCTGCAGGCAGACTTACAGTATGTAGAGTAACTCATTAAGCTCTACTGTGTGTGTTTTGGCTGAACTGACCCTTTAAAGTAGCTGTAAACACTATTTTTCCACAACACACACAGTGAACCAGAGAGAAGTGGTTCTGTGGTTCCCTTCAAATTAGCTCTACAGAGACTTTTGGACTGTGTTGATAGATCAGATGCTGCCAGTTTGTCAGTATTGTGTTGACAGCTTGTTTACGCTTCCCCCAAGTGGACAAAAATGTTGTTGCATTTCTTCAGAATTCACTTCATGTGTTCAGATTTAATATCATGTAAATTGTGTAGAAAGGGAATATGTTAGAATTTCAGTGCAGCATACCTCATGGTAAGGTCATCAGGTTTGAGACACACATACAACCAAACTGTGAGAAAGTAGAGTCACAGCTGGCAGAAAGGTCGTGAGCTCAGCTTGATCCCTGTTGCACAAAAGTGGGATGAAATTTCAGGTAACAGTTTATTTAATAAGAGTAATAACCTGTCCTAGTCTGGGACATACACAGTGAGTACAGTAAGATGCTGGATCTTGTTTCTCTTGCAGTGAACATGATCACAATTTTTGCTTATTTTGACACAGATCCTCTGCTGATGCCAGGCAAGACCTGAAGACTGCAACTCTGAGCAGCGTTTGGAATATCAACCTGAGGCATGGATGAGAGCAGAAGATAACATTTATGTAGGATCTTTAGTAACTACACTGATGGATTTATGTTCGGTGCACAGTCATGAGAGTGTGTTGACACAAAGCCAAATATAATTTGGGATCAGCTAATGAAAAAGCGTTAAGTGGGCTTTTGGAGTTGTTAAAAAATGTGCCCGGACCCCAAGCACAGCGTTAGAATAGCCTTTATTGTCATTGCACATCAAGTATACAATGAAATTGCGTTGCGTCTCCGGCCGGTGCAGCAGTGAGAGGTAGAATAAAATAGTATATAAGATAGAATAGAAAAAAAAATCGAGGAACAATATATACAATGTGCAACTATGAGGAGGAGGGAAAAAAACACAACAAGAGGAAATAAATAGACAAACATACACACACACACATTCAGGAGGCATACACCATTTTCGTATTCAGAGTTCTTATGGCCCAGGGGAAGAAGCTGTTTTTAAGTCTATTAGTCCTACTTTTTAGACACCTGTGCCTTCTGCCTGAGGGCAAGAGGTTCAACAGGTGTTGTCCTGGGTGTGAGGGGTCTGAAGCAATCGTCCTTGCTCTCTTGAGACACTGCTTGCCAGCAAAATAGGTTCTAGATCACGTCGACAACTATAACAGATCGCTCTGACTGAAGTGTAATTCTGAGTTCAAACAGGGATTTCTAACAGAAGTTTACATGTGAACTATAGCTAAGCCTTAACACACTCACTCACAAGTTCCACTTTCTCTACCCCTGTAGGCTTAAAAGTTAGATGTATTTTAAGCATCATTAACAGCAAACTAAAAAAATCCCTCTGCTCATTTAGTGCTAATCACACACAGACTATTCCCTATTGTAAGTGCAACTTTGAAGTCTGGGCAGTTAGTTTTACTATGCTGTAGTGACATGAATGTCAGGGTATGAGTGAGGTGTGGAGACTGCAGTTCTTGGTGCAGAGCAGCACAGCAACACCACAAAGTCAATGTTTTTCTCATTTGTTAGACATCTTTCACTGCTCATGTAATGCAACCATGGTTTGAGGATTTGGACCTGACTCGACTTGGGTCCTGGGCCGGCATGAATGTGAAGTGGCTGTGATAACTGGTCGGACGCAGTTGGGCTGGCTCAGTGCCAGTCGCTGACAGTCGGCAAATAAAAGAAACACAAAGCTAACAGCAGAGAAAACCTTTCCATCAAACAACAGGGTAATGACAGGGACCAGCAGCCAGCATCCAACACCTGAACCAATCAGATCTTAGATCAAGTGAGAGCCAGACATTTCCCGTCATGCCCTGGGGCCTTGCAGTCCGTGGAGAGCAAACCGCGGCCTCCATGGCGTCACGAGGTGCACTTGTCGTTCCCTACGTATGCGTGACGTCAAAACAAGTCAGGGTCACGTCTGACAGAAAACTGAAGGTGGGGACGCACGTAAACGCTAGTTAAATAGAAACAACAAGTTATATTTTATAGTTTACAGGCTATACAGTTGACTGAGAAAGTATTCAGATGCCAACACTTATTGCATGTATTTTGGGTTGTAGATTTAACTTAAAAGCAATAAAAGAGCATTTCTAAGCATTTCGCTTTTTCCCGGAGTGGCCCTAGATCTGTGGAGAGACCTGAAGGTGACAGGTAACACAGTATGACGGAGCTTCAGAGGATCTGCCAGGTTCAGCATAATTTACCCAAATCCAGATCTGCAAACTGGATCTGCATCTGACTGAATTAAAAGTGAATATTTTGACCCCAAAAAAATAAAGAAAAAATCATTCATGTTTACCAAGTGGAGATTGATGGGCAAAAATATGTTTTTGAATTAATTGCTTAAATTTCCTGATTTGAGTGGACTGACCCTTAAACACATTAATCTCTATATTATATTATATTCTTTACTGGTGAACAGCAGTATTGTTACCCCCCCCCACACACACCTCTTCGCACAGATCCCTCCTACATTGGCCACTTTAATTCATGAGAAACGTTTTTTTTCCTTCCTCAAGAGCTGGTCGAATGTTGCCTCTGCTGATTTCACATCATTTCTCTCCGCCTTCCTACAATCCGATTTAAGTGCCTTGAGTAGGCCAAATCTCCGCCTCTAGAGCAGTAAGACCAGTCATGTGATAAGACACTGGGCTTATTAGAAACCAAAACTGACTTTTTTTGTTCTGTTCTTTTCACCGGGAACAACCAGGTGGAGATGACTTTGCTTTGCATCAGATTCTAAACTCACATGTGATTTTTATAGCTATAGTTCAGCTATAGATGTGACATACAGTACAGTAGATCCAGAACTCCAGGCATTAAACAAGTTTTGTGACTGAGCTGATCATATCAAGTGTAGCAACATTGCAGCTGCTGATACAATCATGCATATTATACCCAGTGTGTATGTGCTTATATAGAAACTACAGTTATCCTGCACAATGAGTCTGATTCATGCTGCATATACTTACATAGCCCAACATGCACAAGTATATGATCAAACAAATGCATCAAAGTGGAGGACTCAGGATGAAATTGTAATGAAATGAAATAATGTAGTAGTGTTTACAGTACAATACAAAACACATAGTGTTTCCCACTGAATATTTCTGAACCTGCCAACCTCAATACAGAGGAAATCAATATATAAATTGTTACCAAGATACCAGGAATGCTGGAGGTGGGAATGAACATGTATCATACTTTGTTTAATATGCCTTTACATGCATTTCTATTTCCTCTCTGTGATATAGAAAAAAGAAAAAGCTTGAGTAATAGTTACACATTTGAGGTGGTTGATCAGATTTCAGCATGATGACATCCATTAACAACAAATAAGATTTTAAATAATGAGCAACAAAAACATACAAAGGGTAAACTTAATAGCAACATCACATAAAAAGAAACGGAAGCCCTACTTCTGGCTGATGGGCAGCTCGTGTTAACTGCTCAGAATGTCATAATTGATCCCTCCATTATTTGAATAGGTTTTGAATGAATCCATCACTTTCAGCCTCATGAGCTGCGGACAGGAAACCCTTCAGTCACTCACTCATTCAGTCTGACTGACTGGAGGGTTTTGCGTGCGACACCGCCAACCTTTTCTCCACATTCCACCGTGACAAAGACTTTTGTCCCTGCTTTGTGATTTAGGTCATCACCAATTCAGTGCCTGTTTTGTGGCACTTGAAAAATGTCCAATCTCCTGGGTTGGCACAATCACCCCATGCCTGTTACCATGGAAAGCGGGGGAAGCTAGAACCTCCTCCATGCGTGTTCCCAAAGTAAATCTCCACTTTCTGGGGGTTGAGCTAAGGGGGGCTGGGAGGTAACCTGCGGTCATCTCGCTCTGCAGTGCAGGTTCATGGTTTACACACCCACATATTAACCCTCTCCTCTATTATTTCAGCAGGGAAATATAGGCTACCCCGGCTGGAAATCTAGAGAGGTTAATTCGACTGACTCCTCCCAGCGTTGCCATTTATCGTATTAATTTTCACACCATTTGAGCTTCGCCTTAAAAGTGGGAGGGCTGCTCGAAGAGCACCGGGAAACCGCGAGGAGCTGTCTCCGTTACGCGTGGTGCTGAAAGTGACGCTCACCGCATCATGTGGTCGGTCTTCTTTGTCTTTCTGTCTTATCTGGACAGAAACTTCGTCAAAGCCGACTTCCTCAGCCGCGCTTTGGACGCAGAGAAGCAGGGCAAAGAGATGCTCTCCATGCTCAATGGCACCTTTTGCGCAAAGATGTCAACCGTGGGGGAGAATTTCCTTTACCAGGTGTCAGACGGTGCCGAGGTGGTGCGCTCCGTGGTCAGTCCCGCCGGGAAGCTCGTGAACTGCTCTGTCACGTTGAACCAAATGCAAGTGAAATCGTTCGTGCACGAGTGCAGGTTAGGGATGAAAGGTCAGAGAGCCGGGCGGCAGCTCGAGACGCGTTTTGCGCGCATGGATGAAGCAAAGTTGATGTGCAGAGAGTTTAAAGAGAGGTCGGAGCGCAGCAACGTGGTGAAAAAGGATGACGCAGATGACTCCGCTCTGCAGGACAAGCCTCTGAAAAGATCCAAGAGGGGTTTCACTTATCCTGGGACCCTGTGGTGTGGAGCCGGTAACATGGCAGAAAACTATGACCAGCTGGGTAGGTTATATTTTTGTATTTGAAGCAAGTTTATTGAATTTCGTGTGTGCGTTATGAGTGTGAGTGTGTGCCAAATAACGCGGTTTAATAGATGTAAACCTGCTGTTTGCAGGAGACTTTGCACAGACCGACAGCTGCTGCCGTACCCACGACCACTGCCCTCACGTCATCCACGCCTTCTCCTCAAATTATGGCCACACGAACTTCAAATGGCACTCCATCTGCCACTGCGACTGTGATAATGCGTGAGTAAAACCAGATGCGCATGGAAGAAATCGAATCGAATAGTTATTTCTTTAAACAAATTTGATGTAACATTGTGGTGAAGAATCGCAGCGGGATTTTATCAACACAAAGAACTGCACCAGAATTAATTAGTAGTTTATAATGTAGTTCTCCATTAAGTGTCATGCTTGGAAGGTTTTTATTAAACCGCCTGTAAGACAGGAAACTTCAGCTTTGGCATAAATGAAGGCAGATATGCACAGTGATGTTCCAGAGAATCAGGGGGATCCTCTGGTAAATTGAGAACGGGTTAATCACATCAATATTGCAATTATCATCTCTTTATTATGCCTGATTTAACACCTAAAATGTTGAACAGGTTGAAGAAGGTGTTTATGCCTGAACATCTGTGTATTTGAATAATTCCTAAAATTGGGCCTGAAGTTTGGTTCTCTCTGTCTCTCTCTGCAGGTTGAAAGATTGCCTGAGGAAAGTCAATGACACATCTTCCAGGGTTGTTGGTCAGGCGTTCTTCAATGTTATTGGTGTGCCTTGCTTCGAATTTGCCTATGAAGAACAGTGTGCAGAGCGGCACTGGTATGGCCTGTAAGTATCAGCGTACTCTGGAGTTAAACTTTTAAGCAGTTCTGCAGCAGACAAAACAAAACCTCCCCTTTGCTCTCTCCCCCTCTCTCTCTCTGTCTCTCTCAAAGGTGTAAGCGATATGAGAAGCTCCCCGTTGCTGTGTTGAAAGAGGCGGTTCCGTATGACTTTGGTGGTATTGACGTCATCGATGAGCTGACTGTGGCTCCTCCCAAGAGGAATGATTCCAAGAAGAGCAAGGAGGAAGAGAAACCGGAGAGCACCACTCCGTCTACTGTGTCAGGCCCCGAAGAGCCTTCACTTACAAACGTCGTCACAGCTGCAGAGGACTTCATCAAGGTCCTTGCTACTGTGTCCACCTCTCAAAGCTCCACCACCACCGACTCTGACAAAGGCGAGACGCAAAGCTCAGAGAAGAAGAAAAGGAAGAACACTGGCAAGAAGAAGAAAACCACCAAAAAAGAAAAGGGAAAAGGAAAAGGGAGGAATAGAAAGCAGAAAGCAGAGACGAGTGTTAGAATAGAGGAAGGAGGCGCAGTTTCACCCTCTGGCAGCAAAGCAGAAGAACTTGCTCTAAGTAACTTCATCAGTGAGTCACACAAACACAACCAGTCAAGTAGACACAGATACAGAGTCGATGACAGTGAATATGAGCTTGGAAGGCAAGAAGAGCCCTCCAATGAAGTCATGAAAGATGAACCGGCGATGGATAAGGAGACTGCTTCCATTACCTCACAGTCGGCAGTCCAGAGGAAGCCGGCAGAGTCGGACAGTGATGCGGTGCCTACGTCAACGAGAATAGCAGTTGTTAATCCACATAAAGACAAAAACAGAAGGCTAAGAAAGTCGAGGAGAAAGAAGAGCAAGCCACAAGACACAAACACAACATACAACTTTAGTGTCATTTCTGTCCCCTCTGTTACCACATCTCCAACGGCACAGTCTGAGCAACACAGCATAGGGAGCGACACTGAGAGGCCACCTGTCCTCAGTGCTGTGAGTGGCCCCATTGTGATCCCCAAAGTCAAAAAGAACAGGTCAAAGGAGAGAGAAGACAGAGAAGGGAGGAAAAAAAGGAGGAAGTCAGAAGTCAGCTCAGTCTCTCCCATTGTGGCTGCTGACCACAAAAATTCCTCTGCAGACAATATGAACACGATCCCTCCCACAGGGGCTCCCACTGTGCCATTGGCCCCTACAGCAGAGCAGCAGGTTTCCCACTGGCTGGACATTAATGGAGGGAAGATGACCATCCATACAGCTCTGAAGTCTTCCTTTAGTATATTGAAAAGGCAAAGGTTAAAAGAGAGAGGATTTAGATCCAGAAGGAGGAAAATAGTTTTGCCTCCTTCAAGTGAAAATCCACTTTTTCACAACAGCTCTGAAAATTTGCTCCTCGTTCCCACAAGCAGTGCACACAGTGTGGCAAACGCTGCCGCGATGAGCAGGCTTACGGACAAACCAGAAACTCATGGTTTTTTACTTACTACAGAAACCCCTTCTATCAGTACAAATCCACACAGGCACACCACCAGGCAGCAGAGAAAACCAGGAAAGAAAGTTGTCCCTGCTGCTCTCAGCGATGGAGTTTCTACTCCTACACAAACTGAACATTCACATTTAACATTTGCAGCCAGGACATCTGAGGAGCTCAGTCTGCATACATCTGGAAAGCCGGACATGACCACCACAGCAACTCCTATCATGGGCCCAATTCAGTTATCTATAGAAAGAGCAAAGGCACAATTCACCAGGAAGAAGAGGAAGAAAGCAGCTCTGTCTGTCAGACGACAATGAGCCGTGTGGTGCAAACGTAGCATGATAGCTGGAAAAACCAAAGCCACGCTACTAGCTGTCCATCAGATCAATTTGGTTCATGACAAGTCAAACAGTAAATTAAAAATACATAAAAGTATTATCTTTTTTGGCACAACATTTAAATTGCAGAAATGGACAGAAATCATATTCTACTGTAACGTCAGAATCATGTTTTGTAATACTTTATTCTGCATGTCTACAATAAAATTTCCAAATGATTATCAATGTATCTGACAGCTTCAGTTTATATCTGTTGCTAAAATACACAACTTTAACAGCTGTATGCTAAATATGAAGTTAGCACTAGCAGGTTAAAGCCACAATCTCTCTTTTTTTTACACTTTAGATTTTGCACAAATTAAACAAACTAGATCTGACATGTAAGTAGTTAACTTTAGAGGTGCTGGCAGGCAGATTCTCCGGTTTTAACATAGGCAGGCTGGTTGTTTCCTCCTGGTTCCAGTCTGTATAAGCTAAGTTAAATGTGCAAGCTGCTCATTTAACATCTAAGATAGCTAGGTCAAACTAAATTATCATTTAAAAATCATTCTGTGTGCACTTGACCTTATCTCAGCAGGAAACATTTAATCAACACCGGCTATCTTAATCTCAGAACACATAACCTGCTTAGCCCAATTTATATTTTCTTTGCAAGAAATAATGTACAGAAACCACGCCAAGAAAAATGCTGTGAGTTCATGACGGCTTCGGTGTTCTTTTGTTCAAGGGGTCTGAGGACTTTGGCACCCCTTATGCGGTTTAAGGCAGGGTTGCATTTCCCACACAGTGAGGGCTGCAACACCCAGAGGAGAAGCTGAAATCCTCAAGGTCAGCTGACTCTCACAAGCTTGCATAAGAGGACTTTAGTCTGTGTGATGAGTTTAAGAGCCCCCCCTGTGGCTTCATGGTGGTTTTCATGTCAGTCAGCGCCAGTTAATGCAATCAAACTTTATCCAGATGACTCTACATGTATCTAAGTGTTCTCATTACCACAAACTCTAATTTCTTGAAACCTGCATTCAGTTAAAAAATGATCAGCCACTGATCACATATCTGGGGTGAAGCATAAAATCCTTTTGTTCTAATCAATATATGGGATATGCATATAACTGTTAACAATGCACAATTTATTATGTCCTTAAATTTTTGTGTAACACTTATTAACCATTTGCTATTCATTGACACTCAACTGATACTCACCCTGACCCCCCAAATTGCTAGACATGTGGAAATTGTTCATTTTTAAATTATTTTGTGAACACATCTCAGCTGGAAATATTCAATCAGCACTGGAAATCTAAAAAACTCAGCGGCTTAACACCCACCTTGCTTAACCTGATTTTAAGACCGAGGTCTTATAGTTGGCCCCTTCTGTGGTTTCAAGCAAGGTCACATTCTGCACACAAATTAGACGCTTACTCTGCACATTAAAGTCTACTTTCACGTTGGCTGTAATCCTCCAGGTTAGCTGACTGTCACATGCTTGCATACAAGGAATTCAGCGTGAAAGAGTGAGACATCCCCGTGTCCATCTGACACATCTAGAAAACGCACAGTGGCACCATGAGGACAGATTTATATTCTACAACATCAGATTATTGCCTGAAGTTTAACAAATGGTGGGAACAATTTAACAATGCCCACTTTCATGCTACAGCTCAAGTTCCCAGATTGTTTGGAAGACGCCCAAGCATTCAAAGGAGCTTGGCACTGAGACACAATTAGAAGCTGAAATTGCAGAGTAACTAATGCAGTGAAGGAAGGAAAAGTGGCAGGAATTTTCCACATCACCTGCAAGTTTATGACCTGAGAATATGTCAAACACCTTCTACCTATTATTTATGCCCCAGTGCTTACACATACAGCACTGTACGAACTTTGAGTGAATTAGAATTTAGTCTGTTCAGATCAAAATTTCTAATAGCATAAAAAGTGATACAACATACACGCACACGTAGCAATTTCATGTGCTCTTACAATGAGTTAATGCACATTTTGATGCATGTACATTTAACACATTTAGGAGCCATCATGCATGCTGCCTGCTTCATATTTACTTAAAAGTAAAAAAGTTTAATGTTCTTTTCTTAGGTTCACACAGCAAACGCTTTGTACTCCCAGTGAACCAACTCATGTAGTCTTGGGAACTTCCCCAAGGGGTCATGAGATGAATTTAAAAGGTTGAGAGATAATGAATAGGACTGAAAAGAAGAAAAGACATTTTTGCTACACAACATATCTTTCTGTTTTTAGACATTCTTCTAATCTTTCCTTTCTTCTTGAGAATTATTTGATTGTTTCAAATCTGTAGGCATCAAATATTATTGACATGATAAGGCAGTCACATATTACATATACAGTGACAGAAGACAGCTTTGTTTTAGGAGGTCACAGCCAAATAAAGACTGGAAACTACTGGTACTACTACTACATTTGCAAAGAGTATGTGGACACGTGCTTTTGTTTTCTTTTGGTCCAGGGTTTTCTGTGGTTTGATTCTGGCTCATTTGCTTCCAATTAATACCATTGCATACAATAACATTGAGGATAACAGTTGTTGCAGCAGTTTAAGAATGGCCTCACAAATTATGAATATAGTCTATAGCAACTGGCAAAGTGACTTTTATAATGTGACCGTGCCTATTTAAAGAGTGCCCCATCATACCATAAGTTGGAGATGGCCCACTACAATTGGTGATAAAGTCCTCTACGGTTTACGCATTACAAAGTCCCATGCAGGTCCATAATTAAATATTTATTAATTTAATGTGGAAGATCTTGAGTGGCCTGCACAGAGCCCTGACCTCAGCTCCACCCAACACATTAACATGTAGGTTAAACAGCAAATGAGGGGCCAAATCTTGTCCAATACTTTTGTAACTGAATTGCAGAAGAGTTGCAAAATCCTGTAGAATGCCTTTCCATAGACTGAAGGCTAAGTATTCAGATAAATATATGGTATTCATCAAAACGCCAATGCACAAACCTTTTTTTCTATCTATCTACGGATCTGCAGGTGGTGAGTCTTTTAATTGAATGAATTTATATTCAGATATGTTCTAATGAAAATGTCTTTACAGTGGAAGTCATAACAGCTCAAAACATCTGAAACACAATGAAGGGTCACAACCAGTCTAGAGGGTGGATACCTGAACCACATCCAGCGGAACCTGACAGAACCCGAGGGTTTGGGCCGGTGGATTAGAAATCATGTTTGTGTTTCGGAGATATGGAGGTCCTCCTCAGAGTCAAGCTGGAATGTCACAAGAACGCCATACTAACAAAACACCACAAATCAGTCTAATAATGGCAAAATAATTTATCAATAAAGGCTCATTTTTCTGAGGAACAAGTCCTCTTACATTTCATACCTAAAGTACATTAAGCTGATAATACGTAGAAGCAGGATTTTTATATACAGAACCTATAACAAAGTACATTTTATGTTGTGGTATTAGTACTTTTACTTAAGTACAACATCTGAATACTTACCACCACTGTCTGTTTGCCACTATGAGATGCATTAACATCGTGCTTGCGCTTGTGACCTCTAGTGGAGAAAACCTGAAGGAATATTGCTCAGGTTGTGGTGCTCAGTGGTGAATCCATATGTCTGCATACAAATTGCTAAGTAGGGTAGACTTACTTGTACTTTACTTGGGTATTTACATGTCCTTGGTTATTCTACTCCACAACATTGCAGAAGGACATATTGTACTTCTTAACTGACAAATTAAAACTTTTGCATCCAAAGATATGGAGAAATATGCTGCTGTATGTACTTATTAAATAAGTAAAAATGTGTTTTACTTGTACTTGATTGCACAGTTCCTTACTTATAACCTCTGTTTTAAAGCTTTTGGACAATTCAAACGTTGCATTGCAAGGTGGCGTTTAAATCTATTACCTTGTTAGAAAGCAGCTCTGGGGCACTATTTAAGTGTTCAACATGAAATAAGTACAGACATTACTGGTACGATTATTTATGTCATAACCTGCATAAAATATTTAAGACTGTGATAATGTTTTTCATTAAACATTTTATTATATAATGTCACAATAATAAATGTGACATTATGAATAAAACTTGAACAGTGACTAAAAAAGTCACTGGGAAAAAATGACTTTATTAAAATAGACTTTTATAATATAAAAATAAACGTGTCTGAACTATTTTCTTCTTCTCACTTATGACAACATATCAGTACACATGAAATAATTAACCATCTATCCATTATTTATACTGCTTTCCTCCTGGGAGGGGTGGGAGCGCAGCTTTCATTGGGTGAGAGGCCCTGGACAGTTCGCCAGTCTATCACAGGGCCGACATATAGAGACAGACAGTCAGACAGTTAACCTAACTGCATGTTTCTGGACTGTGGGAGGAAACTGTACATATAAATAAAATCTCAGATAATGTGTATTCTCACATCATGGTTTTCGTCCAGTCATCAGGTTCTGCTTCGTGTTTGTTGTTAGGGAATTTCTATGACAACATCCTCAAAACAAAAGCTGTAAAAAGACAGGTGGTCAAATGAGGAGAAATTCCACCGTGCAGCGTAAAAGAGACCACATTTCACTAGACTGAACCATAAAGTAACTGAATATTGACAAGTGAAGGCCTTGCCCCAGACACACCTCCAGTATAATCGAGATGAGTGTTTGTCATCTAGATAAGATACAGTACTGAGAAGATACAGCACTAAAGCAAAAACAATCAGTACTTTTGACCCAGTGCATGACCTGACATTTGCACAGTACTTTGTTGGAAGGAAGTTCCTTATCTACAGGAGAGATAATCCAGTAACAGGACATAACTGTCTATGTGCAGTGATAAACGTATCCACATGTGAAATACAAGCATGGCAGCATCAGAAATGTTGCTGTGCAAAACCTAACACGCCTGGTTCTGTTAACAGCTGGAGGGCCACCCTGTCCTGCTAAAACACACAGCCTTCATCCTAATGGAGCAGCCACTGCTGTGTTCTAGGACTATAGATACTGTAGGTGTTTGTCAGACTCATCGTCTCCAGCCGCCATGTTACTGACATGATCTGAAGAGATGAAGCCCCCCCCATAAAAAATCCCTAAGCTAACTGAAGCTGCATGTCCACTATGTTGCATGTGCAGGTCAAAGATGTCATATTCAAATCAACACATCATCCACATGTCCTTATTCACAACTTTTGGGAATTCATCTTTTACTCACTGCGACATCTTTATTATAGGAAAATTCAAGTTGTGATCATCTAAGTAAAACTTTTCTGTCAATTGCACCTTTTTTTTCCACCCACTTTGGGTGGGATGACTCACTGCGGTGGTGAAACAACCTGACTTGATTCTAGCCAGTGAAATCGCAGCTTTTTATCTGTCTCCCACATTGTATCATTTATGTCACATCTCGTTCTTATCAAAGTTGAAGTGACACTGGCTCGTCCTCGTAACATTTGTGCAGATGTATTTACCACTGGGCACATTGGTCCATCAACCTTAACTACTGTTGATGAACGCCTACTGAGAGTCCTGATTCCTTTCAGTGCAGCAACAGGCTCTGATGAAACTGTACCACTGACTAAAACACTGCTTTGTCTCCTGGATTCAGTCGCACTATGAAAAAGAGAAGCTCAAGGAGGAATTTTACTAACTTAAAAAAATAATTTACTTATTTATCTTTTTGGCAATTTTATGTTTCTGAATATTTTTCTTTACAATTCTTTTTATGTTTTCAGAGACTTTTAAAAGATACTGTATATTTTTTATATTTAGAATATTTGTGTCGTTTTATCTTATATTACTTTATGCTTATATATTGCTAGAAAATGTTATTTCCTTCAGAATAACAATAACAATGTGCACAACAAAAACAAATTTCATCATTAGACATTTAATTTTGAAAGAGCATAATTACTGTACAAACTTCATAAGCTATTACAGGTTACGAGTTACTCCATCATCAGATCACGCGGTGCAGTATTACGACACCTGACCCACAGGTCTCATCTGAATGTCTCCAATCTGAAAGACGACAGGTGAGTGTTATCTTATTACAGGGAAACTAATGGTGAACAAGCCAAGGTCAAAAACACATGTGATAAGTCACTACAAAACAAATGATAACAAAGAAATACCTGCACGTTGGGAGGGGCACTCAGGACGTATGTAACTGCATTTGCAACATCTATTGCTTGCAAAGGCTGCAAAAGAAAAATTCATCTTTATAGACTGCTTCATTGGTTCTGGTACATTTGTGTACTAGCAATTATACCAGCAACACTACAGAACAATAGTAGGAATAACATGTTGTATGCACCTTGAGAGTACAGTTTCAGGATTGTCCCTGTAAAGCCGCTGAGCAAACTCTGTCTCCACTACACCAGGAGAAATACACTGGAAAAAGAATGATGATCAGGAATGAGTGAGTCAAGATGATGCCATTTCCCCCAGTAAAGATAAAGGTAGTCTCTGGTGAGAACTGCCACGCTGGTAAAGAAGGTACCACGAACCAACATGAAAACATCATCCCAACAGTGAAGTGGAGGGAGGATCATGACTTAGGGCTCCTCTTCTGCCTCTAGACCTGGACAACTTGCTATTTTAAGGGGAAATATATTTGTAACAGGTATCCTACAGTATAATGTCAGTGTGGCGGTCTGCAGGCTGAAGCTCAGTAGAACCTGGGTGATGCAGCAGGACAAACATGTAAACATCTTAGTAATTCTACCCAGCTTAATGAAGAACACAGCATTTCTGCAGTGTGCGTCATACTGCCTGAAGAATGATAATACAGTAGCTAAACCAATAAATACAGTATGGGCTAGAATTACCTTTAACTTGGACCTGGTAATAGGGAGCAAACTGATTTAAAATTAAGCAAAGAATTCTGAAAATGTTTAAAAAATATATTTAATCCTAACTGTGAACTATGTATATTAACATTATTGTGTCTAATATGTAGCAGTTTAATTTACAATAGAGACAAGGACAATATTTGAAATTTTAGAGTCAAAGAAAAAGATAATTGGTTGAAAGGAAATGACTTTACTGCAAACTAATTGTGGACCGGCTGCTCACATATTAAATCATCAGAACTGTGCTTCACAGGTATGACCATCATTCTACATCATCACTAATTAAAACTATACCTGTTGATGTTTATGATGTGCCTGTCGTCAACATTTCTTTCCTTCATTGACTGATACGCGTCACGTGTGCATATACTCAGCGCAAGGACGTTCACCTGCAAGACACCAAGCAGAAAAACACAACATTTAAAACAATGCTGGCATTATTTGCTTTACGGGCCTTAAGACAGATTCTCTCTTCATGCACTGGAATATACAGGCCGAGCAGCAGCCTGTTGCAGTCTCTCTCTCTCTCTCTCTCTCTTTTCAGTCTCAGTAAATGTAGTAACTAGTTTAGGTAATTAACTTCTGCCCTGTCAAATCATGTTCGAGAGAGAGTTTTTATCCCCATTTTCATACTTATTCTTATTCTTTCGCTCCTCCGTAAGACCGGTGCGCAGCAGCTCCATCACCATGGCGACAGCTTTGTTTACACCCGGGATCAGCTGATCGCACTGAGGACGCCCGACATCAAGGACTTAACTTTTTCCAGAACTTTAAACATCCCCGATGAGATAAGGAGGAGGAGAGCGAGGGGATGTAGAGGTGGCAGAAAACAGCGAGGAGG
>JAUMHL010000005.1:23159649-23174542 GCA_032362345.1 Sandelia bainsii
CTGGAATGGAGGGTGAAACGTAGTCAAGGAACTAAAACAAGTCCAGTTGCCATTAAAAAAACCGTTTTTTTTTTTTTAGATAACCATGACCTGGATGACTGAGAATCTTCACAGATAATCACAAAGAAGACATTTCAGATAAGTGTTTCTCACAATTAGCTCCAGAGAGAAATGATCCTCAGCCGCAGGCTTCTATTTGTTCATGCTGTGTTTTCTTTTCTACTAAACTATGTACTATGTACTTCAAACCTGTTGTTGTAGAATGGTGCTACCAGTCCCAAGTTACATGCAATCACACCTGCAAAGGTAAACCTAAAGACAGCTGTTGCCTAACCATTTAGATATAAAAAAGACAACACGTACTATCTGAGTTACTTTTTCATACTTTTAATTTCAAAGGTCCAGATGCATGGGGAGATGTTTCTCAGCACTGCGATGCCCAAGCTCAGTCTCCTATCAATATTGTTACGAAGAAAAGCCTACTAGATGAACGTCTCACTCCTTTTCAACTCATTGGCTACCAAGAGACTTTTCATGGTACTCTCATAAACAATGGACACACTGGTGAGTCTTTGTGATAAATGAAGTAATAATAAGGCATAGTAAAAATCATAGAAGTTCTACTCAGTAGTAACTGGATTTGCTTGAGGTTTTCGAAGATATTTTACTTGTCATCTGAAAAACTTCTTAAGCTTTGACTTACTAGTTGGGACTCCCATGTATTTCACTCTGTGGAGCTGTTAGGTCCCTGATATCTTGGAGGTCACATCTGAGTCACTGTCCCACCCGATCACTCGTTGTGTTGTTAAGTTAGGCTCACATGTGTCAAAGTGTGAATAGCAGTTCAATTGTATAGAATGCCAGTACTGTATCATAAGTGGCTGATAAGAGGTGTCACAGACCACGCCCTCTGTTAAGTCACTCCAGTTTGATGTAGATGGCCTCCTTTATTCCTCTTTCAAACTATGTGTCTTGTCTGGGAAGGATGTGGACTAAGGAGAGCCCCTTGTCCCATCTACATCTGAAAAATGCAGCCCTGGCAGTACA
The DNA here is from genome assembly GCA_032362345.1 of Sandelia bainsii. Lineage (NCBI taxonomy): Eukaryota > Metazoa > Chordata > Actinopteri > Anabantiformes > Anabantidae > Sandelia > Sandelia bainsii. The sequence continues at coordinate 23,160,697 of JAUMHL010000005.1, forward strand.
ACAGCCATTTACACTTCTGATGCGAGTCCCTAATGGTGGGAATGGTGGGTAGCATATTGATTCACGTGACCTCAACATGGTTGGGGTTAGTAAAACTTTTTTTTTTTTAAACATAAAAGCTTTGTCTTAAAAATGTACGTTTCCTTAATTTCCCTTGACATTTGTCACATGACAAACATGACATTCGTCTCCCGTCCCAACCAGTAAAGTCGTATTTTACATGAGGACATTCTTGAAGGACAAAAGTGGACGATCACTTGCCTCCATGGCATATGCTCAGAGATTCCCAGCTTTAGATTTATTTTTGTTTGGGCAACAGAAATTCTTGAACGTAGGATATTTATGGTATATAAACCCCCGCTGGTGGAATCACAGTTTATGAACTGTCTGTGATAAAATGTCTGACCAGTAAAAGGATCTTTGAAATATTTACAACCTGGGAACATTTACCACACCTGAAGTAGCCTTTGAGTGACAGCCAGTTATGGTTTTCAGAACCTCTCAAAAGAAAAAGTGTGTGTGTGGATGTGCTTTACATGTCTGTGCCCAGGGGCCCACTGTCCCACCATCCATGCTTAAGGTCTCCAGGTACAATTTTCTTGTGCCAGACTGTTTAAATGATGGCTTAAATACTTTTGTAGTTCAACTGGATTTGCCCTCCAGTATCAAGATCAAAGGAGGAAACCTGAGTGTACCATACAAGGCAGTTCAGCTTCACATGCACTGGGGCAAAAATGGAGGGCCTGGGTCTGAACACACACTTGATGGAGAACAATTTCCCATGGAGGTATGAATCATGGAGAGGGAAGTGTGTTTACATGATGAAGTAATTTTTTTGTGCAACGAGTGAAAACCTTCAATCAGTTATTTTCAAAAAAGTCACAAAAAGATGAACTAACACAATATTTCATGTCATCTACAGATGCATATTGTTCACATAAAAGAAGAATACAACTCTTTATCCCAGGCTGTAAAAGACAGCGCAGGTGTAGCTGTTCTTGGGTTTTTCTTTGAGGTAAATTTAATGTTAATGTGTTACAAAATAAAAGAGTGAGTAACATAAAAATAGGTGCAATAACAAAAATGTATGTTTGATGTCGTTTTGAAAATGTAGATTCAGTCATTTTTTTTCAGTTAGGCTTGATCATTACTTTCAGTTGATTGCACATGTTGGGACAGAAGATTAGGACTTTTAAAGAAAAGACTGAAATTATATTAATGAACATGCCCGGAACACCTCCCCAGGGAGGCGTCCGGGTAGCATCCTGACCAGATGCCCGAACCACCTCAACTGACTCATCTCCAAAGCGGAGGAGCAGCAACTCTCTCCCGGATGACCGAACTTCTCACCCTATCTCTAAGGGAGAGTCCAGCCACCCTGCGGAGAAAACTCATTTCGGCCGCTTGTATCCGTGATCTTGCGCTTTCGGTCACTACCCAAAGCTCGTGGCCATAGGTGAGGGTAGGAACGCGGATCGACTGGTAAATCGAAAGCCTCGCCTTTTGGCTCAGCTCTCTCTTCACCACGACGGACTGGTGCAGAGCCCGCATTACTGCGGATGCCGCACCAATCCGTCTGTCGATCTCCCGCTCCATTCGTCCCTCACTCGTGAACAAGACCCCGAGATACTTGAACTCCTCCACTTGAGGTTTTCAGAACCTCAAGTGGTCTCAAACAAAGTATTCAATAGAATTTACAATCATCAGTTAATGAGTAACTTTACAAAAGACAGTTTTAAAGTGATAATTGATGAAACCATTTTTTTTTTTTTTTTTTTGGAAAGACCATTCTTGAAACCTTTAAAGATTCACGTAACAGCAATAAAACTTTTATAAGGTTAGTGTTGGAAAACCAAGTCTATATTCCATTTTATTTTATTGTATAAAAGTACAGAAGGTTTAGGACAGTAACATAAACCCTTCAGAAAAACTTTATTGTTCCAAAGTTGTTTTGGAGCACTGTCACACAATGAATCATTCAGAACCTTCTGTATTATGGTTTCAGGAACTAAGCACGTCTTCACTGAGCAGTCCAGTGATAAAACACCTCTGTATCTAAGTATCAGCAGCTGTACGAAGCAAACTGTTCATTGTATGTGTAACAAAAATGTTATTTCAGCTCAGTAAGTTACTTTTTATTCTTCCAATCCAGGAGGTCATGTCTGCAAATAAGAAATTTGATCCCCTTATAAATGCTCTGAAAAACATCACACAACCCCGTAAGTACTATCTGCTGGCGTAGGAAAAAAGAAAAATTATAATCTTTACAATCTTTCTGCCACCTTGTGTGTAGGGTTCCTAAATGTGCTTCTCATTGTTCAGTATTAGGTTAAAGTGCAGCTGTTCTGAGATAACACAGTGTCATAAAACACCTACACACCATTAAGAAATGATCAGGTCACCTTTAACCTATTTGTTTCTTTCTTAATTAATCGTCTCGTTAATATTTGATGAAACCAGCCATCAACACGACTGTGAGCAGTGTATCCTTGGACATGTTCATTCTTCATCAAGAGAATATGACCAAGTACTTTCGCTACGATGGCTCCCTAACTACACCTGACTGTGCTGAAGCTGTCGTGTGGAGTCTGTTTGAGAACGCTATTCCTCTCAGCAGGGAACAGGTACTTATTTTCACCATTTTATATCATGTAGCTACAGGAAGAAAGTAGGTCTACATCCACTGAAGTACTACTACTACTTTAAAATGATCCTGCTTGATTAGTAAGTGCTGGAGCATTCTCACTTATTGCAATTTTACAGTGAAGAGCCACAGATGTGTTAAGCAGAACTTGACACTGGATCAAAACATGGCACCCATTCATTCCTATGAACGTTACTCAGTGGTGCATTCACCACAAAAGTTATAAATTTTTCCACATTTGAGCTTAAAATTATCCAGATTATTGTCACATTCTGTGTTTTTGGGCCCAGAGAGCATGAACACTAGCAAGCTTCTCTATTTGTGCCTCTCAGCTGCCCACACACACGTGATGGAAGACATTTAAATAATCCTATGACTTTCTTAGACTTTCCAAAAAATATTGGGACAAATAGATTGAATTCAGATAACAAGGGTTAGCACTGATCCTGGCGACCTGGTCAGAGTGAAAAGATGCTAGAATATGGTTTATCACTATGTAGTGATTGAATCTATTGTTAGCAGAAGAATATTGATCACAGAAACGTTAAAGGTTCAACAGATGTGCACAGTGACCCAGGCTTTTCAGTAAAAGAAAGAGGAAGTTTTTTACTAAAAAGTCAGCAACTTTGTAAGAGCTTTGCTTAATGTGACCAGTTTGAAAGGCTGAACCTTTATATTGTCTTCAGATCAACGTTTACAGAGGAAGTATCTTTTGGATTGATCTCTTAAAGGCTTGTAATTGTAGAATTCTACAATTTGGATTTAAATAATTTGTCATGCAGACTTAATTTTTCACCTGTTTATTGTGATGTCATCTTTTCGTTACAGCTATCAGCATTTTCCCAGCTTCAGTTTTCCGACGGAGGACAAATGGTGAAAACATACAGACCAGTGCAGCCTTTGAATCAAAGGCGGGTGCATTACTCCGGAGGCCATGTCGCTCTGGTCAGCGCTGTGTTACTTATCATGTCAACACTGCTATCCAGTGCATTCTCCCTGCACACTGTAGGATGAAAGCTCTGTTTCTTTTACTCTGTGAAGAAATCCTGGTGTCTACTGATGATTGTTAAATGCACTGTAAAAAACAAATTGTGTGCGTGTAGACATATTATGAGAACAAGGGTCACTGGGTACAAACAGGTAAAGGTCCCCTTCCCCCTGTTTTTGGTCGTCATGTGTTACTTTTTGGTCAATTTCCAAATATTTGTTGTCATTTTGAGGGGTCATTTTTTGTCACTTTTTGGTCATCATTCATGGTCATCACTTCATGCAGAGGCTCTGACTCAAGACCAACTGGGACCAAATCACTGGTCATATTAACAAATTGTGAAACATTAGTATGCAGCCATATATTTCTTATTAAGGACTCGAGACAGCAGGGGCCACCTAACCTCTTAGGCACTCTAGACCTGTGCCCTGCTATGTGAGCGTGTATGCTTAAACTTATGTGTGCACTGTGTGTGATTTGCTGTGAAAACCTCATACTTCAAAGAATGTGTCAAGTGTCTTCTCTCTTTGTTCTATACCCCATATCAAATATGAATGAACATATTTAAGTTGTAGATCTAGCCATACAGTAATTAGTTTTTATTTCTAACGCAAACTGCAGTGATATTCTCTCAATACTCATCAAATGTTTTAGTTATCCATAGAACCACTTCAAAGTGTGTAGGACTGCTTCATATAAACTCTTTGTAATACAGTATGCAATAAAGAGATAAATGAATACAAGGTAATTCCTGCTTTGTAAAATGATGTTTTGTCTTTTCAGCGGTATGTTGTTCAGTTGCAGAGATGTTTTCCCATCTCATATTCTCTGACATAAACAAGTTGTTGCCTTAGAATTAGAGTTTGTCACATTTATAAAAATTCAAAATTCACTTCACAATTCTTTAATACATGATGTGTCTCTTTGGAAGGAACATTTTATGCATTAGATATAATTTCTTGCAGTACAGCAATGTAAATGCTTGACACAATAGATTATAACATTCAAAAAACAGTCATTCCAGGTATTGTGAAAAATGGGAATTTCTAGTAGGCACAGTGAAGAGAGTTAATCTTAGTTTAATAATATTAAAAAAATAAAAATGAACACTTTATTAATCCCAATTGGGGAAATTCTTGTGGACTTAAGGCTTCAAGGTACAGGGTTCAGTGTCTTGTCCAGGGACACTTGTGGTCAGGAGTCAAACCACCGACCCTGGGGTTTGTAGGCAACCACCCTACCAACTGATCCACCGTCGCACCTAATTATTTTTATTTAAGAAATTACAAGGACTCAAAATTCTGGGCTGCAGTTTTGTAAAAATATAATAGTAATAGTTTAAATACTTATATTTATAATACTATGATAATACTATAGTAAATACTTGTCAGCTTTATTTTGAAAATGCTCTCCACTGATACTTGCTACAGCTGGATTTTGTCTATGTCACCTCTACTAACATCCACAATGTGGCAGCACTGACAAGTTGGTGAGCGGCTGTTCAGGTAGCAGTTGCACACTGTGTTTTTTTTAAGTGCACAGAAATCCAGAGACCTTTTATTTCTATCTTTAGGAGCCCAGGGGAACTTTCAGCTCCTATTTTGACTTGCTAACAAACCCATAGTCATGATGTAATTAACAAAGCTAGACATCTGAGTGTACCGAAACAGGAATGGTGGCTTTTTGCAGGGTACTATATCTATGCAAGTTTTCAGCTGCTGTCAAACATGGTTCATTTTAGTGATCTTCATGACACCTCTAACTGAATAAACAATCCCATCACTAGAAAAAAGATTTGAAATGAACCTGCACAGCTCTATCACACAGCAGCAGAATAAGATTTCCCTGTGAGATCAATGATCATAGGTTAAACATTATCACTCAGCAACCTGGGAGGATAATACCTACTGGTGTCATTAGATGACTGCGTGTTTTTATCACCCTGTTGCTATCTATATCACCCTAAGTACTCGAGGAGATCACTTTGGATATAATCCAATGATGAACAGGAATAGATGTGTGATGCGCAACAGTGCTGAGCTAACCTGTGAGATGCACAGTCATGCTTGCCTGCTGCAGACGTTCATGACTTGTTATCATAGAAAAGACAAAAAAATCGCTATTTCTTCAGTTCTGTGACTGTGCATGTGACATTTGACAGAAAAAAGGATTTCATATCTGAGTCCTTGTAGCAAATGAAGGTTTTTATTAATCCCTGCATTTGCAACCTGATTTTTTCATCTGCTACATTACCGTCTACTACAGTGCTACAGTCTATCTTCTTTTTTTCTCATAAGCACATCTTTTCTCAGTTTGTGCTCATCGCCCATCCCCCACTTCCTCTTAGTTAACTTGGTGTGACTCTGAGGTTTGGGTTGTCGTGACAACAGAGGACACAGGCCGTCTTCTACTCTATTTGTGAAGTTTCTGTTGTTGCACGCATATTGCACATTTGCTGCTGGGATAGGGAAGAGACTCTCACCACCATCCCCCCACCCACACCTTGTCAGACACATGCAGGCGTGAATGAGTTCTGAGAAATATAAATGAGATACGAAACTCTTCCTGGAGTCAGTATAGAAGATTTTAGACTCTCAGGACTGATAAATATGAGTCCATACTCCCCCTGCTAACATAAGCGTTCATCTCCTGCATCTCTACAAACATTACAGTTTCTAAGTCTGTTAAAAGCCTTCGATTGGATCTTGTATCAGTACTTTGCAGTCAAAGTACTCCTCAGTGCAGCATCCGTAAAAGTATTTTGCCCTGAGATAATTGATACTCTTCAACATAAATTATTGGTGGGATCAATATCTATCTGCTTCAGTGTAAAAAAGCAGGTGCTGCTTTGTAACTCTACTGTATGTCCTTAAAAGGGATGAGCTCATGCTTGGCAGCGGTGGTGCAGTCTTTATGGGCGTGGGCTTTGAATATGTGTGTGTGTGTGTGTGTGTGTGCGTGTGTGTGTGCGCTCGTGCGCGCAGATGTGGAAAGTAACTAACTAGACTTCCTAAAACTTACGTGAAACTATGAGGTTCTGGTACTTTGAGTCTATGATGTGAGACTTCTGTGTACCACATTTATCTCATAGCTACAAAACTGTACACAAAAAAACACATAGTACTGTAATACTGGTATTGTTAGAAGCACTACCCGGAAGCCTACGAAATAGTTGAACCTACAACCACCTGCAGCAGCTACAGCTTACAAATATATTGGAAGTGAACACATTGCATGTATTTTATAAAAAATAGGATAAGATCTACGTTTCTAATTCTATTGCAACCACTGAGTGTGTGTGAGTTGGGTGTGTGTATATGTGTGTGTCTGCATGTGCAGAAGCATGTGCACATTGCATACACTTCCCTGCCTGTATAGTGTGTGTGTGCGTGTGTGTGTGTGACTGTTTGTGAGCTTTTCCTGTGTTAACCACGTGGCTCAGACAGGGTTAATAAAAAGATCACGCTCACTTCTGGGTTTTCTTTCTTCTGTGGAGTCCAAACACTGGTAAGATCCTGACAGCAAATGACTTTATTTAATAATCTGATGATCACTGGTTTTATTTTTTATTTTTTAACTTTTCAATGAACCTCTCTAAAATATATAGAAATGACTACATTATATCACATGAATGTCTTGTATCAGCATCATTTTACACATTACTGTGAACTGTTCTTATTGTACAGATAATGATAGAATAATGAATTGTTGTCATGTCTCAGTTATGAAGTGTTTCTGCATGTTCTCGTGTCATATTGTATTTGTAAAAAACATGCCTTTATTCAAGCCGTCACGTCTTCAGTGTTTGCGGTGGAGTGACCAGAAGCTACTGATGTACAGTGTTGTCACCCATAAAGTAGAAAGCACTACTAAACTTCACTACACAGTGTAGTGTTTCCTACTTTATGGATGAGTATACTGTTGGCTGCAGAGGAATGTACAAAGAAGAAACCACCACCACCAGACTCTGTGAAAGATTTGAAAACTTTTAGGATAATCAAGAAAACCTGATGAATTTGTCTGATTTATTTATTTGGTTATTTTTACATTGTGATCATTTACAAAATGATAGAATAATAGTGAAAACCTTTCAGAACGGACAACTATTTAAACTTACATAGTAAAAACCAAACACTGGTACAAAAAAGTTGGGTTGAAATCTAAAGTTAAAAGGAAGCAGGAAGGCCTAAGCAATGTACAAATTCAAGTTAGTTCATTTTCAGTTTCTGACCTACAATTTTCATATTAATTACATTATTCATTTATTTATTTTTTACAAAAAAATCTCCTAATTACTGCACGTGAAAAGACTAATAGCCAGTTATAGAAAATATATAAACAAGGTATAAGGCAAATATGAACTATCTTAATAAACGCTGGTCTGCAAAACAATTATACGACAAGTGTCTTATTTAGGCTAAAATGATCTATCCACTGTCATCAGGTATAATTGAAATAATAATTTTTTTTCACATTGTTAGCTCATTATAAGCATTTTGTAAAAGTGCGTTAAGTAGAAGCAAAGTGAATATAACCAGACAAATAAAAATTGAGTCTATGTTTAATTTATAACATATTTTTTCATGAAATGCTTTGTAATTTTTATGCTTTTTTTCAATAAATGAATGATCCGAGCGATGTATGAGAACTTTTTTTACTCAATACTGGGTTAATTAGCTGCTTATTTACGTAGACCTCCATACATTTGCCATCTAAAGCAGATGCAGTGCTGTACTATAATACAAAAATTAAAGAATACACTGTTTGACACATTAAATACTAAACTGATGATATCTCACTGAGTCTGAGACTTGGCATTTGTAGCAAATATCCTAGTGTGGCGCTTTCTTCTAATCCCAGGGTAGAGGCTGCAGAAAGTTTGATGGTACCAAACCTCGCCGTCCGTGCAGATCTCCCTAAAATTGAGAGGAAAGTTAAGCTTGTGTGTAATAAGAGTAAGGCAGCGATTGTTGTATAGAAACTGAGAGACTGATGATGCTCACATAGTAAAATCCGTCTTGATCCATGTCCCCTAACACATATATGATGTCTCCCGAACGAAACCCAAGTTCAACCTGTCACAGAGGAAAAGTCTGAAACACTTTTTCTATTGTACAACAGTAAATGACTCTGAAGAAATGATGTGCTCCATGTATGAAGGTAGTGCTTACTTCACTGTCCATGTTGGGCGAACTTTCCCACGGATCATAGTCAAATAAGGCCACCATACGTCGAACAACTACATCGTCAGGGATACTGACTACGTCGCTAAGGTCTGTCGTTAAAGACATACCTGTGGGGACAAAATGCAGACAAACGCTCCTTCAAAATGACGAAAAGATTGAAAATCAATTTGCACATGGGTCAGTGAATGCATCAAACCTGCTGAAAAAGCAAAACTAACAAGTAGTTGTTGAGTTAACTAAGTTTGATTGAAATCATTTTGAAGTAGTTCATTTAGTAACTTTTGTATTATGCACACGATAAGTATCACTTTTACTTCTTCTTCTTATTTGTTCTTTAGCTTTAGTAACTTCCTAAAGTTTACACACATTCACCCCGGGGACCAGCTGAGTGCAAACTGTTTCTCACAAGTGATCAACTTCTGTACCCTGTTCACCACTAGTGCCACAACACTGTGGAAGGTAGCAGGACCTAGTTTCTTGATCAGATAACCACCCCTGTTACTCAAGTACAAGCTGAGGTATCTGCACTTTAGTATATCTACTTAAAGGTACTTCACTGCCCCTCATCACTATTATTGTTTTTACTGCATTAACTGACAACCATAGTTATTTTTAAAAATGAAACTTTACGTACTGGAAAAATGTCTACATGTTTTACAAACCATAAGTAAACTGACCAAGAAATAAAAAGACTCATATAGAGGACTTATTGCACCACTCTTCTGCACTCTTCTCAGTTTTCAAGGACTTTTATAACGGTAAATTCCTCACATAAGTAACCTCATAAAATCAAGATTTACTAATGTGCACAAATTATTTTCTTCTTTCTGTTTACAAATTGCAGAGAGTATTTGTTATAAAGCCTAGAGTGAGAAAATAATAAAATAAAAATAATTTGATCAGCAAGTTGATCTCTGCACACTTTTTTTTACACATTTATAAATGTTGATTTAATTTGTAGATTGCTGAACACACATTTGTGGCTGTGAGAGGAATTTAACTCCATAGAGCTTTACTTGTATTGCAGTATATACACCATATTTACACAAATGAGGGGGCCAGAACAAAAATCACCTCTTGATATGAGGCACTGTACAACTCCACCACCCACTATGACATAATAATAATACAATAATACACATTTTTATTACACATTATATATATTATTACAATGATCACCTTTCTGATAGTTTCAACTTAAAAACTAAACTAGTTTAAAGAAATTATAAGTCTGTAAAAGTAGAATTCATGGCAGAGCTGGACTGTATTAGATTGTACATGTGGGCCTTATAAAGGGGCCAGTGAATATATTTCTTTACTACTGCATTTTTCTGACAGCTACATCACTATGATTGTATGTAAAATATGATCAACTTATAAGATCTGATTTATTACTACATATTGGGTAATTGGATTTATTTGTTGAGGCCATCAATTCAAACTAAAAACCATCAGAAATCCTTTTATTAACGTTTCTTTTTTTATTTTAGCTCTTGTTTGTTGTACACAATAGCAACAAACTATTATGTTGTCTGCAAATGTAAAATACTCTTTTACACTTCTTGGACTTGAACATTGTGCTGGTAATACTTTCACTGCAGTAGAATCTTGAATGTAGGACTCGTACTTGCTGCAGAGTACTTTTACAGTGAAATACTGCTGTTTCTTTGAGTAAAGGATCTGTGTACTTCCCCCATCACTGCTGTTCTACCAGCATGCTACAGCATAGAGCGCTGATACCTGTGTGGTCCACAGGCAGAAACCCCTGCTGCATGAGGAGATGTTTCAGGTACTCGTCATCCACTGGGATTTCAGCCACCATGTTGCTTGGCACATAACCAGAAAGACCACCAGACTCCCCGTGATAGAAACCATCAGAGTCTTTGTCTCCAAACACCTAACAAATGCAGAGGCTGTTAGTTTTGTGACTGCAGTAATAAAAATACTGCATGTACAGTATACGTGTTGCAGCCGTCAACAGATTCAGTAAAAAGGCGGGAAATCACATCAGTTACTTGGAGATGGTGACAGGAAACAGAGAAAACAGCTCGTATCTTTGTTCACGTTCAGCTGGCCTGAATCTAACACAAACAGGAAGCACCATCATGCGTGTTCAAAGAAGCTTTTCAACTGATGCAGTGGAAACACAGCTCATTCACGACCAGTGCACTGTACACACAAAAAACTGTACACTGTAAGTAGTTAAGTGTAACGCTTTTGCAGTACATGAACTTCCTAAAAGGAAAAGGTAGCTTTTACCTTGATGATCTGGCCTGGTACAAAAGGCAGCTCCTCTGCGGCCGTGTCAGGGTTGGGAGACATTGCAGCAGGGTTGTATGGGTAAAGTGCCACAAAGAGCCGGACGGTGGGTATGGACACCTGACACTCAGTCTCAAGTTCCCATTCTCTGAGGTCCTCCGGAGTAGCAATCCTCACTTCATCGGAGTATATTAAAACATCCAACTCCAGCCTCGTCTCCATTTACAGCAGCGTGAGCAGTTGACTGTCCACAGCAGACAGATGGCCGCTGCAGACACCAGAACTCTCCTTACCCCTCATCCTAATTTGAGGTAATTAAGCTAAGCAGAAGGTAGAGTAATCCTCTTTGAAGCAAGTAGAGACATTCATTAGTTCAGCACAGCCTGTGGCATTGTAAGACTGTACCAATGTAAAGTCTGTAAAAAGTTACAAAAGAAACCACTAATAACTGATCTGGGTGGGCTTGTAGTTCTGTAAAGGTGCTTGTAACATACATCCACGGCAAAAAATCCCAGTGTGCATCGTAAGATTGGCATGTTAAAGAGCTCGTGGGAAAAAAATGTCTTTGGTTCCCCACTGACCTCCCATCCTGTCCTGAGACAGTGTTAGTTTGTGGTCATTTGACATATTTAGTAAAATGCTCCACATAAGGACAATATGCAATGAAAAATAATGTCATACAAAGCTGTATCATACAATGCTTTTTTGTGCAGGTCTAGTTCTATAAAGGGTGGTGGTGCAAAAAACCCTAAAACAAGCCTTGCTAGTGTGTCAAATATTAGCAGAATGCATGTGTTAGCATATGTTTCTTCTGCAAAGAAAAATAATCAGTGTAAGTGTGATTTTCTTATTTAGAAGTGTGCTAAAAGCTAAAATGAAGATTTCATATAGTATCTCTGTCTTCTTCATTGTTTAATCTCTAAAAGGGTAAAAAGGAAAAAGTCTGAAGAGGCAGTGTTTCCCTGACTCTTCTTGTTACCATGACTTGACCCAGTTTACCTGTCACTGAAAGTCAACACTTCCTCTCTTTGCCTCTGGCCAGGTCAGCAGGTGATAATCTGCTCCTGCAGGACCAAGTGAAAGGTTTAACTATTCTGTGTTTGTGCGTGTGTGTGTGTGTGTGTGCGCGCGCGCGCCAACATTGAGCATTTATTCATGCACTCAAGACCAATTCCACATCTAGTTTTTAATCTTGTAATAATGTTTTTTAATTATTTTACTTAACTGTGCTTGCTGGTGTCCGACAATAGTCCCCACAGGGATAAATAAAGTTGAGTCTGGGTAAGGGCACATTTATAAACTACTAACCTGAAAACTCTCATTCATGCAGGTTTCAAGAGATAGTCCTGTGGTTGAGCATGAGATGCTTGCATTTCTATATTTGTCCAGTAGAGTGAGCTGTGCACTGTTGTCACACTGCTACATTGCTAGTTTAGAGACATAAACCAGGGTATAGTAATTATAGCACATGTAAATGACTCCTAGTGTGTGGTGCTGGATTTAAACATGTTATGATATAAAACTACTTCCTTTAATCAGTGGTGGAGGAAGTATTCAGGTTCAGTTTTACTTTACTACTTTACTTTAAGTAGAAGTACCATATGACTATAAAGCTGCAGGAAATTATTATTTTCATTTTAGGTTATTCTTATTGTTATTGGTTTGTGACACAAAGGTAAAGGTTTTGTTTTTAACTTCTGGATTCATGTATTAAGTAACTATAGCTGCCGAATAAATATACTGAAGTATAAAGTATAAAATAAAGTATAAGATTTCCTTCAGGAATGTAACAAGTGGGAGAATTAACATCATGAAACTAAAATAGCAAGTACAACACTTGAGTAAATGTACTTAGTTACATTCCACCGCTGACTTTCACAAACAGGCTCTGTTCTCAGTATGTTTCTGAACTAGCTGCACAGATTCATCCTCAGCAGCGGAGTTTGCTCTTCGCACTGTTTACTCACTTATGACCTTGACGTCAGGAAATGCTGTGATCTCAGGTTACAGTTCAGGGACGTCCTGGGAGCTGCCCAGGAAAAAAATATTATGTCATGATTTAAAAAAAACCTCAACTTTGAAAAGTCAAACACTGAGACATTCTATCCAGGACATGACATTTACCGTGGACTTCTGGACTCTGGAGCACCAGTACAAGACCAGTGGACGTCCACCAGAGAGGGCGCTGTTTCCTGGACAATCAATGGCTCCTGTGTGTTTTTTCTGGTTTGACCTGCAGAGGGAGGAAATGTGCAAGAGAGAAGAAAAAAACATCCTTGTAGGGTCAGCACACCTACAGCATGTAATTCAAAAGGCTGTGCGCAGTGATGTAAAATAAAAACTAATAACTACAAACATGTACCTACACTAATAATTAATATTATACAGAATGGAGATGGGTGAGTTTATAAATAATATATAGTACTTTGTGTTCCAGATTAGCACAGAAACATTGCTAAGTTTAATTTATGTGATCATTTACACAAACATACAGTGTAGCAGACAGTAGACAGTCGTCTACAAACCCCAGTTTTGGTGGTCCAACTCCTGGTTCCCTCGATTGCTGGCCACATGTTGAAGTGTTCTCAGACAAGACACTGAACCCTGAACCCATGACACTTTAAAAGTGGCTGCCTGTCCACAAGGATTTCCCCAAGGGGATTAGTAAAGTATAACGTATTATTAGTATAAATATCTGTGAAGATTCTCAGTCATCCAGGTCATGGTTATCTAAAAAAAAACGGTTTTTTTTTTAATGGCAACTGGACT
>JAUMHL010000005.1:23179815-23190431 GCA_032362345.1 Sandelia bainsii
GATGAAAAGGGAATAAGTTAGGTGATTTTTTTAAAACTATTTTTCAAAAGTCCAGCTTCAAAGTTCCACTTCTACCCCTCAAATCCCCCTCTCATCCCCTGGGACCAATTAATAAAATTCCGAAACTAAAAGCCCCAAAAATCCCCAAAAAACAATTTCTCATAAAAATGTATTCAGAGAAATAGTCAAGACATAACATGTCCCTAGCCCCCCCCCCCCCCTTCCCTACACCCCCACCCCATATCTTGAATATCGATTCTCACTAACTAGCATTAGCTGTCCACGTGGCAGCTGGAGCTGCTGGTGCACTAAATGAATGGATTGCCATGGAAACTGGGAATTGCACATGACAAGTAAAATATTGCTCATTGTCTGTGCTGTGGACTGCACTGTTAGTCCAGATTGTTGTTTGTTGAAAGATGTTTTTTGGTAGAAATAAGGCCTGTGTCTAATCAATGGATTCAGCTCGTGATGTGTTGTTTTTTTACTCATCTTTTTTTTTTTAAAATGGCACTTCAAACTTTCCTAACGCTGTGTGACTCCCTCGTGTCTTCCTGTTTATTTTAACCAGTTATCTTAGTTTTTTATTTACCTTTATTACAGACCGTAGTGGGAAAATGACAGAACACATCCCTGGTCAGGCTCTGGTGAAGTTTGTGCATATTAACCACCATCTCAAAATTGTTGTTTTTTGTCCAGCTGAAATTTACATTTCATGTCAGTTTACATATATAAATCAGAATGATTCAGGAACTCTTACTTTTGAGAGGCTGGAACCATAAAACAATAGTTGCTGATCATCTAATTGTTTAACCTCCACTGATAGTGCTCGATTTCCTTTGACATTGTTCTTGTATTCTGTTCTGTTCTGTTCTGGTGCTGTTAAGGCTTGTGATCTTAACTGGTTACTAAATAGTCCACTTCTTCCTTCTTCCAGGTAACAGAGCTGAACGAGGCTCTGTCCAATGAGGAGAGGAATCTCTTGTCTGTGGCCTACAAGAATGTGGTTGGGGCCCGTCGCTCCTCCTGGAGGGTGATCTCCAGCATTGAGCAGAAGACCTCTGCCGACGGCAATGAGAAGAAGATTGAGATGGTACGGGCCTACCGGGAGAAGATTGAGAAGGAGCTGGAGGCTGTATGCCAGGACGTGCTCAACCTCCTCGACAACTTCCTGATCAAGAACTGCAGCGACACGCAGCACGAGAGCAAGGTGTTCTACCTGAAGATGAAGGGCGACTACTACCGATACCTGGCCGAGGTGGCCACTGGGGAGAAGAGGGCCACAGTGGTGGAGTCATCAGAGAAGGCCTACAACGAGGCCCACGAGATCAGCAAGGAGCACATGCAGCCCACCCACCCCATCCGCCTGGGCTTAGCTCTCAACTACTCCGTGTTTTACTATGAGATCCAGAACGCCCCAGAGCAGGCCTGCCATCTGGCCAAGACCGCCTTCGACGACGCCATCGCCGAGCTCGACACCCTCAACGAGGACTCCTATAAAGACTCCACTCTCATCATGCAGCTGCTCCGAGACAACTTGACACTGTGGACAAGTGACCAGCAGGATGACGAGGGAGGGGAGGGCAACAATTAAAGAGAAACCACACTTCGAAAAAAAAATACGAAGGGCCGGTGGACTTTGGCAGCCGCTTTTGCCGATGACACTACCGCAGCAGCAGTTCTTTATTTTTCCATGTGTTAAAAGAATCAAAGAATCAAAAGAGAGGTGAGAGTGGAGGTTAAATCTTAGTTTAAATATATATAGAAATATATATACAGTTGAAAGGGGCCTCCGTCTTCTTGATTTTCTCTTTGACATTTGCCAAAACCACTGATGTGTCAGTCAATCAGCCTGAAGTGGTTGTTGTTGGATTGAAATGGCAGCCTCACACTGGCATACATAGGAACTGAATCTTGTCGAGACAAGCTGCTTTGTTAGGTTTTTGGGTGATAGAGATGCATTTGAGTTCACTTGAGAGAGAGAAAATGCTTGAATGGGAATGCCTCACAAAACTAGTTTGCATTGGTTCCAGTCTGCACATGAGAAAAGGGCCCCCGGGAAGCGATTGGCATTAAACGAAATCAAGTAGTTTTAAACTGAATAATATCCCCTTCAAAACTGTAGATTTTAAAACAACACAGGAGTGAAAATGAGGAGTGGTTAGACTAAATTGATTCCCCCTGCTTGTGTCTAAAGCATACTTCACAGATTAGTCTGTTTCGCCACTGGAACCATAGATTCTTTTGGAGGTTGAAGATTACTAAAGGCAGAGACTTAACGATATGAAACAAACAATAAAAAAACAAAAAACAAAGACAAAAAAAAATTTAAAAATAAAAGCAGCTTCAGAGTTTGTGGTTTACTTCTGTGTTTGTTTTATTAAATGCACTTGCCTACTATACTGTTTCTTCAGTGTAAGATGATGACAACAATAATATCGATTATTCAATATTGTGCATGCTGGTGATGTATTTATATACAGTAGCTTGACTTTATTAACTTATACTGTGGGTGTTAAGTATTCATATGATTGAGAAAAACAGGCTTTGTCTGATGTTGATTTCTAATTTCTAATTTATTTTTTTTGTTGTTTTATTTTTATTTTTTGTTATGGTTTTTGATTTGCTATACCAAAATGGTGATCGTAAAAATTTACCTGTAATGGCAGTGACATGCAATATGTGTATTTAATTTGTTAATGAAAGAAAAAAAAAAAAAGGAAGATACACACCCACCAGTGATAACTTAATCTTACCAGCTGGTGTTTGTCACATTGAAGTATGATTATGATATATTTTGGTCTTTGAACAGTATTTAAGTACTTTTCTCTGTCATGCTATATCCAGTTTTAATAATGGTGACGTTTTCAGGCTCAGTGTTTCTGTTAGGAATTCACTAACATGGACCATATTTTATTTCCGACAGTATACATTTTCTGTTTGTTTCTTTGTTTTTATACCTTTTAGCTGTTCCTGAGTGACAAAATATCTTGAATGTGAGTCATTATGTAGCAGTTGCACAAGAACCGAAATAATAGCTATGATAATAAAAAAGAATATGACTAAATTATACATGCACCATTGCTGTGGTGGTCTAGTGTATTGTTGTATTGTCACCCATGAGAATTTTTTTTTTGCTTTTAAAGGAAACCATTTCACAGAAAACTGCTTTGTTTTGTGCCTCGCATATAGTATGTGCTTTATTTTTTCCTTTGAAGTTTCTGCAAGCATGTGCACATAAAGTAACATTTCCCCGCTTCAGTGGTTCCTCACGTTTACGTGCGTCTCCACTCTGTAAATCACCTAGATGTGAATATTGAACACAGATGCACAAATACAATCACAGGGAGAGGCGTGTTCTGTAGAATTGGTTATTGATTAGCTCAAATGTGAGGATCCACGTCTTCAGGACAAACTTTACACACAGTGAAGCTGCTGAACCGATTTATCTTCTTAATGCTGCTAGTTCTATACACTATTACCTTAATATATTCATACAGATGGCAGTTTATTTTTCCTAAAAGATGGCGCTTTAGGGGGACTTAACAGAAACCAAAAGCTTTAAGGTCAGTCACGAATGCCAGTTATGTCACCGTCATGATTTAGCTGTCATAAGCTCACACTGTATGGCACAGATGCTTTGATTGATTTTTAACGTACTATAGCCTTGATGGTCTCGAAGGTTCCCCCAGATAAAATGCATGAAAACCTTTTGTATATTTTTTGGTGTAATTTTTTTTTTGGAAAAACCATGTCAGGAGACTCATTGCCAAGAATACATGCATTGTGTTCATTTTGAATTCTTTTTTCTTTGTTTGGTTTTTCTGTGGTTTGTGATTTTATCTCTTCATTGTTTCTTATGTTGATCGTTTGTTTCTGTGACGTGAGAAAATACTAATACAAGAACGGAAATTTTAGTCACAAATTAGATTAAATAAGAGCTGACCTACTGGAAATTAGCAAAGAAAGAATAGGTGAAAAAGTGATACAAACTGTATGCCGAATTTTTGGTTGCCATCTGTTGCCCATTAAAGTTATTTGTTAATCCGTAGCCTTTTATTCTATATTTTCATTTCTCTCTGTGATGTAGCCAGAAACATAAGTTCATTACTGAACACATTTTCAGCATTTCTGCTGAGGTTTACAGCCCACACACTGATACAGGAAGTCAATATGACCTTATGTAACCCTTTGTGGGTCACACAACTGGTTTGCGTGGTACGTGTGAGTGTTTGCATCCATATCTGGACGGGTATGTGTGCACTGTACGGTGTATACGCCTGCACTGTTGCATTTGTTGAGCGTCTGTGGGTGAACATATGGGATGGAGCCTGTGTTAGCTGCAGTGCAGCTTGCATAACAACTACAGTATGCTGCATCTTAAATGAAGGTCCTTTTGAGGCCGCTTTTGCTCGTCGTTAACTCACTTAGGGCACAGATTAGAGTATTGCTTCAAACCAATAGATTTCATGATCACAGCAGAGGAGCACTTAAGTTAAACAAAAATCTGCACCTCGTCACAGATGGAGAATCTGCTTCTTATGGGCTTTTACATTTAAATGCAAGCTATATTTTTACATCCAAAGGTGGAGTTTACCTGACTAATTAAGGGTATCTGTGTTTGTCAAACTGGGAGTGGATCCCTCACACTGGAGTGGCATGCTGCTGGATTACAGACTGCAGCCTCCTGCTGCAGCTTGCTGCACTGAACCTTTCAAGAGATGAAATTCTGTGCTTTGAACAGTCCTCCTCGCCAGCCAATAGCTGACAGGCTCGCTCTCCACAGCCACCAATCCCGTTCCTGTTGCTAGGGCTATAATAAGTATCCCCCCCTATTAGCCTGTCTCCTTACTGCACTGCTCAGACACCTATTGCATCCTGTAAAAAAAAAGAAAGCTCAAAGCGCACAGGAGGCATTAGGATTCAGCATCAACCTGTCTTCCTGCCACTGTTTTAATGCACTGCTACGCTTTCAGGGACATCGGTGTCGTCTTTATTGGTAAATGCTGGTGACATTAAACACCCCTAAACACACGGGGGGCCTAATAATGGACACGTAATTGAATCTTTAGCTCTTTTTGTGTCAAATTCCGTCAATTTACAATAAAACTAAGAGGATTTCTCTCATGAAATAGCATTTATTTCATGCTGTTCACATTAAGCAAACACCTAGTCACACATTAAAACAGAAAATGGTTCTAGTGTACTTCATTTCCACATATAAAATAACTGATATGTGTGCTGCGACCACTCTCATCAAATCAAGGAGGATAGCATGAAGAGGCATCATTGACCCGTAATTACACAAAGTCACTAATGACCTCTAAATCACTGCACTGAATTCCTCATCGGCATCAGTGGACGTGATCACTGTGATGCCACTCTGCACAGAAAAGCTCCTGATGATATCAAATAATTGTTATTTTCAACAACAACCACAGATTAAAAATAAACCGTGGAAGCCAGGTGTATCTGAAGATGATACAGGGAAGTTATTTTTGTCTTCTCTGAATTTCATGAGCTCTTTCAGGTTAGTTGAAAGGTAGTATTGTACACAGTCCTTCTTTACTTCAGGTAACTGACAGATTCAGGGAAAGGAAAACTGAAAGTCTGTGGACTGGATTTAAAGAACTTTGACAGTGACATTTTGGAAAATGTGTTTGTTTGTATTCTTGTTATGATATAGATGAAAACATCAATACCACTCACTGCAAGCAACCAGATAGTTTAAAGTAAGCACTGAAGTACTGAATATCAGTCTTCTAGTCTAAGAGAAGCAAGACAGCATTTCCAAAAATGTTGAACTATTCTTTTTAATTCTCTGTTTTCATTTCTGCCTTTTGTCTGATGAAAGGTTAAAGTGATGCTTTGAAATCAGCAAGAGACATTCATGGCACCCAGAGGATGAAAGTTAGCAGCTTTCTCCTAGCAATGATCTCCTGACTTTAACTCCTCCAGAGGTTAGTGCTGCAAACAGCCCTTACGTTATGTCAGATATTATGCTGTTGTTGGAATGGCAGCTGTGTTGACTAGTGCTCTGTGTAACATAGTTGTTCAGGGTAACAAGTTGAATGTAGCAAAAAGTCTGGAAATGCAGACTTTTGGCTGTCTGCTAAACTGAAAACCAATTAATGTGCATAACCTACGTACAGGTCTCTGAGTCCAGTTTGCTGCTCTCTTGCAGTTTAGAGAAGCACAATATTAACCTTTGATAAATCCTTATTAATTAATACATCAGATAACGTTTGAAAGCAGAAAATGCTCTGGAATACACTGGACACTTCATTCCTTCTTCTGAGGGGTTTCAGACTTGAACTGGACTCAAATTCAAAGACTTCAGACATAATGACATGAAGTTGCATTTTGCATCTCTCTACATCTCTGATTCACATTTACATTAGCATGACTGTTAATTATTTCTTTCTGCAGCATTATTTGTCATTTTAATGGTTATTTTAGGAAATTTTAAAATCAATTGACGCGTTTTCTCTTCTTTGTTGTGCTTCATTCTACATATTTCCGTTGTCCACACTCGATGCAGCATTTGATGCTGTCTTCATCAGCCCCTTCATGTAGCCTGTGCTACAGAGCTCATTGTTGAACCATTCATCAGCAACCAAACCTCAAGGCTGTTGTGGCTGGGGGCTCTGGGGCAAAAGTGGCAGCTACAGTGACCAGACAGTGGTAGGCAGCAGCAAGATAACAAACAGCCTTAAGGCTGATTCACAAGCAGCTAAAAAAAACGTCTAACCTCAATACAGGCTAGATAAAGACGTTGCATCACATTGGATTTTGAAAGTTTGTGATCTGACTCAGCGTGATCTGCATCTCAAAGATGCAAAGAAGATATAATAGATGCACAGCTCCAGAAATATATCAAGCCATTAGAGGGAGGGAAGGAGAGAGTGAAAGAGAAATGAAGAGAAAGAGGGGACCAATGTAGAAGCAGAGAAAAGAGATAGATCTATAAATAGGTGTCCCTGCAGCCTGTGAGTAGACAGTGAGTAGACCAGAGACATCAATGTGACAGCCTCTCTACTACAGAGACTATCTGCCTGTGTATGACTGGTGAGAGTTCATATTTGCTGTTAATAGTGTCTGATTTATCATTTGTACCCCCCGCTGAGCGAACATGTGATGTGGCATGAATTTACATGGACACCACAGTTAATCAGCTGTGTTATTTGTTGTTTTCTTAAAGTTCATTCCACCATGTTATGTTATCTTCTTTTTCTAGCATCATTTTCTAGCAGTTGTGATGAGACAAAGAATGCTGCTGACTCTTTCAGGCACAAAGACAGCTGTTATGCATGACTGCTGCAAAATGAATTATTTAGACTAACATTTAGATTTTGTATTATTTATCACAAAGTGCCACGACGTTCAGCTAGAGGTTTTAAGAGACTATTTTAGGGAGCGTTCGTCGCAAAACCTTGTGGATACAGATACGTTGCATCTGATAGGAACACGCTGCGAGTGGCTGCAACATCCAACATTGCCATCACTTTCTCCTCATGCTCTGTGCCAGTTTTTGACCATCAGACTGTGCCGTACTGTGCAGGAGATGATTATTCATAACTACAGAGGCTTTTGGTGGTGAACAGAAGTTTGTAAAAGGTGAGTCTAAAGTTATGTCCCCCCCCGCCCCGACACAACAAGATCATCATCAGAATAACATGAATCTGCTCAAACTTCACTGCGTGTGATGTGTCGTTTATGTGTCTTGGTATTTAGGAAGATTGTAAATCTCCTCTCAGATACACACATGAACATTTCATTAATCTCTTCTAGTTTCAGAGGATTTTGTTTGATGGTTTAAGGTAACTCTGACAAAAATGTTAAGACTTATTTTAATATAATAGGGATGTTTGTGTGAAGCAAACTAAACATTGTCATTTCTTTTTGTTCAACTATATGTTACAATTACAAGAAAATGTAGTAATGGAGGTATTTAAAAATAAAAAATAAAAAAGATGTAAAAGATAAAGATGCATTCGATGAAAAACAGACCTATTTAATTGTATATTTTGCCACTTGCCACTGGTTCAGTACTTATTACTTAGTACTTTAGTACTTATACTATTGTTACTTTATACTACATTTTAGTCAAATAATATACTTTTTACTTCACTACATTTATTTAGATAAGATTATTAAAACATAAAATTTACTGTATCATCCTTTGTTAAATGATGCTGACAGGTGTTAATGGTTACCCACGCGTGTCCTGTGACTTTAATTGTTCAAACAGTAACTACTTCTAAATGACTACTCGTTTTTTAACCTTGGGTTTGTGAAGAAGGGAAACATCAACATGAAAACCAAAGAGCGCTCTTTGGGAGAGAAGCAAATCATTATCACTCTGAGAAAAGAGAGAAAATCAGTCATTTCACAAACACTGGGCACAGCCAATACAACAATGTGGAACGTCTTGAAAAAGACAGAAACCACTGGTGTACTGAGCAACATACACAGAACAGGTCAGCAAAGCCACTAGAAACACTGAGAGCCACTAGAAGCCAGAGTCAAAGTCTAGTCCCATCCTAAAGCATCCAAACCCTCCTGGAACAGTCAGAGGGAGTACCCTCCACAGTCAGCTCACTGTCAGAGGAGGTGACGTATCTCTCGGACCTCCTCTGGCAGAGTGTTGACCACGGGGTGTGTGTGGGGGGGGTGTCTGCACCGAGGAGGTCACACATAGTGAAACGGTTATTCTGTGCTAAATTTAGTTGCATCTTTTCATGCTCGATATGGATGTTTTTAATGCGAGGGGGGAAAAAACTCTAAAGTGAGAATGAAATGATATCACTCGTCTAGCAAGCTGTGGTGTGAATCAGCACAGTCCCTATTTTGGAAATCTTGACTCCCAACCACCAGAGAGATTCACAATGTGATAATTAACTGTTAATAACTAAAACTGCATGTGAAGCCTTTTGGTGTTGTGGACTAATCCTTTAATGTTGCATTTGAAAAAAGGCATCTACAGATCATTAGTAAGCAGTTATGAATATTTCTTGCCTTTCTTGCTGTTTGAAGAATTCATTTTTTACCTTAACAGTATTTGAGCAGCCATGCTTTGTTTTACAATTAGTTTCTCAGGTGCCAACTGGTTGACAAATTACACGTTCCAGCATTTGTGGGTCTGCCTGACGTCTGAGCCGGTGACTCATTACTTATGTGGGCACAGGGGATTCCCAGCAGTGCAGAGAAGAAGAAGAGGAAGAAGAAAAACTCTCCTCAACTTTGTAGCCTGGAGGGGATGTACTGTTCAGCTGACAGCAGGCCAGTGGGGTCAGTCGTGGTGAATAACAGGCACAAAAAGGAGCGAGAGAGGGGAAAGAGACACGGAGCCCGTTGAGGGACAAGGAGTGAAATGTGATGATGTGACAGGAAAATAGAACATTAACAGTGAGAGTCTGTGTTTAGCTTAATATCTGAGGCTGAACTGCACCTGGCTCTGGATGTGGAAACTGAAGGGTGTGGAACTGTATATGTTGTAGAAACCTTATTATACATTTGAATTCACAGAAACCCAGTAGAATAGAATAGAATAGAACAGAATAGAGTGTTGCATTACTCCTTATCCAGTGTGAGCTCAAGAAAAAGAGCAGTCATATAATGAAGTTACTACTCTGTATGAGCGCAGTATTGTGCTGTTGCATGGCAACAGTTTCCACAGAAATCTTTGCTCAGAAACACTCCTCTCTGGTCTTCACATATCTGCAGCGAGCAGTGAAATAGGCTGACTGCAGGAATACTAATGGTCTCATGAACCATTTTAGCTTGCCGGGGCTAAAGAGATATTTACACGTAACCTAACATACAAAATGTATCCTGAGAGTTTGTGTAATTCATTGTAGTTGGTTTGGACTGCACTGTATCTTTCTGTGATAGAAATTATGTGCTATTACAGCTTTTACATGCTGTATTACAGGGAGTCAGAGAGCAGCAACAGTGAAGCGGAGAAAAAGGGTCAGAAGATTGAAGAGTCTCAGTCAGTAGAACTCAGGGTCGTGGGTTCAAGCCCCATGTCGGGCGCATAGCTTAGGACCAGCTGTGGTAAGTAGTCAACCACAACCACATTAAGGACAGTGGTTTGACTCCCAGTTCTTCTTGGCCCCCATGTCAAGATGTCCTTGGAAAAGACAGTCAATCCCAAATGTAAATGTAGGAGCGTCTCCACAACAGTTTCATGGGGATTAATACAGTATATTGAAATCCAAAAAATAGTTCTTCACTATCAGCGCTTCTGTACAGTTTTCCCCACTACTATGCTAAAACGTTGTGATTTAACTCTATTAGTTTTAAGGTGACTGACATGGAAAGTTTTGGGCATTTTGGCCCCTATAAGAAGAGAATGCTGACTGGTTGGGGTAAGTATACTTTCCACTTATCCCAACCGGTCGAGGCAGATGGCCACCCACCCTCAAGAGCCTGGTTGTGCAGGAGGTTTCTTCTATTAAAGGGAGTTTTTCTTCTCCACTGTCGCCTAGTGCTGCTCAAGGGAAACTTGTTGGGTTTTCTACATCATTACTTAAATACATAAATCAAACATTAACACTAGAGGAGTGATTCATAAGAATTTAATAAAAATAAAAACTACTCCTCTTACAGAA
>JAUMHL010000005.1:23190531-23200812 GCA_032362345.1 Sandelia bainsii
GTAAAGTGCCTTGAGATGATTTTTGTTATGATTTGGCGCTATACAAATAAAGATGAATTGAATTGAATTGAATTACTTTAGCTGTTATATTCTATTGGATCGTTATATATCTTAAACTTGCAATTTGGCACTATATACATAAACTGAACTGAACTAGATTATAATTTTACTCAGTTCTCTTTTCTGGATCTTTTTTTCTCTACGTCACTAGTCACACACTGTGATTCTGCTGCATTGGCTAAAAACTCTCAGTATCAGTATTTGTTTTTTATAATACAGCAACATCTTCTTGTCTCTGCTCAGTGCTTGCTGCCATTGTTTCGTTTCCACGTTGTACTGTTCTGCTTCAGACCATCAGAGATATTGTTCCACCTACTACACACACCTCCAGAGAATCCTCCAGGCCCTGCTCTACCTCAGTAAATCCTGCCTCACCAAAACCAATGTTGTATCCACAGCTCAACTTGATAAACCTGAAATTTGTGCTGATCAGGACACTTCATGGACAGTAATGCCGTGATGGTGACTGGCAGTGGCACTCTTACTCAGCGATTTCACATTTTGCAGCATCATGCCTCCTCCTTGTCCTCTGAACTGAAACGTCTATTTTTGCAGCACAATCAAAGGAGAGAACAGTATTGAGATACAGCTTGTATTTGAATAAAATATTGAGCACTTGTACTTTAATTGAATTATTCCAGTTTCTACTACTTTATACTTCAACTCACATTTCAGAGAGAAATGTTTGCACATTGATCTGACAGCTTGACACATTCAGAACATTATAATAATTTGGTAGTATGCAGAATGTACTTGTGGTACTTTAAGTATAGTTTGATACTAGGCTAAATAACAAACATACTTCACCTTAGCCAAGCATTGCCAGCAGTGCAAAGTGGGCAGCTGACCTGAACTATTCCCAGGGTACCTCCACATCATCTGGGTCTAGTTAAAGTAATTAATTTAATTTTTCAGTATTAGCAGTGTTACTCCATCATAGCAGAACTACAAGCTATTTCTTATTTCTTATTAATCATGAGCTGAGTAAACTGATTGGTTGATTCTATCACTGAGTTTGGCTAATGCTGATTTCACAGCAAATCTACCATTTTCCAACTGTAGTGGAGGTGCGTTAGCTTGCTGTGTTGTTTGTTGTTCACCTACATGCATGATGTGGTTATGTTTAAATACAGTTACACCCAATATTAGCAATGCTGGGAGCTTATGCTGCAACATGATGTTTAGATGGATCATATCTGTGGACATGCTGGGTGCTGTTTTTGAACATCATCTGAACTGTAAGTGATAAAAGAGAGAAAGAGACTTGTCAGACTAATGACCATGGAGCAAAAAGCTCCAAGTGCACTTCAGCAGCATGTGTCACTGCTGTGTAAAGAGCTCAAACTCGTGACATTGTGGCATTTGGTCGATCTCCTCCCTTGCAACACGATGCTGTCCTCTACTGGTCTGGAGAATAAAGTGCATTTGATACTGAAAAGGGCTTTAATAGAGTAGAACAGAGAGCAGGCTGCAGCGCTGACCTTGCTGAATGGATAACTCATAAGAAGGATAATAAGGAAATCCAAGGACAGAACAAAGACAATATAATGCACCGGTTGTCACAAGGCTGCTGCCATCTAGTGCTCCACAAACACCACAAAAAAACTCATGAAGGTACAAGTTGCATTTACACAGAAACAGTTGGCTTTTTCTGCAATCATTCAGCAGCCCTGTTTAAAATTTGAACTTTTATTTTCAGCAGCTGTAGGAAAATGTAAAAATATCTTCTATATAAAGCTTATTTACATTTAAACGTTAACAGAGAACAAGCAGAGTGATCAGAATCAAATCTCATCTCAGCTGCTATCTCTTCATGTATTTAATCTACTATCCAATCTACTATCCAGTATCCAACTGAATTCTGCACTGAAGTGATGTAAAGACAGTAGACATGAAGCAAAAGGAAAAAATGAGGAGAACCATAAAGACATGTAGAAAACAAATGATTTACTTCACGTCTTTTTTAATCTGTCTGCATGTGTCTGTTCAATCTGTACACTCCGTAACTGTGTCGACTTCATACAGGTCCTCCAGCTCTCCTTCTCTGCTCCCCTCATTGCTGACTTTCCTGTGGGTGACAAACATGACTCCATGACGTTGCTGAAGGTACTAAGCAATGATTGCAGATTGGGATAGGGATGGTCCTCCACAGCACAGCTCATCACTTTTTACTCACTTGCACACGGAGAGAGGACGGAAAGCCAACACGAAGCACTCAGCAACAGCAACCTGTGTGTGTCCATGTATTTTTGGTGCAGCTCAGTGCTGAGAGCTTTGTGTTGTCTCCCTCAAATCCTCTTAAGGTTGAACAAACTGCTGATGAGCTGTGCTGAGTATGAAGCGTATGAGCTCGGCCTAAATGCTTTTAGAAAATGTACCTCAAGGAAGGATGAAGCTGAGGCGAAGACCCTGATAAGCCCCAAGAACCACTGCAAGACAGAGATGTAACGTCAGCGGCCAGAACTGAACCTCGATCAGTTTACAAAACAGTTAATGATAATTACTGATTTTAAAGTTACAGCCAGCAGTTAGCTTATCTTGTCTTAGTTTAGCATAAATACTGTACATTTCAATGAACATGCCTTCATCAGATAAATGTTATTATTGTGTTTATGCTAAAGAACATATGGAAACCCCAGGTGTTCATTATTGAATACAGAAATAAAACTTTATTACAGGTCAATTTTTAAAATCCAGCTGTTTTTAATTGAAATGTTCTTTTTTTTAACAATACAATTTTTACCAGTGAAGTTCATTCATAAAGGGCTGATCCACCAATGTGACTGGCTGTGTGGAAAAAAGTCAGCTTGAAATAAAAACCCATATTTTATTCACAACAGAACATAGAAAACATTGAATGTTCAAACTCAGAACATGGTGTAGCATCCCCTCATCTTTTAACTACACTCTGTAAACGTCCGGGAGCTGAGACCAGTTGCTGGAGTTTTGGGAGGGGAATGTTGTCTCATGTATTTTGTGTATCTAGATGTACCAAATATTTTAAGATTTTTGGAGGTATTCCTGAACCCGTGCAGTGAAGGCTATCACAGAATCATGCGTGTTTCTCAGAATCTTTTGATGATCAAATGATCAAAGTCTTTGCAATTTTATGTTGAGGAACATTATTCTCAAATTATTTCACAATTTGTAGATGCAGGTTTTTCACAGATTGGTGATCCTCTGCCCATCTTTACCATCTCTGCCCATCTCTAAGATGTTCTTTTTATACCAGTTATGTTATTGACCTCTTGACAATTACCAAACTAGTTGCAAAATGTTCTTCCAGCTCTTCCTTGTTAGAAACTTCTCCAGCCTTTTGTTGCCTTTGTCCCACAACACATCTGAACTTTTTGGAGACATGTTGCTGCTGTCAATTTTTAAAATAACCTTATTTTTTTCTTCAGTGCTCAATTTTCTCAGTTTAAATATTTGATATGTTTTCTATGTTCTATTGTGAATAAAATACGGGTTTGTGAGATTTGCAAATCATTGCATTCTGTTTTTATCTAGATTTTACACAGCAACTCAACTTTTTTGGAATTGGGGTCATAAAAACTGTCAAGATCTTTAATAAACTCAGAAGTTATTCATAAAACAAAGCATCTGTTGTTATAATATTAAGCTATATTTTAAGAAGTGCAATATTTACAAGACATCCTCCCTGACTGACTTTAAGCATTCTCATCTTCTTCAAGCCAACTGTAGCACTATGAAATATAAATCCATATCCATGTACTATAAGTACAGTTCTAAATTGCCAAAATTCCACCTGCTGCTGTTTAAGATTGCACACGTGTCAGGTGGACAGACAGTCTGCTCTCTGTAGAATTTAGTGTGTGGGAGACAGCAGTGCTGTGTATTATAGCACTGGTGTTGGGGACTTTACACGTGTGGAGGAGGATGTAGTTGCAACTCCACATCTCTTTACATGAAGGTGTAATTAGCTGTGCCAGTGGCCCCCCACAGAAAGGATTGGCTTGTTAATGGAAAACAAAGGCAGCGCAGCCATCATTACAGCTGCCGCAGGAGCTTCCATTTAGCTTATCAGGAGAGGACAAATGCTTTTATCTGCTCGAGTGTGCTGCTGCTTTCAGGAGAAAAACAAAGCAAATACAGTGTAGGAGCTAGTCAGTATATAAAGATTAATGGTCTGCATGGTAGCAGATCTAATTTAGTTAAATCTGTATTTGTATCCAGACATCTGCTCACTTTGTTTTAAATCGCAGCGCAGGCAGCTTGGCGAAGCGGAGCAGACTGCATTTCTAGAATAGGCAACTTACGTAAGAAGACCTCCAGGGGCAGACATGGACCTTTCTGCCCGTCTGCCCTGACACTCAAAGGGATTACTGAAAGACCGCTTCCTTAGCATGGTCTTCACCAGAATCTGCAGTGGACATCAGAGAGAGTCACAGTGAAAATAAAAAAGGAAAATGTATGCTTCTCAATTGTGTTGTATTTGTGTTCATCTGAAATCCCATTAAAACTCCCAGGAACTTCACAGTACATATGCAGTATGTTCAAGTGCAAGACTTCTGTAGTTATATCAGATATAGTAAGAGATGCACAGGAAATGAAAAGAACAATTTGAGCGCAATTTGTGATACAAAAGCTAAGTCTGATGTCAATAAATGCACTGACTAAGATATTTTTACCACTGGGGGGAATTTAAGAGAAGACCTACTGTGTAAAGACCAGTGGAACGAGATATTTGGAGTAGAAATACTCAGACCACCAATCAGCTGTGGGCACTGTGGCATTCAAAGATTCAAAGAGTGAGCACAGAGGGAGAGACGCGAGACTCACCACGGTGGAAAGGCTGGGGATGAGCTTGACGCTGTTCTGCACCTCCTCCTCAGTGACCTCGACCGCCGTGCAGTGCTCCTCCTCCAGAGGGAGGGGACTAGCGCCGTTCTCTGTCACCCACGGATGGAGCTGTAACAACATACCCTCATTATGAAGAAAACAACAATGCTGTAGATTGGTTGAGAACATGTGGCGTTTTACAGAACATTTTGCTTCCTCTGTGACCTTAATTTCAGGGATAGTGATTCTTGTTTCAGGGTTTTTATCCAGCATCCTCTCAATAAGCTCCTTCAGTTCATTACTTATCAGTGGCCTGTGGAAAAAACAGCAAAATGAAAAAGTTTAACTGGTAATACTGTATAAATAATATTTCTTTGTGGCAAAAATGTTAAGTTAAGTTGAACAGCAGCCATTTTTTATTTGTCACTTTTTCCTGCATTGCATTTTATGATCATATACTGTATGATACATGTTATCAACATAGGACATCGAACAGAAATACAATCTGTAAAGAATATTAGGAAATACTTTAATACACAGCCTGAATTTTCTCAGGTGCGTGTAACACTGGAACAGGTTTTACTTGCTGTAACCATTTCTAATACAGGCCTTTAAGAATAAAGGCCAAAATTCAGTCCTCCATCTGTGCAAACTGTATTTAAAAGTTTATGCGAAAACCAAAAAATGCTTCAACCTTCCAAATGAGTCACATTTAATGGATATCCTCCAAAGCTGCAGCCTTTTTAGTACAGAATTGCCTCTTTTTAAGATTGAAAAGACTTTATCTTTGGCACATGTCCACTAGATTTGATAAACACAGCCTGCCAAAGCCTCATATTAGCTTTAGATACACATTTAAATCCATTTTTACACTGGACCAGGACTGTGGATGTTGGGTCCCACCATTTCCAATAAAAGGACTTTAGGAAGTGAGCTCTTCATGGCCATTTATGAACAAGATGATTATATGATTATAGCAAGTAAAACATTTTCTGAGCAAAAAGAGAAGAGTCATGTGTCATATTGCAGCGTGTACCAAAAGCAAAATCATTTACTTTCAGAGGCTGCCATCTGTCCTCTGTAGAAACACCAGTAATCAGTAAAAGCTATTCTACTGTCTGAATGTTTCCTAATGTTTGCTTACATCTCTGGAAACTCCACAGTTTTGTTCCTGATCTTGTTGTGTAGTGAGACAATGTATTCATCATAAAAAGGGCACTGGAACAGGAAAAACCAAATGACATTGTTAAAATGTTCTTTTCTTCTTTCATTTTCTTCTACATGAACATGGCTTTGAACGTGCTCACCTTCCCAAAGACAAAACAGTAGAGTGTGACTCCCATCGCCCACACGTCTAACGCCTAGTAAACAAACACACTAATTATTAGGAAAAGATCTCAGTAGGCGTTTGGACAACATTTCTTGATCATTTCTCATAACATAAGCAGTATGAGTGTTTGAGACGTTTTGGGCTCACCTTTCCACTAAAGCTCTGCTCCTGTTCGGTCATCATCTCGGGGGCCATGAAGGCCGGCGTCCCCGCCGTACTCGACAGGAGGGCGTCCGACCCCTCGAACTCGTTACTCACGCCAAAGTCTGCGATCTTAACGTGACCGTCATCCCCCAGGAGCAGGTTGGAGGGTTTGATGTCTCTGTGGATGATCTTGTGGTAGTGCACTGGACAGAACATGGATCAAATAAGACATGTCAGCTCTATTC
Organism: Sandelia bainsii; assembly: GCA_032362345.1. Taxonomy (NCBI): domain Eukaryota; kingdom Metazoa; phylum Chordata; class Actinopteri; order Anabantiformes; family Anabantidae; genus Sandelia; species Sandelia bainsii. The sequence goes on from JAUMHL010000005.1 coordinate 23,197,114, forward strand.
TAAGTCATCTATTGAACAATTTCTTTACTCAGCTTCAGACTTTTTCTCACATCAAAGCTACTGTGATTGTCCAATAAGAAACAGCTCAACATGTCTCTTTGCAAAATGTCCATTTTGACTGGTCTTAGCCACGACCTAGTTTGTAGTGAAAATTGTCTTAAATACACTGTAACCTAACAGATACAGACTCAATATAGCTTAGTGGTTATCTGTGGTCTGTCCTACCTTGTGGAAATGTCCTACTATAGTGTTTTTTACACTGCAGGCAGCATGTCTCGATTGTCTGACCTTCGTTATCAGATTGTCCTACCTAAGTAAATTACAAGGGAAGCACATTTTGATGATTATATTAGTTCATTTAACTTCTTATCCACTATCCCTGACCCCAACCCTAACCGTCACCATCGAAGGCTTGCGCAGAACACAAAGGTACGATGTTTCGATGGGTAGGATAAATCAGCAAAACACCGGAACGAGGGCGGTAAATCTTGGCTTTATGAAAAGAGGGCACTGTAGCAACCAAGGGTTACTGTGACCTTTGAAAAATCTGAACGGTTCCTTTAATGTGTTGCTATTTTTACTGCATGTATGTGATATTTATCTTGAAATCCTAACTGTACACTTACAGTACTCTATCCCCAGGACAACATCTCTGAAGTAGAAGCGAGCCTGCTCCTCTGTGAAAGGGTCGTCCGTAGGCACGTCCATCACCGGGCTGATCAATGTGAGAGGTCGACGAAGGCAGAAAAGTCATTCAGTATTTATACTGGACAATATCCACTCAGATTTTGATAGAGCAAATGAGTGCACAAAAACGTACCCTTTTGTCATCAATTCGAAGACTTGTAAAGAAATCATTAGATTTTAATAACTTGTTCCTTTTGCATTTTTACTGTATTGATGCATAAAGAGGAACATTTACATTTAGTTACTGAAATGTGGATAAATGAGCCCCTACCCATATGAAGTCCATCTTCATCAGGATCATCAAGCACCTGGAAGACACGTTAATTCAGGGGCCTCATATTCTGCCCTGTTTCTTCACCACCTTTAACCAGAACTTTAGTATTCTTGTATTAAGCTATATTCTTTTGCTTTTATTATATATTTCACATGTTAAACATTTTTTTCCACATGAATCTATCAAAACTTTATGTTTTTCACGGACAATTCTTCAAAATAAAAGTTCATTTCATATTTTAACTAGGCCCTCTTGTTTCTCGCAAAATAAAGGTGCTTTTTCTCATCTGTTTGTTTACTGACCTCCACCAGTTTAACAACATTATGATGATCCAGTTTCTTCAGGATGGCGATCTCCTTGTAGACTCTTTCCAGAGGCAACACAGCTTTGGGAAACGGATCCTGCTGCGAATTCGATCCTTGAAGAGGCAGTCGACCTGTGCACCCAAACCCACAGAGAAAACAGAAACAAATCACTCTGGCAATGATGAAAACTCATCAGATATTTAAGTGTTACTAGAGATTGAGAGGTTCACTCACGCAAAAATCCACACTGCCTCATCAGCTTCTTTTTTGAAACTACTTTCATTGCCTGGAAAAATGAGATAAAGCAAATACGGGTTAGAGAAACTGAGATGGAAACATTGTAACCATAAATGCATCATTTTCAACTTACATTGTACTGTTCAGAATCTTCATTATAAGCTAACTTCACCACTCCATATGAACCCTGGGGTGTAGAAATAACAAATGTCTTGTCATCACCTGTGTGTCATGGGGGATTGCTGTGTTTACATGTTTATTAATCACCTTTCCGAGCTCTTGCTTCAGCTTATACTGGTTGAGCTGGACACAGTCCTACAGAAAAGGGACAATTCTGTCAGTCTCATGTATTTGTAGTAACACATTGAATTAGACTCTTCAGTTCAGGACTCCTCACATCAATGTCTGTGATGGACACCCGTTTGGTCTCGATGGTCGGCTGTCGGGCCATGCGGCTGCTTCTCTCCTGCAGAGACATCTTCCTGTCTGACATTCGATTTCTGTGGGAGCCCGTGGTCCTCGGAGCAGCGGACCTGTAGCCATTAGGCGGGGTCACACGGTTAGCGGCCACATTCATGGCTGCCACCAGGTCGGCCAGCTCACCGGGGTGCTCTGATTCCAGCTCTGGCCTGCAGGCAGTGTCAGCGCTCATGGTGGGTTAGTCGTCTCTCACTCACAGCTGAACATCCTGAACATCCAGCTGCATCACTGAACATGGAGAGACATGAAATCACACATACTGACAGGTGAAGGATGATACTGCTGTCAAATTTCTGTTTTTGTCACATGGAGACAAAATCCTCCCAGAGTGTCATCTTCTAAACAGAAACTTTTACTTTTACAGTATTTGCACCACTGCTTGCAAAATCACTACTTTTTTAATCAACTTTTATATCTTGAATGTTGCCCTTCAAGGCTCTACAAACACATCTTCATAACATGCTGCATGAATAAAAATCACTGTCTGCCTTGAATATAAGGAGTAAACCAAAAAATGTATGGGATCAATTTGACACTGTTTATGGTTTAGTTTAGTTGCATAGGAACATGAGTGGAGTGCTACTACATACTGTCAGATTCATGTACAAAATGGTGGACCCAAACACAGACCAGGACAAGAGAGGGTTCAAACAATGAAACTTTATTACGAAGAATATGTGCACAAAATGGAAACAGAACAGAACAGAAAATCACTCCGAGTGGAGGCAAAACCTGGGTAACAAAACTAGCACTACTTGACACAAAGTGAAAGCGAGGGAGAGGACTGGCAGCATGGTGTGAGAGTCTTGAGAAGACAAGAACTAAAGAGGAATAGGGAGTGACTGAGAAAAAAACAGAAACTGAACAGAGACTGAACCCAATCAGGGAGTGACAGTGGAGAGAGGGGCGTGACTAAGGTGAGGGATGAACTGAAAAAACAAGGTAAGAAAGACAAGACCAGGATATGACCGTGACACATACAGTATGTGAAAAAAGCTGTAGAAAGACTTCTGCAGCTCCAGAGAGAGCAGTTCTAATCAGGTAACAAATGTAAAAACATCTTTGTAGTCCTGTAGTTTTTGTACTTAAACATAGCCGAGTTGTTTTTGTATCTCAACATAACCAAATGGACACAGTCTCATTACAAGAGGGTGTTTGAATGACAAAAAACAGAATGTGCGTGTCTTTCATGAGATGCTTTCTGCCACTGGGGATGTCCAGCGGGAGTGCTGTATTGAGAGGCACCTGCTTCCGCACAAGGGCGCTATTTTGCCGCATCTCAAGAGAATTATTGCAATAGATGCCTCGTGCAATAGTGGCACATTTTGAAGAGCCACTATTGCATACTCTCAGCAACTCTCATGCTAGTATAGGCAGTATGAGAGGGTTGGGCGAACAACCTTAGTGGGTGTTCAGGCTGGAGGACTCGGAAATAAGAGAGTGGATGATAATGAAGGTGATGATGCATTATGTAATTTGTTTGCAAAAGTGAAAACTCTAAAACCCGTTTTATTTTGTGTCCATGCTGTTACCGCTGTCATGCTGCACGTCACCTCATGAAACATGCAGCATGTATCATGAGAAGTACACTACCAGTCAAAAGTTTGGACACACATAGAAATGACCATGTTTGTGAAAGAAGATTTCATAACATCAAATTGATCAGAATGAATGTGTAGACATTGTTCATATTGTAAATGACTATTGTAGCTGAAA
>JAUMHL010000005.1:23217407-23241461 GCA_032362345.1 Sandelia bainsii
CAAGTCCAGTTGCCACTGAATAACCTTTTTTGGGATAACCATGACCTGGATGACTGAGAATCTTCACAGACATTATTTTACATACACTGAATTTACCTTCACGTCTTTTTGAGTGCGCTAGTGAATAGGGGTTTTATTTTGAAGGTTATTTCCGGAAATCAATGTCTTCATGACGCTGTTGCATGAAGCAACGCTACAGTTGCTTCATGTTCTCGCAGCAACTGTAATTTAGACCGCTACGATTTGTTTCTTCTTTTTTTTTTTACTGATTTAGAGACAAACAAGACAAACTGTAGTTTCACCAATGATCTGTATATTGCTCGTGGCCGGTCACGGAACCGTGTTAGAGACACAAATTAAGGTAAGCAGCTTGAATGTTGCAACGGAAAGGAGATAAACATACAGAAGTGCAAAGTTCATATTAGTTGTGGAGCGGTAATACTAGACAACAGTGCACCGAAGTGCGTTATATTACCTGTCACTTTTCTATTTCATTGACTGTCGGCTAGCTTGTGTAGACAGTACGAAATAACTCTGTGCATCTGTGAAATCGTGAAGATGCGCTGGTGTATTCGGCTTACACATAATCCAGCAAGTATATCGTAACTTAAGTAAATTTACATTTTTAATCAGTGGTATACAGTGGTCTTGACCGCCCCCTACCAAGCTTCGAGGAGGAGTATAATTATAGCAGTTCAAAGGGTAGTTCTTATGGAGCGTGGAGAGTGCCACAATACAATAAATATAATAAGCATTTAAATAACTATTTAAATGTGTCATTAAATTATTAAATACTGAAATTCATTCACACATAATTTATTAAATACATAAATAACCAAATATATTCATTTCATTAAAAAAAAAAAGTATATATATTGATTTCACTATTTATTTTATTATTTCATGGTCTGTGTTGCTGCACATCATGAATTTATTTATTTGTCAACTTTGCCCGTCAAAGTCAGTGGGCGGGTCTAACACTGTTTTCTAGTCGGACGATTGGTCTGGTCTGAAGGATTTTTCCAAACATGGTGGGTTCTCCTTATAGAGGATTTGAATGAGTTGCTAACACATTGGTGAGAAACTTTCTAAACTTGATATTAAATCAGGAGTTGCTGACACAGATTATGTGACAAGTCAAACAGAGGAATTTATTGAATTTCTTGGAGTTATCAGCCTTGTGGTGCCAAACATTAAGAATTAATTTCAGTATTTAACAATTTAATGACACATTTAAATAGTTATTTAAATGTTTATTATATTTATTGTATTGTGGCACTCCCCACGCTCCATAAGTTCTTTATGGAGTTTTGTGAAAGTGAATGGTGTTAAATGTATCTATTTTTACTCTATATAAGAAAGAAAAACCATAAACATCACGAAGCTAGTATCTTTAATGTTAGCTAACGTTAATTAAGTTTGGCGTGACATTTTCTCCTACAAAATAACAGTGGACGTGTTGAGTTCAGGAACACCTGAGTCAACTGTGCTGCCAGTACTAGTGGCCAGGTTGAGCATTAATTTCAAAGCCTAATGTAATGTATTCTATGTGCATACCTAACGTGAGGTATTCAATAAAGTCATACAATGTATAGAATGGGTATAGATATGACACTTTACAATAAATCACATACACTCAGTGTGGTGTGCAATAGTGGTGGAAAGTAACTGGTGGAAAGTACAGTTACTTAAGTACAATTTTGAGATATTTCTACTTTAAGTATTTCCATTTTTTGCTACCTCATACTTCACAAGCTGCAAATATCTGAGCTGTGTAAGTAACTGAGTTTGGAAATCACAGCATCACCTAACGTGTTGGCTTATAGCAAAAACATGATCTAAAGCCAAAACAGCAAGTTTACACGTGGTACGTGTGCTGACATGGCGTGGCTTGTTAATGTGGAGATTTGTAATCTGTCCAGTTGGTTTCTCCACCTCTCCTCTCCCAGAATGAGGACACAGGTCTATACAGCCACCTGACCGGGGTACCAAAGGCCTTGCTTCCTGGCATTAGAGGAAAGAAGATCCTTGACTTTTGGTGGGAAACTGTCAACATGTGAGTAGACCTCACATCTGAGGACTTTTTTTTCCATCCCACATCAGTCAAAATTAGTTAGTTATGTACTGTGTATGATTTCTCTGCAGGCGGCAGTTGTTCACAGAAGTGTATCTGGTCACTAATGCAGACAAGTGCGTACATTAACCTATTTACTTTTAGTTTTGGCTCTTACGAGACCCCACTTGACCCCATTTAAATTTTGTTCTTTGCTATGATTTTCCACTGACCAGGTATAAGCACTATGAGCGCTGGGCCACAGCTAACGACTTCCCGGTGGAAAACGTGATAAATGATGGCAGCACTACGCTGGAAGATCGCCTCGGTGCCGTGGCTGACTTGGAGCTGGCCATACGCAGCCGAAAGCTGCAGGACGACATCGTGGTGGTATGATCACTCTATCAGTTACTTATGTTGCTCTGTTACATTTCGTTGTGCTGCCGCAGTGTACTCTATACAACGAGGATGTCTTTTCTGTGTAAGCAGATAGCAGGAGACATGCTGTGTGCAGACCAGAACTTTGATATCGCTCAAGTTATCAGCTTCTTCAGGTCAAAGGTGAGTCTTGAAACAATACAAAATGAACACACACCTTTTGCACATAAACGAGTAACTAAAAAGTCAAAAGTTTTTTGTTCACGGATGGGAGGTGAAGTCCTGAGCAACTTGTAGCAGCCTACTTTTTTGTGTCTTTGTTGCAGCCTGGTGAGCTAATCATTTACTACGAGCTGGAAGAAAGTGAGAAAAGCAGCTCCAGGGGCATCGTGGAGGTCTGTCCTGACACCCATAGGTCAGACAACATGTGTTTCTTTCGATCCACAACAGCAGCACTATATATTTCTTTATGTTATGTTCCCAAGGCTCGTTGACATAAGTTTGATATATGTTGCAGTTTTGATTTTAATCTACTGTAGTTTCATGCACCAGGATACGTCGCTTCCTGGAGAAACCCCAGGAAGGGCTGACAGGATCCCGGCTGGCCAGCGTGGTGTTCTACTGCATTCAGAGAGACACACTGTCCTACCTGTCTGACTTCCTCCGCCTGCAGCCTCAAGCCACAGACAGGACATTTGGACAATTCTGGGTTCGCAAGTGGGAGTGAAGCATGCCATGTTTTTCATTTCAGGCAAATTTATACAGGAAAAATTTTGGACTTAATGAATTTAACACATATTACTTCAGCAGAAATTGATCTTGTTATCTCTCGTAAGATTGCATTACACCAACATTGCTTTATTCCTCAAATTCACTCAACCATATTCATGAATGAATAAAGTAATAACTAGTTCATGGCTTTTTCTCTTCAGGAGTGGCTCATCAATGAGAAGCAACTTGATGTGTTTGGGATGAAGCTTCCTACTGGCTTCCAGCTCATTGGACAAGTGGTTTGTACCCTTACCTCAGCCCATCAGATAGATGTCGTTTTTTCTTGCACGATATTGTTTCATGAAAATTTATAGATTATAATGGACAAAGCCAGAGACGAAAGGCCTGAAAATTATAATTATAACCTTAGTTCGCTATACTTCTGCAGGAAAATAATAATAATCGTTCTTAACTTGGACTTGGAAATGGATTGGAGTCTGCTGAAGCAGTGCTGCACAGTTCTGGAAGTGGCAGGAAGAGAAAATGCTTAAATATTTTAAAGTTTAAAAGCCACCATTACAGGAAATCATGTAATGTGATATCAGCTGCAAACCAGGCACTTAGGCCTTAATGTCTTTTTACTTTTGTGTAAAGTGTCTGTTGCCAGTTCAGAGTACAGTCTGTACCAGATTTGTTTCTAACAACATGCTACCTCTTGGCAACTCAGGGCCTGTCAGACTACACCAGGTGGCTCACCCACTACTCCACCAAGCAACAAGACAGTCCTGCTAAACCAATCACCTGCAGGTCTTATGCCAGGTAAGGAAACACCAACATAGATTACTCACACTCAGTGGTTTGGATTTAGTTCATATTACTTTACGTTCTTTGTCCAAGAACGTAAGTTCTTTGTGGAAACAAGCCTGTTTCTCCCTCTCGATGTTAAAACACAACCTGACAGACATAAACATATGATCAACTGCAGGGTTGGATTAATGGGGAATCCCTCCGATGGCTTCAATGGAAAAACCATCGCCATGACCATCTCTAACTTCTGGGCCGAGGTCACTCTAGTGGAGAGTCAGAGATTGGTAATACACGCACACACCTCCTTGCAGAAACAGTATATAAAACACTGCTTTGTCAGGGAAATATTGTGCAAGCATGGTGTGCGTTTCTGTCACTTCATAGGTTTTAGTGCCCCATCCACTCAATGATCCCACTGAATTTGGAAGCTTGCAAGATCTGTTCTGTATCAGCAGGAAGGAAGGGTGTGTACACAGCAAGCTGAATAAGCTAACCAGCATTACAGTATTACAGTCACACTGAGGCTTTTAAATCCTGCTGTTCTTTATTCACCACAGGTACCTGGGAGGTCTCCGTCTCCTGCAGGCCACCTGTAAGAAGTTCTACCAGTTCTGCTCCAAGCAAGGGTGAGATTAGTAACTGAGATACCACAAAGCAGAGAGCTGAGATGTTAATAACTGACACAAATGAAAAGAGGTTCTGTATATTATTAATCAAAAGCTGATATGTTCCTTGCGTGCTGTGGAGAAGGAAACAGAATTGGAGAACATTGTGAATACATTCAACTTACTTCCTTTGTAATGTAACTACTATGTAAGTCTCCTAAATAAATGCAGTGCTGTAAAAGCAGAATATTTCCACATGAAATCTAGTGGACTAGAAGCATAAAGTAGCATAAGTACTGTACACTCAAGTAAAGTAAGACAACCTCGAAATTGTAGTTAACCACAGTAAAGTACCGTAATGGAGAAATGTACTTACTTTCCACTACTGTAATGATGCAGTCCAAGAGATGAAGAGCAGGCCAAACTGGCCAAGCAGCTCAAGTTCATTCAACATGTGTTGTGTATTCTTTGCTGCAGTATTGCTTTGACAAAGCAGAACTTCACACTGAAGTACGACACCAACATCCCCCGGCAAGTGGTAAGCATCCGATCGAGTGCTTGTTTTATAAGAGCGAAAGCACCACAGTTCAATTCACAATATGACCACCCGTCACATCGAACACTCTACTGATGAAGCTGCTTCTTTCTGTTTTAATAAAGGGCCTCGCTGGGAGCAGGTAAATAGTGCAGATGGTGGATTTCTTACCTCTGATTTCTAATGTGAATGTATTATTGCCAACATGTCACTGAATAACCTTCTGTTTTGTGCAGTGCCATTGTCTCAGCTACTCTTAAGTGTCTTATGAAATTCTACAACATCACAGATGACGTAAGGATTTGAGTTAGCTTATCTAAATGTGGAACATGCTTCCATCTGTCTTTTATGCTTTCTCTAATCTGCTTATATGAAAAACACTCTAAATCCAGTACAATAATAGAGTAGGGTAGAGACCACTCCTATCAGTGATACCCTTGTTTGATTGCATTGATTTTACAGTTGCCTCAGACTCTGCCTACAGTATACTGTAATTTATTGATATATTGACAAGTAACAGTACCTGTTGCAGCTAGATTAACAGGTTTATTAACAGCTTCACATTGCATACAGTTACTTTTAAGATTGTGTTTGTAAATGTTCCTGAAGAACACATTAAATTTTGGTCTCTGTGACTGTACACTTCAGGATCTCCCAAAACCAGTCCGAGCCAACTTCATCCTCAACGTGGAGACTGATGAACTTTTCATTACGGCTGGCTTGCAGGACAGAGTTGTTCAGGTGGATAATCTAATCAGCACTAATGGACTCTCATCACCAACCGCACAACATTGCCAGCTTCAGTAAAAATCTGTCTGTCACTTTGCAGGTCTATGAAGGCTTAGTGTACATGGATTTCAGCAAGAAGCTGATGGAGGAGCAGGGCTATGGTACTGATGTCGCTGTCAGTAGATGCTGCTGAGTAAATCATTCAAATGCGTTCATTTTTAAAGGTGGAATATTTCCATTCTCAGGGAATTATGTTTCTATGGACACAAGTGACCTTCCACCTTTCTGGCTGGCCTACCTCAGCGATCCCAGCGACTCTGGACGCATCCACAGCAACATCCGACAGCGCTGGCTCAGCGGTACTTCTTCATATCAGTTGGCTAGTTTAGAAACAAGATGATGATACTAGTCATACTTTGATGGGAAAGCCGATTGGGTCAGTAATTATACTTTCACACTGAAACATCCCAACACTATTGGATAAACTGCCATGAAATTACAACTGATAAAGGCAATAATGCCTAAAATAATCATAACAATAATCCATTTAATACTGTTTTCCAGGAAGTCTTGGCTACATTCATAAACAACACTTTTGTGATCTTTTTTTCTCTTCCCCTAGCGCCATCATCTGGTTGGATTTATTTTTCAGTTTGTCCAACACTCAAGTCAAGTCAGTTTATAGTCAGTACTATTATGACAGTCCACCAAAACTATTACAAACACACCAGTGAGTCACACTGATGGAGAGGATGACGGCTTTCTTCCTCACGAAACATGTGGCTGTAGTTTGAGCTCCAACGGCTCATTACAACCAACATGTCGGTGAAGACCAGCTACAACCAACCACATCCAACTTTTTAAAATGGATTTCAACAAGTATTCTTCACTTGTCAAAAGCTGCTGATATGTAGAGCAACACAACAAGATGGCTTGTTGGTTGATCTGTTTTCATGTTTCTCTGTCATTCCACAGAGGAGCCTCTGGTCGTTGAGGCCATGAAAACCTTTGCAGAGCTCACTGATCAAGCGAGGTGAGTTTGAGTAGGTTGTAGGTAGACTGCTGATGTAGACTCTATGTAGCAATTAGCAGCACAGGTTTTGTTAAGGGCAGAGGCTGAATGTAATTCATTCCCTGATTGATTATATCTAGCCTTTGCACAAAAAGTCTAAACGTGTCTTTGGTCTTTTTTTAATTCGAAGCAACACATGCAGAGAGATGTGTTCATCTACTGCAACAGTGCTGACAACAGCACGCCTAGTTTTTGTCCCTTCTTTGTTGCATTTCAACAGAGGAGAAACTTTTTCTCATCGTAGCACTGACTGAAAATGTTCTGCCCTCAGAGCGGCCTTTCAGGAGAGAGACTGGAGCCGTCTGGCACAGCTGATGGACCAGAACTTTGAGCTGAGGAGGTAAACAGCGAGGCATTCGTATTCACATCACTGTTACACTCAGAGCTAAAGTATTAACATACCCCACAGGTCTGTGTACACTGACGACTGTCTGGGTCCAGGGAATCTCAAGATGGTTCAGCTGGCGAGGCAGGTAGGTGCTCGAGGGTTCCAGTACCTACTAAGAGCATGTTTTATTGAACAGTGTTCACTTTTTCGTTCATCTCCATCTGTGTGTACCTGCAGGAGTGTTCTTTTGTTGTTGTTTTTTGCTCTCTGGTGATGCACTCATTTTGGCTGTTTCTTGTAGTTTGGCTCAGCAGTGAAGTTGCCAGGCAGCGGGGGGGCTGTGGTGGGTCTGTGTCTGGACCAAGCTAGACTGGTAAGACAGCGCTATGTGGCAGTAGTAGCCTGTAGCCCATGGGTTTGTAGCTGAATATTTATGTTGACATTCGAATGTCACCAACTCACTGGAAGGAAAATGGGATGATGACTGTGTGTAAGTCCAGAGGTTATTTTTAATGTGTTGTCTAGATATACTTAAATAATGCTCGTTTCGTTGCTCATCAGTAATTTCAAGCACAATAAACAGTAGACGATGTGAAGTGAAGTGTAGTCAGACCACAATTCTGTTCTTGTAAAACCGACTTCAGTTTCTCTGCTAAATACAAGACATTTGTATTTTAGTTTCTTGTAAATATGTCCAGTGTTGGCTTTATGCCCCTCAAAATTTATATCTTCCTCTTGGTACTCTCAGAAAATTAAGTAAACTAGCAATGTGTCAGGGCTGGGACTAAATTCAAGTCACGACATAAGAACAGGATCAAGTCAAAGTCAAATATTTAAAGTAACATTAGCCCAATTTCAAATGTCCACCAAAAAGTGTAGACTGTTAACTTTCAAGTCCTTGCATAGCACTGCAAAGTTTAATTTGACAGGACATCAGCTTCTCTGCTCAGTTTTTTCTTGTATGTTATTAGTAATTACAGCCAGGGTTAGTTCTCCTGTAGGATGTGACTGTATTTGTGCATCTGGCATCAAGGCCCCTTGTCTGATGCAGTGTGTGTTTGGCCCACTAGGTGGAGATGAGGCAAGCCTTCCAGGAGGCAGGCTGTGTCTTCTGTGTCATCGTGTCATACAACCCATCTGCCAGCACCGTCGGTGGCCAACTCTAACCTCATCTCTCCCCACGACTCCATCAGGCCACTCCAGGCCAACTCCCGGCTGTCGGTTGGATGTGGCCCAGTGTGGCCCTCAATGTGTCTGACAGAGTCCCAGTGTCATTTCCTAGGATTTATTATAGAAGCAAGATTATGATTAAAATCAGCAGAAAAGAGCTAATCAGGGTAAGACTGTGATCAGAGTGACCAAACAATGTTCAGTCAAAAATGTAGGGTTGCATTACTTTGTCCCTAGAAAATGAATGAATCTGCACATTTCAGAGTTAGTTCCAAATGATGTGATATCAAAGGTCATTATTGTCATTTATTGTGGTGGGTTAATGCTCTGGTAAATGTATCTCACACGTGTAAACATTAGGCGATTATTTTGTAATTGTATAGAATTCCAGTTGTCTTTGAATAATACATGTAATTTTTGTACACGGATTAAAAGGAACTTTTGTAGCACTTGTGTTTTGTCATGTGGAGTGTGTGGCCTCTGTGTAACAGTGACGTGATACTATCAAAAAGAGCCATAATGAAGACATTTTACATGTCCAGTATAGTTGGGGGTAAACCCACCATTTTAAGTGAGTTAAATAATATGGTGTTGTGTTCAGGGATGTGTTGTGTTGTGTGTGTCCGTGCAGTGAGCTGGTCTAACGTGCTCTTTCCCTCCAGTGGGCGGAGTAGAGGAGCTCTGCCTCTGCCTGGCAGGACAGCGCTGCTCTCCACTTCGCTCGCTGTCGCTGCCGTCACCTCTCCACTCATGCGGACCCAGCTGAACCTCATGGACTAGCCGGAGGTCTCTGGCGCTGGACTGCATCGGGCTCGCAGCGGACTGTGGACCATGGCTGCCAAGGAGGACCTGTACAGTAAAATTATCCCTCGGAGGCTCCGGCAGAACCGGTCGACCTCCGCGAAATGTGGCTCGAACCTGGACGTGTTGTTGTCCATGGGCTTCCCCAGACCAAGGGCGTGAGTATCCTGACCCAAACACTGTGTGTGTGTGTGTTTGCACAATTCCACGCGTGTCAGAGGTCGCACGGACACCTGGCGGGGACACAGCCGGCGTGTGTGTGCGTGCGTGTGTACGGCTTAGTTACGGGACTCAAACGCGTCACTTACCGGGACTAACCGCTCCGCTTCACACCGCGCGCTCCGCCTTGAAGGGAGCTTTTATTCCATGTCCGCGACTGTACACAACCGACCTACAAAGAGTAGAATAAAGTGTTTATTGACACAATGAACGTTAGACACAAAGTAACAGCAGAATAAAATGATGCGTAACTGTCCAAAGCTGAGAAGTGAAGAGCTCAACGCAGCTAGAAAGTATTAGCAAGAATGGTACAAGTGAAACGTTAGCATCCGATACAAGAGGAAAATATGTCGAATAAATAAAGTAGTATATTTGACTTCTAAATTCTCCTTCAGCTTAGTTTGCTGTGTGTGTGTGTGTTACTGAATGGAGGGACTGTCTTTGACTTGGCCACATCAGTGAACTCACATCTGTCCTGTCCACAGGCTCCCACTGTAAACACACAGTGCTAACAGTTAGTGTGTGTGTGTGAGTGTGTGTGTATGAGTATGGCCTCGGCTGCAGGTGATGTCAGACCTGACCTGTCCCTGCTGCATCAGCACACACTATGAAATAGATGGATTCCTGGCTCTCATTGTAAGTTAGTTACTGATCTGACATAAGTCACTATCCTGGATAGTGTTTGTGACATGCAAATACACATAGAATTTTGCATTTTAGGAAATGTTAACTTGCAAATGTGAACTGTCCTGCACGGAGGCTGCTTTGAAGCTCGCAGAACAAGTTGATAAGGCAGCATTCATATGGAAAACGTGATTGCAAGTAGTTGCACATCCAGCACATACTGGGTATCAGCAGCATTCCTTCACAGCTGTTTATATCAGCGTGATTAAATGCCTTATTCACACTTCTTTTAGCTCTGTTTTTGGTCTCCACTGACTGCTGATGCAGTATGTGGCTACTCCACTGGTGCTACCAGCCAAGTCCGTCGTTTATCAGATCAGTAATCCACTGTTATTATGAAAAAATACTGACTACTGCAGCTTTAAGGAAATATCTGAATTACAGAGGAAAGACTTATTTAATAATACAGTCAAGCTGCTAATTTTAACACCTTGTCTTTCTAACGTTTGAAACAAGTAGTAATAAAAATCCAATAACAGTGATTTTCTCAATGAATTGATTAGTTATTTTGTTTATAATATGTAAGAAAATAGTGATAAATGCCTGTGAAAATTTCCCACAACCAAAATTCAGATCTACAAAGATGTTCAGTTCTTGGACACGGGTGACGGCTTAAGAAAGAACTAAAGCATTTATTAAATTTTTATAAAGGGTTGCAATCAATTTTCTGTCAATCACCTAATCAATACCAGTGACACACGAGATACATCAATTATATTGACTTGACCCACTCGAAAATGAAGACAAGTTGTTTGTACGTAAGATATTTAAACTGTATTTTTCTGACTGGAACGTCTTTCATAACTTCAGCTATGGTAAAATCAGTATTGTGTTATAGTGACTGGTGAAAGTATCTAAACTTATTTTGGTCCAAATATTTGAGGTCAAGAAAAAAAAAACCTCCTTTCTTTCAGTTCATACACTCAGCGTTAGGAGTCTTTCCGCTCCTTTCACCCAGACCGATGTCACACGCCCAAAGTATTTTTGTGTATGCGTAAGTGTTTGTGAGTGTGTATATCCGAGGAAGTGTGCTGTGGTTTGCTGAATGGACACAGTGGACAATGATAGGCCCCCAGGCAGGCGGGCCATTGCTGGTCTACAACACACTCCCTCAGGGAAGCCACAGTCTCTTTTATATCAGCCCACGACTGCTTGACCTTGATACGGCTGCTTATTAATTCTCTTCCTCTGTCTATTTCTCTCTGAAGAAGTTGACCCACTAAATTTCCTGACCAACTTTCAGATGTCCTGGTCCTGTTGTAAAATGATTATTTCGGTACAGAAAGATTAAATTTATCTGCTGCTGTTGTTCGGGCCATTGTTTTGGTTCAGAGGTGTCGCCACATGACTGCAGTGTTCACACAATAGACAGTAGATACTCACTGACTTTACAGAACAGAGTTTAGCAGTAGCAGTACAGGAGGATGTGATTAATAATGCAGCTGTGGCAGAAATACGACCTGCTGTTTTACTTTTTGAATATTGATCACACTGTGCAAAGCAGCGCCAAGGATAAAAATGTGTCAACGTCATCAAACATCAGAATCTGGCACTAAATACTTGGTCAGATGGAGTTTTTAAAAATGTATTTTAAACCCAAAGTGTCATCGTCAGGCTGGTTTGTCAAATCTACACCTCAATCACAAAGTAGAGAAACTGTCAAAGTTTCAAAAATCTAATCTGAATTTGAACAAACTCGTATTTGGTTGAGACTAGTCCCAAAACAGAAATTAGAAAAAAAAATGTTAAAGAATCAAAATCCATCCATGTGTTATCCTAACTGCTTGTCCTGTCATGGAGGTGCTGGAACCAATCCCAGCTGTCATTGGGTGAGAGGCGAGGTAAACTCTGGACGGGTCGCCAGTCTATCACAGAAGATTCAAAAAACAGAATAAATATATGTATATAATGATCCATCTTAAAAGAAACATTGTAAAATGTGTATATTCAGAACCAGAACAGTACTATAACGATATAGTAGGTTTGCTCCAACAGCTTCAGTTAAAATGCAGCTTGAGATTGTGCCAATTTACTGTATTAAAATAATATTAGTTAAATATTTTGGTTGCCTTTTCAGCACACTGTCCACCCAGAATAAATCAATTCCAGAGAAGACAGAATAATAAATTATTCTTCAATTTTATTTTAAATTCAGTTGGAAGTTTTATCACAGTCAGTTACTGTATATAATACAAAAACAAAATCCATCTTGCTGCTATTAGAAGTTGATATTTCCACCATCTTGGAACCAGAAAATGGCTTAAGACTCACTGTACATCGACTCCAGGTTAAATCACTCTGAAAACTAAATCGATTGCACACATTGCACTCCGGGGAAAAAGTGCTTCCAGCAAGTCGCAAGGTGCATCTCACTGACTTTGTAAATGACAGTGTTGTGCAGTGTCATCCAACTCTTAATGTAGTGATCAATTATACATGAAACAAGCAGAGTTGTGCTTGTTTTTACAAGAATAATGCGAACGTGCTGCTTAAACGTCTTTGCATGCTGGCACAGAATGATGCAAGAGTTTAACAGTGAGCTCAGTATCAAACACGTGGGCAAAACAGTGTGTCAGGAACATGACAAACAATTACTATTATCGTTAGCATATCATGAATTCTTGGTTCCTGCATACAAGCCACTGAGAGACTGCATACACAGACTTGTGGCACTGTACTGGTGTATAGCGAAAGGTCCAAATGTTACTCTTCTGGGAGGTCTGTTACACACCAGATGTAGTGTCCTCAACTTTTCAATGCAAGAATCCATAACAGAATAAGTTAGTGTAACATGGCGTAGCAGTCAAAAACTGTTTACCTGAACCAAAGCACATAATGTGCCCATTGTTGACATCTGAAACATCTGAATTGATTAAAATGGGAGTGTAATAGGGGTGGTCGATATAGCCTCAAAATCATATCACAATATTTGCAATATTTAAAAAACGATTTATCTTATTGCAGCTAGTGGGCAGCAGCATTTATTAGTGCAAACTAAATGAAGGGCATTTTCCATCCTTCTCTTCCAGTGAGTTACTGTGCATGACTGTGTTCACATGCACTTAACCAGGTTACTAAGACAAAGCAGCTTTCTCTAGTAGATGGAAACAGAGTTTACATGCGGAAGTCCGCGTATACAGTACATGCAGTCTGATTCCTCCTCAATCTTGGGCTTATTTTGGAAGCACAGCTCATAGGTTTTACCTGTACAGTGACAGAAAGCACTGCTTTCAGCATTTTTTTCTGTTTTCATGTAACTGCAGAGTGACAGCGCAGAGGGAGAGAGGAAAAGAGAGTGGAGAGAGACACAGCTGAAACACAGAGTGAACTTTCTGAATAAAAGAAATCTGCAGTGGAAGGCGACTTATTTAGATTTAGTCTGATTTTCAGTTGGACTCTAGGCGAACTTTGACTTAAAAACAAAGCGGCATCACTTTGTAATGATCTCTCCCTCACTCAGCTGCCTGCAGCCATTTGTTATGCACATGTGCTCTCTGAGATAAATCTACCTGGGGAAAACTTCCATACTATTGAAGTAGCTCACTTTTTAGATACTTAACTGTCATCAGAGACTGACACTGCTCTCACTCTCAGACATTGAGCTAATAACTTTGTTAACTTGCTGCTAAGATAATACCATTAAGAGTTTAAGCAGTGATGCTGCAGCAGTATGCCGGTGGGCTGCACAACGGGGAAGCAAAGTTGGAAGCCAGGAATCTTTTTTAGCTTGTGTGACAGACATAAGTCAGACATGTTGATTAGTGAGTATCAGTTTTCCTCAATACAATGATGGTGTTTTAACCTAGCAGCTCCCCCAGTTGATCCACTAACGTTACATATACTGGACATGTGATTCTCATCACAGAACTGTTAAAAATGGATCATTAAAATGAAATTATGCATGATGGGGGGAATAGGGAGTAGATAAATTATTAATTGTGTGCCAAGACCAAGAGATAAGGAGCTGAAAAATAAGAATGAGAAAGAGAAATGAGAATGAGAAAAATGTTTTGCTATTTTTAATCAACTGATTGGACTCTAAAGAAAGTATAAGGCTCTCTATTTATTTTTACTCTCCGTTTGACTTACTAACAAAATTATCCAGCTATGCGTTCAGTTATATTTTTGCTTTGTCTGATAAACTTAATGCAGTTTGTTAGATGAGTAAATGCATTCATCACATTCTGAGTGTGCTTTTTAAGACAAATACATACTTCGACAAATTCAGACATTTTAAAATGCTTTTTACATTTGAAATAATAAGATCTGTTCACTTAGAGACCTAGAGAGAACACGAAACCTGTGTGATATTCTTTATCTACTGTGGCTTTACTTTATTTAGCTGTTGTCAGTTCATGAAGTAAGATTTTAGTTTGTGTGTTCCATCAGATGGACACCCACTCACTTCCTGGGTAGATAATTAGTTTTTCTTACATTCTGGTCGTAAACTAAAGGTTACTGTCTCACTGCGAATTGTAATGCACATCTTATACTGCATATATATTCTGTGTTGCAGATGTGCAACTGAAAATGGCGTCACAGATGAAAACTCGACATATGTGCATTTACAGTTCCATATGTGCGCTGCACCTTCTCGGTGCTGGTTTAATGTCTTTTCTCACATTTCACAACAGATGTCAACACAGGACATGTCATTTGTTAGCTCAGGTCAAAGATTGCATATTCACTGACTTGGAGGAGGAATGAAAATGTCTACGTCCAGTGCATCTGTGTGAGAGCTGTATACGGTATCCCAGCTATGGCAACTCTAAAGTGCTGTGGAGGTGGTAACTCGTGAATTATTCAGTCATTCTCTTGTTTTTTGCCCAATGTCTTTGAAATGCAGTTGCAATATGAGCTCATTCAGTACGTTTACTTCCATTGTGCCTTCTTAAATTGGCTCTTTGGGACTGTTTTGAGATGATTGTAAAATCAAAATGAGATACCTATTATTATATTTGATGTGTCATCATTATATGTCTGCCTCTATAGGGAGCCTCTAACAAGGTCATAGAAATGTCATTAGTCTCCTTCCTGAAATAGGAGAGGTGCATCTTTGTCTGGATATAGCTGCTGCTGTTCACTGGTGCACTTCCAGTGCGGCTGAGTGATCATATCATGGTTCATTTGAAGCTCTGTCCGGAAGCAGGGAAACAGACAGCACTATCAGATTATGGGGCCATTGTCTCTACCAAAATATCTCACCATGGCTGAATGAAATTCAAGTTAGTGCAATTGCCAATGCGCAAGAAGGTTTGCATTACAAATTACCCATAAACAAATGTCATTCCTAAGAAAAGACAAATATCCTCCATTACTTCTGCCTTGTTTTATAGCTAGGTTTTTGTGCCTGATTTCCGTCATAGCTGTCTTAGGTATGGATATACTGTAGTTACTGGAGACCGGAGTGAAATATGTCGCCCAACAGTCCTATGAAAGATGCCCAGTGGCACATTGCCCAAAAGAATCCACATTCAGTCAGTCAGAAGCTGGAAGATACACCTGATCCAGGTAATCAGCAGTGGGTAGGGCAGGGATAACTAGAAAACAGGCAGGACAGGGGGGCCTGTTTGGGAACCACTGGTCTAAACCATTTCATGGTTTCATTGAAGCCTGGAGGCTGCTGGGATTGACAGCTGCCCTCTGCTGCGATTTTACAAAAATCTTGAATAAAACTACTGCTGCCCCTTAGACGTGATGAATAAAAGTGGATTGTAGGAAGCTATTGTCTTCAGTCTTATAATCAGGCATTGAGTCATAATGTAAATGTGTGCAGAGAGAAAGAAAAGAGTTGTCTGAAGAGATACAAAAGAATATTATTGCCAAACATGATCAATGTTAAGACTATAAGACTATTTCCAACCAGTTTGATGTTCCTAGCTACAGCCATAAGAGGAAAATTGCACCTGGATTGAAGAGAAGGAACTGTCAACTGTTGCATTTACATAATATTAGACTAGTGGGTTAGTTAAGGTGTGTCTGTTTAGTACAGAGAAGTACAGCTGTCACAATGACAAAGAATGACAATGACAAAAATCTGCTCCGTCACAACTGTAAGTAAGGTTCTCATCAAATGTGCGGACAAACTGCGTTATGCTAACATCGTTCTCACGCAGTGATCAGCTTATCCTGTTATTTTAAGTGGTAGCAGTTTAATGTTACGTCAGTAGTTGTCTACTCAGATAAATCTATAAGACCTGTCCTGTCCTCATTCAAATCAGGCGCAACATACATTTAACACAGCTGCAGCTATAGCTGTTAGTCCATAAGATTATGTCATCATGAAATGATGCTTTCATTCAGAAGAGCTAGCATGAGACTAACCCAAGCCCCCATCTGCTACACTCTGCACAGCCCTTCTGCTATTAGTGTTTCATAATGCTGCAAAAGCATTACAAGACATTTTGTACAGTATAACTTGGTGTTCATTTCACTGAAATGCATCAAATGCAGCACTTTTTTTTTTAAATCAGTTGAATTGAGTGAATTCTTAAATACAAAATTGTTGCCATGAATTACATTTCTCAGCGCCAAGTTAAACCTGCTGGGATTTCCCCAGACCTCAATGCAGAATATCGTGTGATAGTGTCCTACTCTGAGACAGAGGCTCGTATTCTTGCAGCCTTTGGTTTCCCTCCAGCTGACTGATGACAAAAAACACTACATCTAAGATTATTTCCTAAGTGTAGCCCCATACATTTCAAATGTCTTGTGACATTAGAGTCTGCTGTGCTCAGTAATATCAGAATCTCACTATGTCTCACACCAAGCATGATCTAAAACCTCATTATTATGAATGAGTCATTGACATTTTTTCACATATACTGTAAGTGTCTTCTCTTTAGGATGAAGTGTTTTAGCAGCTAGTGCAGAATTTTTTGATCTTCTTTCAGACCTATAGTGTTATTTATTTCTACTCAATAGTTGCTATACTATTGATAGTGATGGTGACGTCTTATTTTGTTCTCTCATGGGCCTTAACAGAGGCGTTTTTTGTATTTGTTTTCTAATGTGATTAAACTGTTCTACTTTTACAGAAAAGAAAACAGAACAGGAAGAAGTCTCAAGTTACATGCTGAAAATGTGGAGCGCTCTCATTAGTAGCAGTGGAGGCTTTTGTTTACGTCTTCTGGTGTCGAGGCAGTCTTGCCACCATACATTAAGGTTATGCATGAACGTTTGACATTTACCCATGTCAGGTAAATAAATAACCGGTTCCAATCATTTGCTTACTGTGAAAGTAAAGCACAGTCACTGCCTTTGTTTGCATGCTCGTATCACATCCTAAAGTTGATGCAGTGACATCGTGAAAAGACTTGTGTGATAGGAGGATAAGGCACAGTCCAAATGGCTGTGTCCTGGTGATAAGGAAATTTGGCTTTGGAATCCAGAATCAATTTATTATTACTACGTTTCCAGTGACTTAGAAAAGCCTCTTGGGAATTTCTTTTTCCACAGAGTCCCCTTTCCTTTTCCTTTGTATTTTACCAAAGTACAAATTTAATGTCATTATGTAACTTTCACGTGAACCTTTTTTGGTCTTGTGCAGGTTTTGGGGTTGTGCAGTGCTGTCTTCCAGAATTGCCACACAAGACTCTGAGTTGTCTTGTGGATGTTTTGAGTCAGACTCATCTGGCCTTGTTGTTTTGACTGAAACTGATGTCATCTTGTGGGTATTTTAACTCAGACTGGGACATTCTTATCCCACTGCGTCACATGATGACGCATCCCAAATGGTTTCTCAATATCGAAGCTACAGATAGCCGCTGGCGTCCCTCCTTGATACCATTGGAATGATGGCAGCTGCCTGTCGGACGTCTCATCAGACACTAGGTTACAAGGTGGAAACATAACGGTTTGATTGACTTTAAGCACAAAGACAGCTTGGTTGAGGTTAGGCATGAAAACCTCAGGGTTAGGTTAAGTTCAAATTTTATATTTATTGTATAAGTATAGAAGACACTCATTCATTTATTTTACTCTGAACATATCAGCATGAAACAGTAGCTCTGTGCAGCTGCAGTCCAGTTCTCTCCAAAAATGTCAATAGCAATTTTCAAACCATCATTATTCACACCTGCTCATGCAGCCTCCGTGATCTCCAGCACAATTTTAAAAATTCATTTTCTCTTACTCAGTTTCTCTTCAGTTTCTCAGTTCTACTACACAAGCTGAAATTCATAAACCATGCAGCTCCCTAGTGGACAGGCAGCAAACTCTGCATCTGCTCTGTGAGTTTAAAATAAGGCTGAAGTCAGACTGTTCTGTGTTTTCTGTTACAGCACTGGTAAGTTCAGGTAGATACGATGTAGAAACGAAGAACGAGTCCTCGTCCCGCGGTGGATCTGTCACTGTCAGAAGGCCTTTTCCTCCCCCTCTCACTCTGCCCCCCACCCACACACATGCACACACATACACAGGCAGGCACAACTAATCTGTGAACACAGTTGCTGTTTTTACTTTGTTTCTGTTTTTTTAAAGGAGGGCACTACAGGGTTGAAAGGATCCGGAACTAAAGCAGATTTGATGTGGCAGTTAATCTCATGCTCAATTTGATGTGGACTCTGTGTGTGTGTGTCTGTGTTCATTCACATATTAAATATACCATATACAGGCTGTGCTCTAATACTTGTTTGTTGCTTCTTGCATGTGCATGAGCTCATGTGTCATCTTCTGTTGTGACAGGCTTTTACATGTGTGCGTGTGCGTGCGTGCTTGCGTGTGTGTGTGTGTGTGTTCAGTGGTGACAGAGCCATCTGTGCCTGTAGTACCTTTGCCAATAGAGCGACTGGTGCGGCTCCAGCAGTCAGTGTCCTCCAGCTCCTGCCGTCTGCCCTCATATTCACTTCATGCGACAGGAAGCACCTCCATCTTGGAGCAGTTTCCTGCCTCATTCTCCCTCCCACTGCACTCCAGTAATCCAGCTGGATGACTTGTGGAGGAAAATAGATTTGATGAGGCATTTAATTACAGGCCTGAATGGATGTGGATATTGCTGCTGCTAATGAGTGTTTCCATTTAACCAGACAGTAAATCCTTGTTGTACTCTTCAGCGTTCTGAATATGTTTCCTGAGACTTAGGATGACCGAGCTGATTTGGGGATAAAACACCACTCCCGTGTGACTATACTGTACTTCAATTCAAATGTTACACAATGTCTAATTTCAGCTAGATGAAAAGGTGGGTGCCAGTTCTTGACAGGAAAGCAGCTATACTGACACAGTGCATCGGTGCACAAATAAATCATTATTATTACTATGCACAACACACATTTATTGACATGAAATTATGTAAAAGTGGCAGATTTAACCACAACAGTGGAGCAGAAAAACTCCCTTAAGGAGAAAACAAATCCAAATGAAATAAGTATGCATGAATAGTGTGTGCACTGTGGTTCTTATTGACAGTCTTTACTATTAGCGTACATATTACTTGCTCACGTTTACTTTTGGAATTAAGATAAACAAAAAAGAAAGAAATACTGAGTGAGTTATTGGGAGCTGGAATTACCTCTTTAACAAAAACACATACCAGCCTTTGAAAAGCCCCATCAATTTTAACCTTAAATATTTTCCTGTCTGCAAAGGCAATAACATACAGAAATATGACTGGATAATCATGCCGTCAGTATCTGGCCTTCAACTTACTTTCTATATTCATTTTGAGTTCTGACCTCCGGCTCATAACAGGATGTGCAGTATAGATAATCAATGGATGGATTTAGATTGTCATTGATTTCAGACTAAAGGAGCATCTACTTCATCTCGTCCTAAAGAGCATTTGCTTCTACGTAAACACGGCCATGTTTTCACAGTTGTTTTTGATCTCATTAGTAAATGGTAGTTTCTGATTTAAGTGGGGAAAATTCCTAAGGAGAAACAGTTATTAAGCTATTTTCAAATGTAAAGTCATCAATGGGATTGACTGAACAACATAATCATAACAATGGACTATTTTTCTTATCTCTAATAATAAAAATACACTTATGATGCTTTTCATGATGGTATTTTATCCATTGGGCTTGGAAAATCATTTTATATTAGAATCAACAAAAACAAATCAACTGTAGAAAAACTGTTGTAAAATCCAAACTTGAGAAGCCAATCTTTATTTACTGAAGATTAAAAATATTGTACAGTATATTGTTTAAAAGTAGTGGATAAGATATGGTATTTTTCCGTTACATTGTGAAACAGTGAAACCAGAAGACATAACAGGGTGGAAAATGATGTGAGTTTAAGGTGGTGGAAAACTTAATTTAATTAAGTTTAATCTTGATTTTTTTTATGATTAAGTAAAAATGTAATTATTCATTAAATTCATTTTGTAGCTGATGCATGACATATTGATTGTAAGTCAAGATTTCTATTTTTTTAACTAATTAATTTTTTTTTATTTTAGTTTCAAAACCAGGGGTAGCCATTCTTGGCCTTAGAGGGCCATTTTCCTGGATGTTTTCCAATCATTCTCGCTCATGATTGGCTGAACACAGCTGATCCAGGTGATCAGCAGTGGGTAGGGCAGAGGGAGTTGGAAAGCAAGCACGACAGAGGCCATCGAGGACCAGGGTTTCTGCCCTTGTTGTAAATTGTAGACAATGTACAGTACCTGACAATATGTGTTTCTTTTGTCATTGCAATAACATAATCCACCCACTGACAAATGCAAATAACAGTAAGTGTAGCTTTCTAATTATTGTACAATGAGATGTTGGTCAAGAAATTTATAATGGTTTAAAGTGTGAAATGTATGTTTTTTTAAGAAAAAGTGTATATGAGCACTGGTTGATTGGTGAGAGAAATAATCTGCACTCTCCAGCATTATGCGTGGTTATCTTGCAAGCATGAGCTTGTGTGTACTGCCTTCAATTCTTTTTAATTATAGGCTACTGTAATGATGCACCTCTTGTCTTCTCAGTCTTTTTTCCATTGTCTTTCAAGTGCTGTCTGTGATCTTTTGAGTACTGCAGTGGTGTCCTGTTACGCAACCACAACATGTTCAATTAGTTGTTGTTCAGTGTGTGAATGCGTTAACCCGTGTGCACTTATGATCTCATTTAACCCATGACTGGGTTAAATGATGTTATTGCTTCCAAGAACGTAAAGCTACATGAATCATTCTTCACATCAACATCAAGAACAAAAAATCATGTTAGTGTGAGAGGGTTCACTCACAGTGATGAGCCCCGAGAGATTAGTCACCCAGCTCTGAAGCTCCACACAGCCTCTTAGCTACTTCTAGCTTATTGCTTTTGATTATATGGTCCTAAAATATATATCATATTTTAATAATGATGATTTTTTTACACTTCTATACACTGAGCAAAAGAAGTGTAGATTAACTCTCTTTATGCTACCACCCCCACACTGACCTGTTGGCAAAGTTAACAACTAGGTAGTGAAGACCTTTTAGCAGTTGGGGTGCATCGATTCTCCCCAAGTTTGTGGCTCAGTTCAGACCTCAATTTTTTAGTCACAGTTTGGTTCATACTGTACCTCAGGTTGGGGGCTTTTGAACCACAGATGACCAACGCTCTGTACTGTCCCTAAAGGCAGCTGGGAGACAGTTGTAAATAGTCTCAATGTTACTTTTTTAATTTAAAGTCCATGCAAGGCAAGTGATGCGTCTGACAGGAAACTGTTACATTTCCAAGGTATCGTGTCAAATTTGCTGGAGTCAGGGAGATGCTCCCGTGTGTGTGTGTGTGAACTAGTTTCTCTGTGTATGGATATGTGTGCATAATTGGAGTTGGATCAGACTGTGAGTAAGTTGTCTGAACACTGAGCAGTCTCTGTGGGTTTGAGCGGCTGGAGCATGCTGTATGTAGTTTTTCTCCTGCAAGGACCAATTAGGATTAATGAGTTGAGAGGACAAACAACACTGAAATGAGTTGTGGAGAAAGATGATTATTGTTTCCCCGAAGACGTCGACAAAAGGCTCTAAACCCTGAGTTGATTTCCATCATGAATAACAAACAGGCCGAATCTCCTCTTATTACTGAGTAGATTAGAGTTTTAGCTCTACAAACATTTCCTGGAGGCAAAGCTGGTCCAGGCGCACAAGTCATTTCACAGCAGAGCCAGAGCTCGACACTGTGCAAGCTTTCTCAGTCAAGAAGAAACTTCACCTCAAAGAGTTGTTGTTTTTCTGTGAGGACGTTTAGTTTGAGGGGGCCAGGATACAGCAGCTCTGCAGACCAGCTGGGTGATGCTGTTACTGTAACACTGGTTCTTCACTTTGATGCTGAGCAGCAACTGACATTCACAAACTGATCTGCTAATTAGCCAGATATAGAAACATGGTGACTTGTTCAAGCTAAATAAAATGTGCAGGTGTGGCAGAAGTTGAAAAACTCAATTCTCAATTGAACGTGCATGTACTTGTCACTTCATTTTGAATACTTTCACACTCCAAGGTTTCTTTCTGATTGAAGCTTGCACAGTGTCGTGCTGTAGCTCTGCTGTGAAATGACTTGTGTTTCTGGACCAGTTTTATCTAAAAAGAAGTATTCCACTTCACTACCATTACAAGTAAACATACCACTTACACAACACAACACAAGTACTACATGCGCTAACACTTCCTGTAAGTCCAGTATGAAAGTTGTGGCAAAGAAACGTTTCTAGTTATTAATAAAAAATAAGCAAAACATCTGTGTTATTGTAGAGGCCTAATGTGAAACAAAAATAGCATCTGGTAAAGGTGGAGCTAATTTCAACTACTTCATGTACTGACGGGTATTTATTTGTTGTATTTTGTGTTAAGAATCTTCATCAGCAGGTAACTAATCACTAAAGCTGGCAAGTAAACTCAGTGGAGCAAAAAGTAAAAAATATTCCTCTAAATCGTAGGGTAGTAAAAGTAATGTGAAATGGAAATACTCCAGTAAATTACAGGTACCTCAAAATTATACTTAAGTACATTACTTATTTACTTCAGTGCTAAATAAATGTAGTTACTTATCACCTCTGAAAATGTCTCTGTACTGTGTGTTTACTGTGACATCATCTAGTAGTTACCTTGATGTTGTTGACCTGGCTAAAAGGAGCTAACTGGCTACTGTTTTTTTTTTTACAATGAGGAGGTATAGATTTATTTTACATAATATTTATGGAAAGGCAACCAAGAGTAAATAACTGGAGTAAATTAACTCCATTTAAGTCCTTTAAATTAAGTTTATGTGGAAATAAAAATTAATTTAAATGTTGAAAAGTACATTTTTAAGTGACGTAAAATGCTGAACGCCTGGTTTGGATCCAGTCCATTTAGATCTGTGGATTTATAATTTACCAAGAATGGTCATCAACTGAATTCACAAAACATCCTGTCAGACATATCAATGTGCCTGTTAGTGCTTAATTTCCTATTGATGAAACTCAACATACCTGAGAACTAAATAAAGAAAAGTTTCAATTGGCGCAAAATGAAATGATTAATGAAATGTAATAAATTGAATTTATAAATACATTTGTCAAAATTGCAAGTGTAGTTTATACGTATGACCTTAGAGTGTATTCAGTGTTAAATCCTGAATCATAATTCTTTGAACATATCACTAATGCAGGTACATTTGACAGAAGTGTTAAGCATGCATGCGTAAAAGAGGAGGGTGACGTGTGCTGAAAGTTGAGGGGGTGGTGAGTGACAATACCACATATAAAATAAGTGACAACTTAAAAAACTTGACATTGTGAAATTTTAAAACAATTGGAAGTGAGGTAATAATGAGGTTAATTTTTTATTTCTTAAAATATTTGGAATTATTTCATTATCTATTTATCTACTTTATAATATATAGTACACTTTAGGACGAATATGACATATTGGTGTGTTACTTTTTGGTGCGTTTCTTGTTTATACTGTGTGGTACTAAGGTGTGTGGAACTAGTGCGCAGGCGTGAGCCTTGCAGCAGGCTGTTTCGCAGTCTCTCTCTTTGTGATGTCTTTTCTTAAACTTTTAA
>JAUMHL010000005.1:23241561-23259375 GCA_032362345.1 Sandelia bainsii
GAGAGCTGCTGTAACATGCCAAAATAATTTCCCTCTGGGATTAATAAAGTGTTTTGAATCTTGAATCTTGAATCTGGTTTGTAAGTCCACAAATAATGGGACATTATATATTATGTGAACTATCTACACCCCTGCACTCTAAACCATTCATGCAGAAGTGCAAGAAGTCATTTGAGTGCACCCCTGATTTCATTTGTTCATAATGCTTTATGGTTTTTGTGTGCCTGCTATTTCTCATTCAGTGTGTTTCCATGCAACTTTAATAAATGCCGTCAAGAAGGCATAGGACAAAATTCTGGAGAAGACACTGCATATTTAAAATTGTCACAAGTTAGCACAAAATATAAACTATCAGCAGTTTAAGTGTGTGTGTGTGCTTTTGTCTAGCTGAAGACTCCCTGGAACAATGTACAGTAACACAGGAAAAGGATTATCAGTTCTGTTATTGTGAGGACGGAAGTTTGTATCCCCATCCGCCACACACAGCACAATGCTGGCTCAGTATAGAAACAAAGCCTCAAAAAACAAACACACACTTCTGCCAATACAAGCACAAATACCAAAGCAGCTTAGGAGCAAATTACAACTCAGTTTATCCTTTTTTTGTAGAGTTTTATTTTGCTTTGTAACTTTATAATACACATAGATGATAAAGTACTAAGCTAGGTAGGTATTGCAGCATATTTTTCAAAAAATATATGTTTTATAATACAGGACAGAAGGGCAATGTTACGACAAATTTGTATTTTCATATACTACACACAAAGCACAAAACTGTCACCACACTGTTCTTCATCACTGTAGCACAGTGTTTTTTGTTGAGTTGAGGTTAGACTCAGTTATTAATAGTTTAAGGTTTTAGTGAGGTTACACTACCTGCTAACTTGTGTCTTCTGTAGCCTGCACATATGTTAGCTCACTGTTCATGTTTTAAAACACACTTATGACCATGTGATCATTTTTAAAGGAGGGCTGGGAGGGAAAAGTACAAATGCTCTATGAAATCAGGCTGAAAAACCAAAAAAGCTACTAAGTCCCCCTTGAAATATAAATGTTAACAAGTCATTAATAGTGGGTTCTTATAATAGTAGCTCAGCTGTATGAGTGTGTGTGCCTGTGTGTGTGTGTGTGTGTGTGTGTGTGTGTGGTTGTTTGCATATGTGCCTTTTTGCAAATGTGTGTGTTGTCACATTTGTAAACAGGAAGTGTGTGGATGCATGCAGTCAGAGGACACAGAGCTATGGGATTTCCCACAGCGACAGAACTCAGCTGAAAGAGGCTCCCCGCGAGTGGGTGGTTTGTGTGCGTGCATTTCCTTTTACATGAGTGGGCCCATTTAAATTCTGGACAGCTGAGAAACAGCGTGAGACTGGCAGAAAGTTGAGTTATCACAGTGAAATATGTTCATGTGTATGTGTTACATTGATCAAATGTTGCGGTGTGTAGAGTTTGAGTTAAAGACTTCTAGCAGTAAGTGTGGTATGTTACATTTTGAAGTAGCAACATAATCACACACACAATTGCACCACATCATAGCTGTCAGCTGACCAAATTGGTTAGTTAGAAGTCCAGTATCAGCTCAGTCAGTTTGGGGGGTTTGTGTCAGCACAGTTGGTAGTGTCGGTGCCTGTTTGCACATGTGTTACATTAGTCAGTGGAAGCAGGTGAAATAAATTAAGGTTGAGCAGTTGTCAGACAATGCAGGGAGGTGCTCACAGTATCCTGAATTAGCTGCCATCATCACTGTCGAAGCAACTGGTTCCTGGTTTTCAAATTCAAACACACAAGTTACCTCTTTGTCTGCTGAAAAAAGGAATATAGTAGTTTTTACAATCCCACATTCACAGTGAAACATCTGTGACATTTGAACTTTAATATGCTCATGTGGAGGTCAACTGTTGCAAACTAACAGCTGCTGTATGCCACACATGTGGCTGGGTCAAGCTACACCGGGAGCCCCAAGCAGGATTTAACTTCCCCCTATCAAACTACTGCATTGTATGGCCACACAACAACCTGATATTTCTTGTACACAATACACAATGTAAAAAATGCTACACATAGTCAGATCTGATGTTAAATCACCTCATTAGCCAGGGTAGATGTTAAAAGTGCCTGTATAGCAGATCACTAATCTCCGTATCAAAAGGTGTTTCAACAAGATGCAACATTATTATTTTTTGACATTTTTAGTCCCTCAAACCTTTATGACACATCTGTGATTCACGAAACAACACTAAATGTCAGTCGCAGTTCATTTCTCAAGATGAATTTGGAACATCTTGGTAGTATGGAAAATAGAGATGTGGGCGAAAATGTAAGTAAAGTTAATGCCAGGTGTTCTTGTGTTGATGGGAGGGGGGTTTATGTTCTCACTGAACAATGGGTCATGTTACTCCATGAATGCAGCAGAGCCCTACTTCATACTAGATACAAGGTGTCTGTTGTATGATTGAATAATCAATGGAAATAACACTCCATACAATAATAGATTAACCATTTAAGCTTTGAAAATGTCTTGCAGTTGCAGTTCAAGTGCTCCTTTCATGTTATCAAATGCAATTTAGAAGTTCTGTTGAATAAATAAAATGAAATGGTTGAAAGTAAGAAGCTTTGCAGCAGCATCAAATACCATCAAATGTTAAATTTTTTACTTAGTTCTTTAAAGGGTTCATTACTTATCTCATCAAATATTAATTGCTACTTGCAGTCAGAAAATATTTACTATATATACTGAAATTATCTTATCATAGGCTAGTGACAGAAACACTGCTGACACAACCCTTCTGATACTATATGAAATAGAGACTGATACTATATGAAATATAGACTTATATGAAATAGAGACAGATACTATATGAACATTTTACTTATATAGAAATACAGTACTGTTGTAAAACTCTTTGTTACTGACATACTATCTTTTCGATGCAATACTAATGATGAATAAGAGGATAGATTTGTTATACCACAATAGCTTGCAAGGTTAGCAGTTTACGTTAGCTACAAAAACAACTAAGCTAACGTAACATGTCAGGGGAGCATAATGCTTCACTTAGTATGGCATTGTCCTGTTTTCCTCAGCTATTTGTATTCAGATAATAAGCTCTGTTCAACACCTTATATCTACTGTATGTTTTGCAGATAATTTAGATAATTACTATGTACTGTATGCAAGTAAACCAAGCATAAAGCAGGGAGCTGATGCTCTGCTACGGCTGGCAAACAAAGGAAGTGGCAGAACTTAAAATTATTTTAAAGATTATAATAGTAAAAATATTAAAATATTTTTTATTTAACTATATGTTAGCAGGATTAATTGAGGAGGGTTTAGCTGTTATTGCACAATATGAACTGTAGACGTTATTAGCATGTAAAAAATAGTTGCCAGTTTATTAAGTTCAGCAAGCTAAAAGCAGGGACTGCTAGCCCACACACACACCTAAAAATGTTTTTGGACATATAGTGTAACATGAGATAAATGAGCAGAGTCAGAGAATTATTTCAGTGTTTCTTCTAATATAGAAGAAAGTGCATTTTTGATACATTGCAGAAAGTGAAGAAAACCACTAATAGTTATTTGCTTTCATTGTAATTTTACACAACGACTTATACCAATGTAGATTCTATAGCCTTTACTGTCTTTTTTTTTTTCTTCTTCTTTTTGTGAAAACCTGCTCATCCAGACGAGAGGCCTCACCTCACTTGGCTTTTAGCTTCAATTTCAAACTATTGTTTATAATGATGTATCTCAAACATCTATATTTTGTTTATTATGATGACTTATCGTGTTCTAGGAGATGCTGTATGTTATAGAGGTCTGAGCAGTGTTGTGTTGCGTGGGCGCATTGCTCACTGCCTTGTCTGTTTCTCTTCCTGTCTCTCTGTGAGCTGAGCTGTTAACAGAGGATCTGTTTATGGATGGAAAACTTGCTTTCACATCTCTGTGGGCGAGAATGAGTGTTGTTTTTTTCCCCACAATAAATGCCTCTGAGGTGATAGATTGACTCTGTATGCGTTAATTACGTGACAAAAATGGTTAGACCTGTTGCATGGCGACATGTACATCTTCACAAATTCATGTGTAAGCTGAAGCAGTAGAACATTTTCAGCCAGAAAATGATTGTAATCAGTACATGGACTGTAATATTTGGCAAAATGAGCTTGACAGAAGCTCTAAGAGAAACAACCTCCGTACTCTTTATTGTTTTCAAGTAAGGTTAGCCACTGCGGCTTTCACAGCCTGCATTTAGATAATTTTCTCCTCTTTTTTCATTAGTGATAGAGAAAATCATCCTAAAAACCTTCTATTCGGCCAGCTCTCAACCCATGTATGCTCTGCATACTCAGATGTGGAGGGGCTCGAACAGTATTTGTTGGTACTGTCAGACAGTTGTAGAGCAGGGAGACAATAATGTTCTTATAACAGTGGCTTAAATGTTAGCAAATTGTGAAAAATGCTGATTACAATTCAAACTTGTATTCTGAAAAAACAACAACACTTTGAGTGATTGATCAGTTTATCAATTAAGTGATGCAGCTGTACTGGTATTTATTGCAGTTTCATTGCTGTACATTTTTGTATGTAGTACGTAGATTAATGAGTTTCAAGAACATTTTTTGATTTACATTATTTACCCACAGGTATTTCAACAGCCAGTGCCAGTATTTTAGTGTATATTGAACTAAATACATTCAATATTTAATATACCTGGACAAGGCTTTGCAGTCACAGTTGTTTATATACTGTAAAGAATCTATTATACAACACTATAGGTAGGAACTAATATGAGTCTGCAGGAAACTAAAAGAAGTCTGGTAAGCACGTCGAGCAACAGTCAGTCGTTCAGGAAACTAAAAGCTTAAGTAAAACCATATGAAATGTTTCTCTTCATGAAAAGTCTAGCATTTAGAAGTTCATGTTAGACAATAAAATCTTAATAATAATCTCCTATATATTATTCAGTAGTTAACTGAAGGAATAAAATATACCTATTTCTTTCTCTATTTCTGTGGGCTTATTTGTAAAAATCCTTCTATGACCATGGGTATATAATGTGGTGCCTGTTCACTTCTAGTTGCTCAGTGGCGAAATTTTTTTTTATTCTTCTTGATTCTAGCTTTACAAATTAGGAACCCTATGCTTCTCCTCCAGTCGCACCTGTTGGCTCCCTGCACACATCAATGGGGATAAAATGAAAATAAGATGAAATCCTAAAACTGCTCTCAAGCTTTACATTTTTTACAGGGACCAAAGCATCAAAACTAGCTTCATTTGCTTTGATGGTTCATATACTCCGTGTTAAGCTATAGCTGTTCTGGTATTTTCTAGATTTTCTAGTCCATAATTTATGACTACAGAAGTAGTGTAGTCACCAGTCTTCCAACTAACTAAACTAGCAGAAGGCACTTGTTATTCAGCCCACTGGTGGAATTTCTGAATGGTATTATTGAAGTATGTCAGAAATGAGGAGCTGGATTTGTGAACAAACGAGGGTAAGTCAGATTTTTGCTCAGCAGCATTAAACTGAACCGTGTTGAGGGTTGAAAGCGTGCGTGCAATACATATGTTGCACTCATGACGACTCAGGGAGTGGTGAGTAGCTGGCCTTTGAGGATTTAGTGAGGCAGCTCTGCCTTCCAACTAGACTTAGGAGATCACTCTCTGCTTTGATCACCAAACATCAGGCCACACTGCACAGATTAGGTTTGATTTTTTTTCATGATGCAAACTGAAATCAGTTTACAACCAAAAATCTCCTTGGTGTGTTTACACAGGATCCTCTCGTAGTCCCCACTAGCCTCTAATCGACATGTTTGACTCATCTTAGGGTTGCCTTATGAAACAACAACCCACAGCTATGGAAACCCTGAGAGGCAGCTAAAGCTGAAAGAATCAAGGGTTGTCAGGGAGAATCCAAATACATAATTTTCATTTTTTTTTCTCTTGTGGTTATTTTAAAGTCATGATTCAATAACAGTTGGAAAAATGTAATTTGCTTTTGATTTAGTTACTAACTGTCTGCAATTGGAGTTTATTTAAAGAATCCCTTATACCAGTGGTTCTCAAACTATGGTACGTGTACCACTTGTGGTACGCAGGAACACCTGAGAATGTTTTGACGAAAATTAAATAATAACATTAAAGACATATTACTACTATAGTTTACAGGTGAACTGTCTTCGCTCACTGGACAACGTCTGACTTTTACACACTTTACATCTCCATAAACATTACTAACAGCATTAGAGACACAACACCGCATCCCGATCTCTCAGGCTGTTTTTACACACGGTCACATGGACAGAAACAGCCTCACAGACATCACTGAAATCTGTTGGTTAATAAATCGGGAGCACGGATTACTAAATGTGTCATACAGCCGCTTTGAAGCCCAGTGTGTCCAGTGTGTGGCAGCTCGAATAAAACCACAAAATCCTCCTAGTTTACAGGTGAACTGTTTCCACTCACTGGATAACGTCTGACCGTCAGACTTTTATACACATTACATCTCCATAAACATTACTAACAGCATTAGATTCACAACACGGCATCTCAAATTACAAGTGTTGGCCTAAATTGACTTTACAGTGTGTTCATTCACATGATGTTGTAGCAGAAATCTGGTATCTGGATGTCTGTCTTAAATTAGAACCATGTTCAGTTTTGTTGGGGACTTTTAATTCAGACACATAAGCAGACAATCACAAAACACAGGTCGGTAACGACGCTAAATTGATTGAAGTTGGTTCCCGCTGACACGCAGAAGGCAGACAGCTGTACAGCTGTGTGCGCACACTTCACCCGTTTGATCTCTCAGGCTGTTTTTACGCACGGTCACATGGACAGAAACAGCCTTATTCACAGACATCGCTGAAGTCTAGTCGCTGAAGTCTGTTGGTTGATTAGGATGTACTGGTAAATCACACCTATTTCTGAATCCAGAGTGATCTCACGGGTGAAGTGTGCGCATTTGCGCACAGCTGTACAGCTGTCTGCTTTCTGCGTGTCAGCGGGAACCAACTTCTATCAATGTAGCGACCTTATTGCCGGTGGTGTACAGAGTCTTGTGATCATTGTTGCTACGCTATAAATGGTAAAAAACAAAAGTAATGAGTCGAGTGTTCCCCAGTGTAGCGGAGTAAGAAGCATTAATTCTTCACAATACTGCTCAAGTAAAAGTAAAAAGTATGGTGCAATAAAACTACTAGAAGTAAAGATTTTTCAAAAAGTTACTTAAGTAAATGTAACGGAGTAAATGTAACTCGTTACTACCCACCTCTGATCATAATGGTGGTACTTGGAGAGCCAAATATTTTTTGAGGTGCTACCCAGTGTATAAAGTTTGAGAACCACTGTCTTATACAACACCACAGGTAGGAACTAAAATGAATCTACATGGAACTGAAAGTAGTCTGGTAAAACATGGAACAATGGTCATTCAGGTCATTTGTGAGAATTGAGAACTGAATTGTCAGTGAGCTGAAAAAAAAATATTATTGCGTTACCTTCGAGTCCTCAGGCAGCATTGCATGTTAAACCGTCACGCTACTGGGATCCACATGGGCTATGGAGTACTTTGGAGAATCATTGTAATTTAACACAGACCACAACACCGTATCCACCGTATGGTTATGTGCTAAAATAACGTCTCATTAACAGTTGATTCAGTAATTGGTTACACCACATTTAGCAGCAGTAGGTTCAGTGACATTTGTTTGCTTTCAAGCCAACGTTGCCTGTTTGAATTTTGGATTTTGCAAAAATCTAAATTTCAAAATTTATTGTTCTTCGGCCACACTGATGTAGAATGTCTGGTTTGTTTCGGAATATTGTTGTGCTTTGTGATTCTGTGTCGCTAACCAAGCAGAATCACGAGGTGAGCTACACAGGTCTTGATGAAGCACAGGCCCTGCAGATTGAGGCGCTGCTGCCGCCACATGCAAGGTACTTGCCATGAAATGCAGCGTTCGCTTTTGACCAGACATATTAAGGGGCCTGCCAGACACAAATCCACTCTGATTCATCTGCTCATTGAGCATTGTTTCAAAACTCCTGAGGGTCGTTGAGGTGTTTTTTCACACATTTGAAACTCATATTTGTCTTACTAAGCAGTGCTTTCTGCCTTACTGTCATTCTTATCTTTCTAAACTTGGATTCATAACCTGTGGCTGGAAGAGGTAGCACAGGAATATTGATGCAAGTTTTCTGTGACTTCCTGGATAATGTAAATGCAATTTTTTAAATTTGGTGAATTACACATTTCTTAAATGTCACAGCTGCATAAAGACTGAGTCCCTATTGACACTTTGTAAAGCCCTTCCCCCTTAGCTACGGTTTCTATAATTTTCAAGCTCCCATGCCACATACGCACATTACAATGACAATGGTGGCTATGTAACTTCTCCATTTTTTGTTTTAAACAGTATACCATGCGGAGGGAACTGAGGCAAAAGCTAATGGGTCCCAGGTATAAAGTCAGCACTATACCTGGTCTATGTGAAATTAGGAGACATGTAAAATACCAAAAACAAAGTTCATTTTGCTCTGCTGCACAGATGTATGTTTCACAAGCTCATCTGTGGTTGCTGAAGTGTAGACTTCCTCAAACAAAAGAAAGAAGGACAGAGACGCTAAGAACTACTCTTAACTCTTATATACAATAGCAGCATTTCGGACTAGCTTCCATACATTGTCAAAAATACCACACAGTGCTAGTCATGAGGTTTTTCTTGGAAGTAACCCTGGGTTAGGTTGTTAAGTTAGAAAACCTATTAC
This sequence comes from Sandelia bainsii, assembly GCA_032362345.1. Taxonomy (NCBI): domain Eukaryota; kingdom Metazoa; phylum Chordata; class Actinopteri; order Anabantiformes; family Anabantidae; genus Sandelia; species Sandelia bainsii. The sequence continues at coordinate 23,250,341 of JAUMHL010000005.1, forward strand.
AGCCCCATTGCATATTTACCATTTGGACATAGGAAATGACTTGGACAATCAATGTCTGGCGAAAGGGTTTAGTGAATGGTCAGTTGGGTTGTAAAAATTGGTTACTGAGAGTTTTACTTACATGAAAACTCTACTGTTGGTAGTAAGCTAGTTAGTACATAATGTGAATCATACACACCAGGACGAAAAAAGAAGAAGACCTGTCCCCTGTGCTTCCAGTAATGACAGATAAATAAAGGCAGATTCCCTGATGCTTTGATGCTACTTTTATAATATGCAGCATTTACATAATGGAATAGCATTTGTTTGTTAGGAATGATATGATATGATATGATATGAAAAAAGTAGAAAATGATTTGCAAAATGTTAACTGGATTATACAATAGGTGGTTGTCTCTATTTCATACTTCCTGTATTTGAGTATGTACCTACATGAAGTCACACTTTATTTGCTTCACACGCTGACATGGTGACAAGTTGAATGACATTCAATATGTATTACAGGTCCAGTTCCACTTCTTTCTTATGGTTGTGAAAGCCCATTGTTTTACAGTCAGACTTCAGATCAGCGGAACCCTAAATCTAACCAAGGTTTTAGTTAGCATGTGGAAAAGTTTTCTTTTGCTTGATTTACTGTTTGTTGGTGAGTGGGTGTGTGCTGAAGTGGTTTATGACAACTCCTTAAGCAGCTTCATTTAGCCTCAACTTCTCGCTCTCTCTTCCTCCTTTCAGATTCTTTTAAACACATATGCAATGGTATGTAGGTCTACACCTGTGGGACACAGCAGCTTCGTAAAACCCAAGCAGCTGCTAGTACATCAGTAAGCTGCCTCTGATGCTTCTACTGTGGTCAGAACTGCTGCTTACTGATCTCACTGTGGTGAAGTTTCAGAAAAAAAGTCTGGGTGCTTTTTTCTTAATATAGATTTTAGATATGATTTGCATTTTGTATGTACAGATCAGTTTTATTTCAACTTCCCAAATAAAGTATAGTTGGTCTCTCTTGATAAGATATATATGATCAGATATGAACAGATGTCATGTCTGGGGGGAAAAAAATTTTATCCTAAGATTTCAAGATTTGACTATAAAAGCTTTTAGTGAGGATCAAATATATCAAAAATATAATGAAATCAATCAAAAAATAACTTTGGTCAAACACTTCAAATAATGTATCAGCATCTGTACGTCTTCTCTGGTGTAATACACTTGTGTGTTCATTTTCAACAAAATATGTTGATCGTTTTTAACAGCTTTTATACTTTAGTTATTTATATAGGTAATGAAGTAACGTAAAGTTGATTAAAATTTAGTTGTCTTGTACACTATTGAAATTTGAGCACTTCAGAAACATGGATGACCTACACTTTGCACTGTCCTTGAATGTCTCACACAAAAAGCAGCAGCAGACAGTCACAGTGTTACTGTGTTACACAGTAATGTAAAACCAGTGCACAACCTCAAGAAATAGGCCTTTACGACAAGAAGACAGAATTGCAACACAAGACCGTGGAGGTTTGTTTCGCAGTTTGGCCTCGGTTTCAGATCCATTACACCACTGGTAATAGTCCCAGGGGCAGAAAGCATGAATTGGCCTTTAGTTAGCTGAAAACATCTTCCTGTTACTGAAAACGGGAGCTGTTGTTGTAAGCAGTTTACCACGGAAGTTACGAGTTAGAGGTGGAATGACATCACATCCGAGTTCCAAAACAATACCAGTTCTAGCCAGGGTAGGCATTGTAAGCCATGTTAGCAATACCGGTTTCTAACAACACATGTAACACGCTGTATTTTGGATATATAAACAGCGTATAGAAATCTGACAGTACTGTGTGTACAAATGTTTTAATGAGACTATTAACTATTAACCAGTATATCACTACAGTTGTCACTACTGTTGATGTGTGGAGCAGACAGATTGGATTTTGAGATCAGGGTGGTGAGATTCTGCGGACTTTAAGTGAGATTTCAGACTTCAGGGGTGATTCTGGAAACTCAGAAATGTCATCATCCCAGATCACAGTTCTGTTCTTTTCACCCTAATATGAATGGAAATGCTGGATGCCTGACCTTTTTTCCCCAAAAAGTGTTTAGAATAGTAACATACTGAAGGTAAATGAAGACAACAAGACACGTAATGGTCCAATCCAGAATTTGCAGAAATACTATACTCTGGTGTCCCTGTGCAATCATAGAGGAACAACATCTAATATTGTGCTGAGGAAGCTGTTTGCTCCCCAGAGATGAAACCACATTAGTATGTACAAGTTCTTATCTTCTGAGTGGTTGTTAATTAGATTCTGTGGCCCTTATATGCACAATGTGATGTTCCATTCCCTCTCCTACTTATCAGCCTAGTCTCAGCTGTTGCTGAAGTAAGGGCGGAGGCGTGAATGGATAAAATTAAATCCCTGTTAATGAATAATACAGTCCAGAGAAGGAAAACTTGCTGTAATGGCAATGGCAAAATAAAAACGGAGACAACCGACAAGGACTTAAAAATCTTCATCCAAATCAGAAAGCAGTTTGAATAAGCCATTTAATCAAGCAGTGACTTGGTTAAGGCAAATATGAAATTTTACTTTCTGTGACTAACAGAATGATAAGTCACTGCAGTTATTCAGCCAGAGAATAATTGAAGAATAACTTCATAGTTATCTCAGGTTGTTCCCTAACAACATACCACACTATATACAGATGAATCACAAGTGTTGTGAGTCATTTGTTTCACAAGTAACAGGGAGTCCCTAGTTATGGTTAAGAGGAGTCACCCTCCGTGGTTTGTTCACACTTGTAATGACAACGCCTCTCATGAAAAGAATCAATGTTAATGTCTTCCTACATATACTATGTATCATCTTCCACGCTGCTTTGCAGTAGCTTACGAGGAATCAAAGCTTCCTCTGACTTGTGACCCATATTGTCCTATCCCCAGTCGTTGTTTGCTCTTCACCCTTGCTTTACTCACATTTTGTCTTTCTCAGTGTGACATACATTTACAGTTACTCGCTGATACACTCCGGCCATTTGGATCAAAAGGTGCGACTGGAAAGAATTACAAAAATATTCCGCTTAGGCTAAATGATAGTGCTGTCACCTTAAAATAGGTATTGTTTATTGGAAAACAAAACTAACTAACTTTAGATTTTTATCATTAGTGGGGCAATAAACCAGACCAGTTAGTGGGATAATAAACCAGTTTGTTTCAGGCCATGAACTAGATTGACCGACCACCAGACTAAAATCATCTTCCATAGAACAAGAACAACAGAATATAGTTGCTTTCAACTGTAGAATTGAATTAAACCATGCTGTTAACTTTAGTGTTACAATCCACCACTTCCTGCCAAAACTCAAAGTAGAATTGGTGTCTATATACAAAATGCAAATCATATCTACCAGTAAAAAAGTAATGTGCTTTTCCAGATAGGAAAAAAATCAATAAAAAAAAATAATTTTGTAAAAAGGTATTTATTAGATTAAAGTTGCACTAATCAGTTGTTTTATATTAATAGTGAATTAGATGTGCATGTAAAAGTGATTTTCAGAGAAAACACTCTTATAAATCCAATGCATTACCCTGATGATTTCCGCGATGCGGAAAACGCGGACGGAATCGCGGAATTCAACAAATAAAATGGAATCCGTTGTTAAACGCGGAATGTCGTATAATTCGGTGATATCGGTGTGCGGGCAAAGCAAAGCAATGGTTTCTAATGAATTTCGGCCGCTGCAGCCCCCTGTGCGTGTTACCTGTTTAAACGGGACTCAGCTTTCCACACACACAGAGGAAAAAAGTCAGCGGTGAGCTGTGGCGAAGAGGCTCGCTGAAACAGAGAAGTCCTCAAAAAAAGTACGGAATTCAACGCTTAGTGCGAAGTTTAGAGCAGAACAATACCCAAACAATTTTTGACTCGGGAGAACAACTCTTTTGTAAGTTTTGCCAGCACACGATAGACTGGACCCGTAAGAACACACGTGACGACCACTTACAGTCAAAGACTCGCATCAGAAACAGAGACAAGAAGCAAACTAACGCGAGCTGCTCACTCCAGCAAAGTCTTGCTCATACAGACAAATCAGCTGATTTGTATTCCAGGTGTTCCCTCTGTTTATTTATTTGATACATTTTTATGTTGATTTCAAATGTGCAGCACTTTTATTTTACAAAAGACTGTTTCTTTATTCTAATGTGAAATACATAAGGTTCTTTGTTTTGCACAAAAAATGAATGTTTTTTGTTGTTTACAGGTAAATGTTGAAATGCATCACCAAAGCAGTAAATGTTCTGCTGAACCCCAGCACTGTGTTGAAGTTAAATAACTGATTTTTTCCTATTCCTTTGTTCTTTTTTCCCCATCTACTCCATAATTAGACACTTTTTAGGTGCATAAATATGACTTCAGGAATTCACAAGAATAAAAATGGAAAAAATGGAATTTAGGAAAAAATAAAACAGAATTTAGGAAAAAACTAAATGGATTTCATACGGCCCTAAGTGAAAAATAGAGAAAGTTGTGCAGCTGGTGAACATAGTGGAACATTTAGCAGCTAAAGAGCCAGATGTTTCCCTCAGGAGTTTGTGGAGACCAGCGCAGAATTAGAATTAAAGTTAATATTAGACAGGTGGGCACAAATGAAACCTGCAACCTACTGCAACCTAAGATATTCACCAGAACAACTTCACAAGATGCTAAGATGTCACTGTTGTGTTTTCAGCTTGTTCCACTGCTTGTTCAAAATCAATTCATCCCCATGTAATACAAATTAAATTCTTTATTGACCAGTGCCTGGTATAATTTTTGTACTGGGGAAAAATGTTGAAGTTGAAATGTAGTGAAGTAAAATACATTTCTTTAACATAGTGAAATTACAAGTGAAATGTTTCATTTATTTTGCTATAATTACTATAATTAATAATATAATTGTAAATAATATAATAATAATAATAAAATAATAAATAATTAATATAATTGCTGTAATTTTAGAAATGAACTCCGAAAACTCTGGCAAATGTACTTTTCTATGTACATTTCTAAAAATGCATTTACTGTACATTTTGACATTGCAGTGTCGAATTTCTGCTTAGTTATTCATTCAGCAGTCACATCAGGAAAGACCTGAATAATTCACCAGTTTTCTTTTTGCAGTGGCATTGTTTGTACTCAGTGGCATTTCTGTTTAGTCAAAAACTTTGAACCTTTTCCATACTTTTTTTCCTGCTTAGAAGCTCTTGAATCTCTGTTTATATAGCCACAGTTTCCACATAGGTGTGGATCCACAACAGTTTGCCACTTTATTTTCCATCTGCTGCCAGAAGCAGCTGTACAGAGCTCAGCGTGTACCTCTGCCACTTAAGTCATTGTGATGGGGAAGTTTAAGAAAAGTCACTTCTCTAGGTCTCCCATGGCCACATTTCAAAATACACAACAAATGATTAACTTTTAGATGAGCACTCAGTGTTAATGAGGATATAATTCAATTTTTTTTTCTTCTGTGTTCTCTTTTATAGACTGAAAGCTCTGGTATCTACAGGAGGTCGGAGTGTGCAAGCAGCATGCGACTGGTAAGTAAAAATAATGAAAGTGTACAGAGTAGGTCCACAAGCAAAGAAAAAGAAATGTGTGCTATACTGCCCTCTCCTGTAGAAGGATGTTAAAAGTCTGACCCTAACATTTCCAGATTGTATAACCTTGAATACTTTATATGTTAAAAAGGAATGCAGCTATAAAGTAACTGGCCTGATACACTAGATGTTAATAACTAAATTTTAATAAATTTAATTGAAAACATGAAGGCTTTCTTTTCCAGGCTTTCTGTGTATTATGGACAGTCAGCAAGGTCTTTTGAAAGTAAAAAGACAAAGATGAATGAAATGAAATAAAGTTTCTATAAGAGTTTGAGATGTTCTCTTTGTGCCTGCATGGGTTTTTCAGTTCCTTCTCACAGTCCAAAGACATGCGGGTCAGGTTAATTGGTGACTGTAGATTGCCCAGAGCTGTCAGTGTGACCTATGTATAGGCTTCCTCTTAGCATTAGGTAGTAACAACTGTTTAGTCTTATCTGCATTTGCCACAAGTTTGAATTTAGTGAGCTGAGCCTGCAAAATAATAAAGGCAGACTGCTGTTTAAGAAGTGCATCTAAGAGAGAAGATCTACTGCTGTATAAAACTGTAAGTAAAGACAAAACCAAAACAAGCCCAGCACAGAACCTTGAGGAGCTCCTTTAAGTACAGTAAGCCAGCTAAACTGTATTTGACCAACTGAGAAAGCCAGTTACTGGAGAAGGGAGAGTACCAATATGACATTTGCTATACTTTTGCATGCTCTGTTGTTTTTGGAGTGTATGTTGTATGTGTGAATATGGAGTGTTGTTCTGTTCTGTATGAATTTCTGTGTCCACTTTGTAATGTTTTTAGCTGGTTTACATGATGTTTCTAATGCCGCTGGTGCAGCAACAGCCGAGGCCGGCATTATGTTTATGGGTTGTCCCTACATCCGTCCGTATCTCTGTTCATTCTAGTAAACACGATATCTCAGGAATGTCTTGAAGGAGTCTCTCCAGATTTGGCACAAATGTCCACTTGGGCTCAGGGATGAGCTGATTAGACTTTGGTGGTCAAAGGTCAAAGGTCATGGTCGGCTAAATTATGCAGCTTTAGAGAAGGTATTTGTCAGTATGAAGATTATTGTAGCTCAAATAATGTTTTTTGAAATCTAAAATGAAGACCAAGGACTTTATTCTTTCAAAACCTTTGCTGTAATTGCTGCAGTGATGAATGTTACCAGCAAATACAAAGGCAAAACACAAAGTTTCCTGCCTCACAGTCACATTTCAAAACAGAGAATGTACCCAATTATAAAGGGGCCATAGGGCTGAAATGTGCCAGCCATGGTTTACTGGTCATACGGCTGAAATAATTTGCATTCAGGGCTGTTTTCCTACCCAGTAGTTTTAAGGTTTTATGTGTGCCACAAGTAAATGGGCACACACTTCTTGAAAATAAATCCATGGTAGTATGACTCTCCTCACAGCACAACAAGCCTTACTTTTCCTTCATTCCACTCACCTCCACCCATTCTATAGGCTGTTTTCGCATGTGGACGACCCCTTCCTGGATGACCCTCTGCCCAGAGAGTTTGTCCTGTACCTGCGACCCAGTGGACCACTACAGAACCAGCTCTCCCACTTCTGGCAGCAGAGCCGAGTTACTTGTGGAAAAAATAAAGCCCACAACATTTTCCCCCACATCACTCTCTGTCAGTTTTTCATGGTGAGTTAAATGGAACTAAACTGTTAGTTGCACGGTTCTGCTCTTCATCATTGTGTGGAACGCCTCTTTTACACATGTACGTCATTATGTTAGTATTTATAGGTAGGTATAGGTTTTTTAGGAGTGCATGTTAAAAATAAATCCTGCATCTATTTTACCAGGTAGCAGTCTTCTTTTTTTTTTACATTCTTTCTCACAATACCTCCATCCACTGCAAACCACAGTGGTGGTATAGAGAATTGTTTTAGGGGATCAACTGTGTCCTTTGTGCTCATGATGTTCATTAATTACAGCTTTAACGGCTAAATGATTCTTTTTTTCAGTTCCTTACTGACGCAGCATTTTCTTCCTTCATTTCATAACTTTCAAACACACCATTGTTCTGGAACAGTGACTCTGCTGCCTGTCAACTAGTTGTCAAATGTTACACTAGTCTTGTTGCTCTTGCCCATTTGTCTCTGAGTAATAAAGCTATAATGAACATGTACGTACTTAACTCAAACATGTACGTGAGAAACACCATTCTGGATGACAAATATTGCATCACTTTAAACTAAAGAGAGTCACGTTGTAGATAACATCTACATGTAAAAAAATTTGGTTTTTTCCCCCTTTTACGCAGTGTGCAGACCACAAAGTAGAAGCTCTATGTGAGGCCCTCCAGGCTACTGTGCAGCAGTGGCGGGGTCGATTTCCCAGCCCACTTCCCTTAGAACTCTACACATCCTCCAATTTTATTGGTCTTTTTGTTGGGGACCAGTCAGCCGACGTCCTCAGGCAATTTGCAGCAGACTTTGCCGCTGAGGCTGCCAGGAAGTCAGGTAGGGCTTCACCATATTTTATACTCACAATTGCCTGGGTTTAGGACACATTTGGGAAGACTTCATGTCTTCTTTTCTGTCTGTCTTCAACACTGTATTTTGTAGAGTTTTTAAAATGTGTCAGCACCAGTTCATCATATTTGCTATGTAATTTGTGGCAGCTTTCATGGTGTGGATGACAGTCACATTGCATTAGTAAAGCTCTCACTCATTCTGTCACTGTAACTGTTTTTAAACACAGGCCAAAATGAGACTGCCAGCCAAACGGTATTTCAGATTAGAGGCTGTGGTTTTAGCGCTAATGCTCTATCATATTTCTGCTTCTTTGTGAAGAGACAGATAAGAGCGTGTCATTGGTATCGTATGTGAGAATGTTGAAGGTTGGTTTTACTCAGCAGGTTTCAGCACTGATAAAACTTTAGTTTGTGCAATTCAACCCTCCTGCCACTTCTTTAATATTTTATAGGAGGTGCGTATTCTGGACTTATTCACAGTGTATGGTGTGGTCGGTTTATTATTTCAGTTGCATGATTCTCTAGCTTGTTTATATCCTCCATAATAATACCCAAGCCCTGTGGAGCAACGTTGGGCTGTGAAGCAGTTTTGACGTAATGCCCAATGTCCGCCTTCAGGGTGTCCGCGGGGTTTTAAAAAGTATTAAAAGGTAGTAAATCACATAAGCAAAAATTAAGGCCATTAAAAAGATTAAAACGTACTAATCGTTATTTCATGAGGTATTAAATTCTCGATTATTTTTTTTAAACTATGAGTTGTCCGTCTGTGTTTCTCTGCTAAAGTTCGCGTAACTTTATTTAAACGTGGGATTAGACTCCTTCATTTTAATTAGACGATGTCTGTGATGCTGACGTCATATTCGGTGGTCGCACGTCGTCTCAAACAGTTTGCGCTGAAACACTGGCTGCTGCTGACGCTCAGAAAA
>JAUMHL010000005.1:23259381-23271037 GCA_032362345.1 Sandelia bainsii
AGGAAATCACCATTGCATGCTTCTACTTAAATGCCCGACTTTCATGATATAATATCACTGTAGTGTGAACTTTTTACATTTTCCATAAATTTCGCCCAAAAGCCAAATATCCCTAACTTTTGTGAGTAGTGTATATTTTAAACATTTCGGCTGTACAGACTGAACTATCATAAATAGGCTGAAACCAAACATTGGAATTAATTCACACTACCAAACTCTATGTTTTGAGAAAATAAAATAAAACCTAAATATTCAAGTTACATTTGACTTTAAGTTTAACAAAAGCAAAGTAGTTTACAGGGACAAACAGTGATGAGAAATGATTGGCCGTTTTGGGTGTTCACACCTAACTCACTGTCCTTTCTAGCAGCTGATTGGTCATTCACACTTCTTTTTGGCTGCTTTTTTTGGCTAACTGAATGTGCTGCTACGCAGACAGTTAAGGAGGAAACATTCACTGAAAACCTTTAGTGACTCACATTAAGGAAAATTCCCTAAAGTCTGGTGAAGAAGTTGTAAGATTTTTCACTGGTTGCTTTTTTTGAAAAAAAGTCACCAAAAAGGTCTGAAAAGTCATTAAATCTACCAAAACAGGAGATGATTTAGCAACTCTGCACACTGGAGAGTCATGTGACACATGACCACACTCCAAAGACTGAAGAAGGATAACAAGTAAACAGCACTCCAACAGAGAATAGTCAATAGTTAAGAAGAATAAATTAAAGCTGCAGATCCAGAGCATCATCCTACTTCCACCCACCATCAGTGGTGTACATATACTGTAAGAATGTAAAGCCTTGTGGTTAGATGTGCACTGTGAGATTCAGAGTTAACATTTTATGTGCACATACTTGTACCTTTTTTATCTGGGAACCAAACATTTTCTAGTGCAGTTCTTCATGTTCCGCACTGACGTTTTAACCTGGAGAGCATCATGCTGATTCCAACCATGGAAGTGCTCCATCTGTGACAAACATAATGTTCTGTATGGGAAAAATAAATGGGACTTTCATGTCCAGAACCAGGGACTCCCAAAATACTGTAGCTCCTGCTCCTCCTTTTCCTGCAATGATATTAAGTTCTAGTCTGAAATATGCACTGGGATTTTATGTTGATTTTATGAGTGTGCATTCATACTGTATATAACTAGAGGAAAACGTCACAAGCAGATTGTGATATATCCTCTCAGGGACATTAAGGAAGTTGATCATGTTGAATTTTAGTTCCACTTAACACCTGATGAGTTTGCTTTTGAGGGCCTAGAGGGCTCTAACAGTTTCCCTTCGGTTTCTGTCGCAAATTAAGCACTGTGCATTATAGTTTTTTGTGCACTACTCTTTAAATGAACACAAAAATGTACCAAGGTCCATCTAACTTACTATATACTCACTATGTATCTCCCCAGCAATTTCCAACGTGTCTGTTTATCTGCACAAAAATACACCATTTTTATATATCTTCATTCCCTTTGGCACAGAATCACAAATAGATTTATCAGATATCCATCCTCTGTCTCCTTCAGAAGTCCATGTTGAGCCTCACAAGAAGCAGCTCCATGTAACTCTGGCCTACAACTTCCCCTCTGATCACCTCCCATCACTGGAGAAACTTGCCAAGGGTATCGAGGTCAAGCTGGGCTGCGATTGGCTGGCTGTCCTGTTTTCCCGGGACATTCGTTTTGCTAACCATGAGGTAGCTGCTACACAAACGTAACAATGCAACATCACAACAGCGTCAAAAAATATTATCAAGTAACTCTACATGTCACACGTGCAGACCCTGCGAGTGATGTACCCCTACACACCTCAGAACGAGGATGAGCTGGAGCTGGTTCCTGGAGATTTTGTCTTTATGTCTCCGGTGGAGCAGAATAATACCAGCGAGGGCTGGGTGTACGGAACCTCGCTGGCCACTGGGCTGTCGGGCCTGCTGCCGGAGAACTACGTCAACCTGGCTGACGAGTCTGACACCTGGGTCTTCCATGGGTGAGCAGGACACCTCATGCAACCAGTACAAAAGAAACACAAAACATTAACATTAATATAAAGATATAATTCTGGTGACCTCTTAACCTCATAATGTAACAATTAAGTCAAAGTTTGAAACATGAGAAATTTTAAAAAGTACTTGGCACATTGTGATTTGTTGAGCAGAATTATACTCACCAGAGGATGAACCATCTTGAGTGAATGATTTCATGATTTCCAGTGAGTTTACCTTTTAGATGTGAATGTGTACTTTTTCCATTCCCATATGACCCCATACTTTTAACCCTCTTTGCTTTCAATTTAACATCAACAATTTGTGAAGTGAAATAAAAAGAGGGCTGAGGTCTTTGTGTATTAAATTCAATTGCTCAGTTTGTCTCACATACATAATGTCTGTTCTCCTCATCCACCACAGCTCCCATTCTTTCTTCAGCTGTGGACCCAGTGATAAGACTGGTAAGGAGAGATGGATGTTTGATGGATTGCTGGATAGCCGACGTAATGACACAACAAGTCCTGGAGACACACCCACTGTCAGTCTCATTTGTCATCCAATGCAGGTATTTCTGTGCATAACTGATAGTTGTGTCTCTGACGTTTATTGCTTTTACACTAAAATGAAACAAGCATGGCATAATATATATAGGAATTTTCATATCACCCTGTAATTATGGCTCATGCCTCTTTTTTTCCCAGCAGGTCCTGCGGATGAGTAGTGGTCACTCTCGGCAGCCCAAACGAACCCTTTTTGTCTGCCGGCACGGTGAGAGGATGGATGTGGTGTTTGGCAAACAGTGGCTCTCCCTCTGCTCAGATAGTAAAGGTGAGCACATACAATGCTGTATAAAAGTATTTGCCCCATCAGGAAGTCAGGAAGGATGTGCATAATTTTTCACAGCACTGTACTTTGTATTGTACTGTCAATCAGAAGCTACAGAAAAAAAATTCATAAAAAATAATTTAGGGGTAGATTGAGCCCACACACCAATAATTTTAACATCCTCTGTACAATCAATAAAGAAGAAGCCCTCTTACATTTGAGAATGTGTGTTTTTTGGCAGGTAGATATGTACGTTCCAACCTGAACATGCCTCCCAGTTTGCCACTGTGGGGAGGACAGAGAGATTATGACATGGACTCTCCCATCACTGTGTTAGGATCTATTCAGGCTCGATTAGTGGGTATGTCACAAATAAATGATTTTCTACGCCTCTTGTGGTAAAGAGCAATCTGACATTTTGTTTATGATATGTATGTGTGCTACTTGTATATGTATTTTTCCAGGTGAGGCCCTGTTGGAGAGTAACACAGTGCTAGACTTTGTGTACTGTTCTCCCTCTCTGCGATGTGTTCAGACCGCACAGAACATTCTAAAAGGTAGGAACATGTGCTCGCTTCTCCCACTGACATGTAAACATTTGTTCAATTAAAATTGAGTCTCATGTACATGAAGAAAGTTGATCATGTTGAATTTTAGTTCTACGTTGAGGATCTGATGAGTTGTCTTTGTGTAAATAGGTCTGCAGCAGGATGGCAAGCTGAAGGTGAGAGTGGAACCGGGCCTTTTTGAATGGACCAAATGGGTTTCTGGGAGCTCCCTGCCTGCGTGGATACCCCCCACTGACCTGGCTGCTGCTCACTTCAGTGTGGACACAACATACAGGTGGTACAAACAGCTCAGGGCAATGGACACCTTGACCTATTAATTAGATGTTATGTGCGAAATTAGTAATAAGAGTAAATTTGTCCACGTGTGCAAAATAATCCATTTGCATACAAACCAATATGACATATTTGAGACTTTTTGAGTTAATACACACTCACTGGCCACTTTATTGGGTACACCTGTACAATCTAATGCAGTCCAACACAGCCAGTGTGTGAGTGACTGTACCACTGTAGCTGTGTTGTTTATCCACACTGCCTGCCCTGCAGAGATGTCCTCCTTTATAGCTCTGTAATACTTAAGAAGTCAGAGCTAGTTTTTACTTGTGTGCTTGAAGAGTGCTGTCAGATTTCATCTTTTTCACAGGAAACAACAACCCCAAACCACAGTGCACTTCCAACAAATGTCTCCACTTGAAGCCACTCAGCAGAAATGTATTTTGCTAAGATTTCTATGTTCCGGGGCTTTTCTGATAATTGCTCTTTGTCTCCATGTAGACCTCTGATCCCAGTCAGCAAGCTCACTGTGTCTGAGTCATATGAGAACTACATGAGTCGGAGCTACCAAGTGACCAAAGATATCCTGTCAGACTGCAGAAACTCTGGTAAGAGCGATGCAGCAGAGCTTTTGTTGAGTTGTGTAGGCGAGCTTTTACTTTTACATTTTGTTTTACATTCTCATGTGACTGTTCTCTGCTGATGTTGCAACCTGCCTGGGTTTCCACTCTATGTAGGAAACAACGTGCTGATTGTAGCCCACGCATCTTCCTTAGAGGCCTGCACACGCCAGCTGCAGGGCCGCAGCCCACAGAGCGCCAAGGACTTCATCCAAGTAGTCCGAAAGGTTTGTTCATATCGGATTTTTGTCTTTCTGTAAATCCCATTGTTTTATCCACCCATCATTAAGTCCATCTTATTCCCACGTCCCATTGTGACTGACTGTGCCTCACTTACACTTAACAATCCGCAGATGAAAAGAATCCATTTGTAAGATCAACAAACAAATCAAACTCAAGCCAAGATGAAATGCTGACAGTTTTTTTGTTGGTATTCACCAGCCGACATCCTAGAATGAACAAATTAATAATGCTTTTTAGTTCAACAGCAGCCAAATCTAGCAAATCTGTTTGTGGATTCCTTCCAGACTAAACTTCCTCTTCGGATAATGGTTCTTTGTTGTGCTGCTTATTAGTGACACACAGTGGGGTTGCAAGCTTTTATAAATCAGGTCAGCAAGGCTTTAAAGTTTATCTACATGTTGCGCTCAACATTTAAATTGCATATAACGGTGACATTAAATACAGTATACATTGTTAGATGCATTTCCTTGTCATGTATGCAATCACTGTGTTGCACGTAAATAAAAAACATTTATTATTGTTATTATTGCATTTATTTTGCTTCTTGTCTCTAATAACTGGACCTTTAATTGGTTTTCATTTAATTGGCACTAATCATGCACATCTCCTCATGAAACATTTGTATTAAAAGTAGATCTATACTGCTCCCTGCTGGACAGCACTGAAATACAATATGCTTTGTTTTCGCTATTGTCATGGAAAATTCATGTCACAATGAAAAGGTTTTAGTTTAAAGAGAAAAGGCAAAATAACTGTCCACAAAGTAGATTTGTTTAATTATGCATACATCTGAGGAATATATGTAGAATGTGCTGTGTGTCTCACTTGATGTAATTTGAGTATGTTTTAATTTAAGGTTATTAGATCTTCCACACTCAAGCAGGGTATACATTTAATCAAATTAAGTACACTAATTCCTTATCATGTACTGCTAACCCAGCATGCGCATTCATTATTTAAATGAGAAACATCAAACAGAAAAGAGAAACATCATTTGTTCCTGATTGTCCTCACAAGGCATGAATTTATCATATCCCATGTACAGTATGATGTACACAAGTAGGTGGATATACTGTACATCAGGTAAAGGCTATGTGGGAACATGATTCTAAGCAATAGCTTTTACATGAACTATTCTTCTGCTTGGTCTTCAGATTCCCTACCTGGGCTTCTGCTCCTGTGAGGAGCAGGGAGACACGGGGGTGTGGCAGTTAGTGGACCCTCCCATCCTCCCCCTCACACATGGTCCAAACCACACCTTTGACTGGCGAGAGATGCTTCTGCAAGAATGACATCTGCCTGATCCCAACATCCCCAGCCTGAGTATACTTCACACCCGTGCACATTTCAGACCAGAACCTGTACAGTACTGGAAACTTTCAGCTTCATTACACAGCTGCTGGCTTAGCACTGACAGCTGGAAGTCAGAAGTTTCATGCCTGAAGATGAGAAGATATGTACCAGTCGTTGAAACTCAAATTTCTTTGTATTAGTACTTTTGCAAGAATGATGGAGGGGTTAAGTTGGACAGTAGGACTGGGTGTTATTCACACTGTGTGGGAGAGCTCTCATTAGCATTCAGTTCAACTATACTTTGATATTGTGAGCGTGTCTCAGGATGTTTTGTGAAATTAGCATTAGCGCCACTTCTGTGCATGATTAGCAAGAAAACTATTTGTCCACACATGAATGTATTACATAAAGTAGGCAGGATTAAAATAGAGGTGTGACACTGGCATAATGTCGGTGAAAGCAAAAGTGTGGAAGTTAGAGAGTTTAGCTAGCTGTACTTTCAGCTTGGATGACTCGGGTTCTTTTTCTAACCCCTCACTAAGTTTCACTGAAAATCTTTCATATTGAAACATAAAAATGAAGAAATAGTAATACATATTGCATACAGTTACTATTAGGTCCCTAAACGTAAAACAAACTGAATGCTACAATATGCAACTTTTGGGAATCAAGCTAGCAGTAGCACAAGATTCAAAATAAAATTTCTCTCTTATTTACTCATTCACAAGGGCAGTATATACAAGTAGAATTCTGGTATTTGTCCAATTTTGTGCATTGCATTGTAGAATTATTAGCCAAAAATAGAGTTTGTGCTGCTTTTGTTAGAATTCTGATGATTTTTTGTGATTTGGACAACTGCATAAATAGTGATTTGGGACACAAACGTTTGATGTCACCCATACATTACAAAGGACTAATGTTGTTACCCACAGTAGCAGTAGAAGCACTGCTAAAGTGCTAACGGTGCTAAAGTTTGCATGTCAAAATGTGTACATCACTGAAATTAGCATTACCATGTATCCATGCTAATGTTTGTCTTAGGTTTTGTGTCATTAGCATGTTAACATGCTAATATTAGCATGGCTAAACTGTACTGAGTTTAATTCTAATAGACACATGCTAAATGTTACCATTCAACATGTAAGCCTGATAACATGCTGTGTTAGCATGTCCCTTTTAAAGACATTCAACCATTTTGATGTGGGTAACAACATGGCAGTTTTTACCTCACTAATGTTAATAATAATAGGTTCCTTGATTCATCCAGGAATTTTTTTTTATGGTGTATAATGTGCATTATAGCTTCAGTGGGTTGCCATGGCCATAGATGTGTGAAAATGTGCACAATTCGCATGGGAGGACAGTAACTAACTATATTCATACTAATATATGCATACTTTAGACAGTAACTATATGTATGCATACTTTGGGTCCACAATATCTGAACTGTGCTTGAGTTTGTAGTTATTTTGCTAAATTTAATGAAACTATTGAAAATTTGTAATGGCCTGTTATATGTTATAATTTAATATATATGATAAAAATATACACCCAGCCTGAAACACAGAGGTCCAGACCAGAATGAAATTGTGTAGATGAGATGGTATAAATTCTATGAAAAGAAATGCAGTCTTTTTGTCCTGCTTCTCCTGAATCAGTAGCTGAGGGAAAACATATCAGATCTGGCTTCAAGTGTTCATCTAGGCTTTACCTGACATAATGTGCCCCCTAATAAAAGTATATTGACAACAAAAGGTTTAAGAGGGGACAAACCATATTTTGAGCAGTAGTTAGCATGCAAGTCAACATCTGAGAGCATGAAAACACACATTTTTGAGAGCAGAGTATGAGTGTGCAGTCTTGATCACGTGCATGCTCGTTTACTCATCTTCTCATGTGCTCTCTCAGTTTTTGCCAGCTGTGTTTTGGCAGCTTCTGGGCACTTGAGATAACAAGAGATTATCTTTCAACAGCTGCAAGCTGCAACAGGACATTCAGATGTCAGAGTAATGTTTTTTTTCACAGTTAAAATCTACAGAAGAAAAAAAAACTTTTTGCTACATAACATCAGTCAGGTTATGCGATTCATCAGTGGTGTTATACTGAATACAATACAGTACAATAATATACATTATAGTCTTTTTTCTTGCTATAACGAGAAGGTAATATTTACCTTTGTCGAACTGATGGTTATTTTTAGTGGAAGTTAACCTGAACAGATGGAGTCAGCTTTCTCGTGTTGTTTCATGTTATGGTGATCCTAGCAGCAATGCTCAGACTACAGCTCGCACTTGCTTTGTGTTGGGATTTTTCCACTGACATTCATGAATGCAACAACGTGCAAAATGGATCCTTGCTTAGCTCAAAGCATCCGCGTACTTGCGTGAACGATATCCGTGACCTTACAGTTCATACCTGTGTGTTCTTCTCACATGCTGACTTGCAGACTCAGTAGCACTCAAAATTAGTTTTGTGCTCTCTCAAACACTTTGTCATCTTTAAACTTCCATAGCCCCTCATGTTGTCTCTATTTTGGTGCCACATGTAGCACATCGAGTGCAGCTGTGTCTTCTATTATTCATGTAGGTGATGTAAAAAAATGGCACAGATGCCACTAAAACAGCACAATCTGCACTATTGACAATCATACAGTAGCGCCTCGATTCTGGTGCAGCACCATTTTAGTGTGTTTGTTACATGTTATTCAGAGTAGCTGTAAATAGCTCAATTTTGATAAGATGTCTTCCATTTTTATTTCTATTTATTGTTAACCCTTTCATTCAGATGTTACATGTGAAAATGTTAAAAGAGAGGATCATCACTTATAACGGCATGCAAGAATCTATGCTCTGTATCTCAGGTGTTAACTGCGTTGAAGACATACGTACATTTATGTGGCTCTGAACAGTGTTTCAACCATTGAGCGGCTGTGCTGTCGTGAGTGCCTCTCAGAATCAAAGTGATGTCTCCTGGCTCGTAGCTGTAGTTGTTAAAAGTGTTGAACTAAACATCTGATTTAAACAGAATGTTTGCTTCCATCTGCCGTCCAGCACATCATAAAAGTTGCATGTTTTAAACTTATTGTAGAACATATCTCAGCAGAGCTTCATTTATTAATCCCTCTCTAGTCTGGGTACACTTTGGAAGCTTTTGAACATATTTTATTGGTTGAAACATTTACAATTATCTATCCTTTCCCTGAAGTCCACACAGTTTTCTAAGGAATTAGGGCTACTATAAAAGGACTTAATAAAATAATAGAAGTACCACATGTTCCACGTCTTCCTATTAAAAGCCAAGTAGTTGCTAAACATTTTTCTCTAATGGTGAAGTATCAGTTACATCATCGTAGCCACCAGCCTCGTACGTTGATTTTTAAAACTCTGCACCAGGCTAGCACGTGACTGCCCATTGGTGACTGGCTCATTGGTTGGAGGGAACAACGACCCAAACACTTCCTTCTCCACCTCTTTGCATCACACACTCACATCACAAAAGGTGACCAATGTAATTATAAAGACCAAAAACAACATTAAAAAAAGCAGAACTCAGGACACAGCATTTACATACCGAAACAGTGAAGTTGTAACACACAAGTGTAGCATTTGGCTTTGAACACTTATATGTTCCTGGTGGAGTTTTTGAGCTCTACTACTGCCATTGAGCTGCTTTAGTATGAGAGTGCCCCCATTACTTCCAAAACATAAGTATAAATGTATAAAGTAAAGTGTTCTGAGCAGGTAACACTAAAAACACTAGTGTTAGGAAAAATAAAAGCTCTGTGAATACATCTTAATAACTCTTGAATCATTTTTTTTAAACCAGCCATCTTTTAAGGCCCTCGTCTTTAACTTCACTCAGGAGAAAAATAATATCTATTTACATCATGATAAATATTTAATTCTTGGGACATCAGAAGTTGTATTAAATGCTTTAATCCATCTCATAAGAGGCTCAGAACAGCCAGCTTAATGTCATCCTGTTTCTATGATCTGCAGACCAACAGCATTGCTGAATCCAATTACACCTCTGTCTTACTGCACAGCTGCTACAGAAATGTGAAAGGTTTTAGCTTTTGATTTTAATCTTTTCATCATATACTGGAGTAGCATATATTGCATGGAACAGTGTTTCTAGAAAATAGAATATATTTTTTGAGGAGTGAAGCACCAGATGAAGAGAGACAAGTGAGAGAAGCCATGTTTGTTCCTTCTTTATTTATTGTCTGAACGTATCACCAAACATGTACAGCAACTTATTTAAACACAATTCTTTTTGAATCAAAAACTGTAATTAAATAAAAATCTGATCTGTGATTTAAGATAAGGTTGGTTTTGGAGGCTTCATGTAAGAACTCTTTTTTTTTTTTTCATCTTTTTTGCTTGTCTGAAAAGTTTGTCCTTTTTAATCAGTGGTGATAATTTCATATTTTCAGTATGAGAAAGTAACATTGTCACTGTACGATTTGTGATGACAGTGTTTGAAGTTCGGTTTGGTTCTGGCAATATGAAATAAAGCATCATTTTCTCTTTAGCAACTTTAGCAATAACATTATAAAACAGCAGGTGTAAAGTTGCCGTTTATCCGTTTGTTTTGCATCTACTGCTGTAAAAGACGAATCCAATAAAATTCTACATCCTGTTCATTTTGTGTGTGAATCAATGAACGTGATAGTTGAGGTAATGCATTGCTGACAAGTGGAAATAGCAGAAATGTCATTGTCATGCAGTCAAAATAAGTTTTGTATATTACATGTACAGTATTATGTCTCTAGTTTCAACCCTCACTCACTCTTAACAATCAATGTTCACAAGAAAACTGCAGCATCTTGAACTTCTGTAGATTTGTTACTTCCACATTTTATTGCATTGTTTCTAGAGATGTAGTAGCTTCTGCTAAATTAATTTTACCCATATCGTTATAATGAAAAACATCTTGTGTTGGCATAAATTCATTGTATGTTTAATGGTTAACAGTCAATGCTAGAGTAAAAGAGTTTGCTTTACATTTATTATTCATAAATTGGCTTGGTTCTTAAGATGCTAAATGCTCCTAAATGCAAAAGGAAAATACATGTACAATAAAGCATCAACTACAGTCACTTGCAGTAAAATTAAACAGTCTTAATGTCATTTATGGAACACTTTTCCATTTTAAATGGTTGCATTCAATTATCTGCATACACAGTGATAAAGCAGCATAAAATGAGATTGATTATCCGGGGGGAGCTGTATGATAAAGAAATGCACTGGAAACCAGCTGGATCAAAGAGTCCTTTTAATGTACTGCGTTGAGAATTTTGTGGTTTTTGTAATATAAAAGACCTTTTTTTTATTTTTTTATTCACAACAAAAGACAGTACAGACAAGTGCAGGAGAAAAGAAGACAAAAAAACAACATCAATAGACAAGACAAGGACCTATGTGAGCTATATACAATGTGTGTGTTTACATCTGTGAAGTGTATGACTGGGAATGGTTAGAGGAGGACTGCGGAGGTGGGGGGGGGCATTTAAATGGAGGGATGAAAAGACAGAGGGAAGAGAAAAAAATATATATATATATATATATAAAATATGTAATAATAATAGAGATAGTAATAACATTAATGACACTGCTAATGATAATAAAGAGAATAAAAAATAGAGTTGAAAAAAAGGGGGTGTATGGGGGTCTGACTTGCACCATAAAGGCCACATCTTTTAGGGGGAAGTTCTGCCTGATTTAATTTGGCAGTCTACTTTGCAGTCGGGTCCTCAGGTCCTACCTTGAGCGACACTAGGGGCGTAGGGTGCAGACATCACCAGCAGTTCCCTGTTTGGTATTTGGGGGTGGGGGGATAGAAAAAATA
>JAUMHL010000005.1:23271137-23290119 GCA_032362345.1 Sandelia bainsii
GACGTCCACTTCTATGCCTTTCTGTGACTCTTCCAGTCTCTCTGTATCTCTGTTGCAACCTGCTGATGACACTATAAAGGTTATAGAGCATTTTAGATTCATCCTGAAATTTCACCGGAAAGCCCTAACTTTTTGTGAGTAGTGTACATGTACACACATATATACACACATATACCTACATACGCATTAAATATTTTTTTGAAAAATAATAACAGGAAGAGAAGAGATGCGTATCTACATTTATAATAATGGGAAGATAAAAACAATGAGAGGAATGGTGGTGGATATCTACAAATCAATTAAACAAATACTATATAACTATGTACACATAATGAAAAACAACAACTACAAAAAAGAAAAAAAACCTAAATGCTAAAAAAGTTGGGGCAAATAAGTAAATAGACTAAAAAGTCTATACCTTAATATTAGCGACATTATTAGGAGACAAGGGTAGAAGAGGATAAGAAATACTACTACTACTACTACTAATAATAATAATATCACTAAGAGTAATAATAATAATAATACTTTCCTTTTTACTATTGATAATTAATTACTTAATTAAACCTTTATACCTATGATAATTGTATATATATAGTATAATAATAATAAATTTTAAGATTAATAGTTGAAAAACAATTAATAGTTGTAGTTTATTTAGGATGAATATATTTGAGGAAAAAGGAAATAATAATAATAATAAAAGTAAATAACTATAATTAAATAAATCAGTTGGAGTGACTTATTGTGGTGTTTGGACTTTGGGGGGAATTGGGGTGTGGGAATATGGAGTAGTGCGGGTGTGCGTGGCTTCAGATTCAGGTGTCTCATTTAGACCGAAATTTTTTTTAAAAGGGTTCCAAATTTCGTTAAAAGCAGACCTATTGTTTTTGTATGTAGCTGTTGTTTTCTCTATAGTTATGTGTTCTATAAGAAGATTTGCCCAGTGACTAATATGCAATAAGTTTTTAGATTTCCAGTTTAGAAGAACTATTCTTTTTGTGATTGTTAGTGAGATGAATAGTGGGTTTCTGTATTTTTCTGGGAGATAGTCGACTATGGATATGTTTCCCAGCAAGCAGAGAAATGGAGATGTAGGGATTCTGCAGCTCAGGATGGTGGAAAGTTTTTCTGTTACTGCTGCCCAGAGGGAGGGAACTGGGGTGCAGGTCCAAGTGGCGTAAAAGTAATCGTCAGTACTACCAGATGTGCATTGTGAACAGGTGTCTGTATCGGTTAATCCCATTTTAAACATTTTACTTTGTGTAATGTGGGTTCTGTGAATAGTCTTATATTGTATTGTGTATAAACCTATTATTTCAATGGTTTTCATAGTTGCAGTAGTGGTGTTTTTAAACCTCTAGCTGTGTCTCAACTGTTTTGGAGGAGAGAAGATAAGCCTTTATTCATGCCGCTCTGGGTAAATCAGTCATCAATTGCACTATAGTCTGTTTGAATTTCATGGTTTTCAGAAACAGTAACAGTTTGTTTTTGGTTTTACTGGGAGCAACTCAGATCATTAAGTTTGACAGCAGCAGGAAGGAAAGACCTACGATGTGGCTCCACTTTGGGTGAATCAGTCTGTCACTGAAGGAGCTGCTCAGTGCTGTACCAGTATCATACATGAGGTCATTCTTCAGAAGCGTTGACAGCTTGGCTATTATCCTCTGAGTCCAGGGGCATCCCCAGTACGGGGCTGGCCGTCTTAATCAATTTATCAAGTCTCTTCCTGTGTGCAGTGGAGATACTGCTGCACCAGTGAACCACTATATAAAAAATTGCTGATGCCACCACAGAATCAAAGAAGGTCTTCAGTGCTCTCCTAAAGAGCTTAGTCTCCTGAGCAGGGAGAGTCTGCTTTTTTGTCCTTTTTTGTAAAAAACATCAGTGTTGTGTAACAATATGTACTGTAATACACTGTTCAAACTCTTCAGTTATACTTTATTTATGTGTTTAATTTGTTTTTATGTATGTATTAAATCTTCCATATATTCTAAGGCACATACTGCTTTTCTTTACTGTTTGTAATGGAAGTATCAGTGAAAAGATCCCTCTGTCATTGTGCATCTCAATCTCTCCCAGGGCATTGTTACAAACCTAAGATCTTACCTGCATCTGATTATTCCCAAATGTAATTTACTTCCCATTACATATATTTTAAGTTATTGTCAAATATAAGTTATACAGTTTCAGAGACATTCAGTTATTCACTTGTACTGGGTTGCACATTTAATTTAAAATAAACAAACTGCAATTTTCCCCATCGATTTAGACACAATAACCTATAATGACAAAATGAAAACTTAAAACATTTTTAGATTTTTTTGAAAAAATATTAAATCTCACCAAAAAACAAAAGGAAAGAAAATGAAACTATGTGAAGAGAAAATTATGTCAGTCTATGTCGGTCTCTAATAAAATTCCACCAGGCAGAAAATCTGCACAAACTCTAAATCTGTGAAAAGTAGAGATAAATATTATTTATCTATTTTTACAGTCTCATTATTATTCATATTTGTGTACTACCTTATGCATGCAAACACTTGTTTTTGGAATGGCAGACCTGTTGTGAATTCCATTTTGTTAATTGGTTGTTGAAAATTCAAATTTAATTGTTTAAATTTAAAATAATAATGGACGGCACTGGAACTGAGGGAGGCCTCCTCTGAAAAGCAAAGCTGAACCCGGGTAATAACAACCTGCAAAAAGCACCAGCCAAGAAAAGAACCCTAAATAAAGCACCCAGGGAGGTCATCCTGGTGAGTTAGAAGTAAATGCAAATATCTATGTGATCATATTTTTATTCTATAACAATGAAATGTCTTAATGGGAGGTGGAGTAATTAAGATATAGTGTATGTGCACTTACAGCTTCATGTTGGGTAAAACTGAGCCAAGAGTCTGGTGCCCAAGCTGAGAAAGAGGGCCGAATACCACATCATGTCTCAAACTGCTGATGTGAAGATGGAGCCTCTTAAATGGCCCATAGCTCCAGACGGCTACATCCCCAACTCTGTGATCCGGAGCTGGGGTGTGAAGGAGAAAGTACTCGACCAAACAGAGTGCTGGGATGATATCATCTTTTCTAGCCTTCATACGGAACGCACGACACACAATAAAGAGGATCTCAGCTCAAGAATTTTCTGGTTCGACGAAGATGAGGAGGAAGATGAAGAAGAGAAGACAGATGGTGCGAAAAGGAGGAGGAAAGAATATGTATATGAGACAAAGATAAAAGAGGAGGATAAAGCAGATGTGAAGACAAAGGCGGAAAAGTGGAAAGAAAAGGAAGATGAGAAATACCCTCGCAGGGTGGTGAAGCAGAAGAAAAAAAGTGAGGTGGAGGGAAAGGAAAGGGCAGATGAGAAGAAAGAAGAGAAGATGGATACAACTGACTTCCTGAAACAATCCTACAACATTCAGACAAAGACTGCAACATTTTATCATGAAGAAAAAATGAAGCATCACACGTTTGGTTCAGAAAAGGCTGCAAACTTCCTGTAAGTGTTAGGACTGAATAGTCCTGCAGTTTTTCATAACTTCTTGCGCACAAATCCCCAGAAGGAGCAATTAATTCATTTAAACTGTGCTTTTCTAGCTCAACCTTAGATCACAAAATTGGACCTAAAGCTTTGACAGAGCTGGGAGAAGCCATCACACCCCCACTTCTTTCTGTGTCCAGTAAACAGAGAACATCCGATTTCATTCCTGAAGGTACTTGAAGAGGGTGCTGATAAGGTTAAGATTAAAATTTTGAAGTGAAAATGTATATTTTTCCCTTCTTTCCTAATCTGTAGAGTTGCCAGAACCTCCTGCAGACGCTTTCACCACAGATGGAGGTTACTGTCGTCAACGCTACATACTTTATATGTTTGTTCAATACACGGGTTCTCATGAAAGAGCTTAAATGGTGTAAGATATTTAAAGTCCTTCTTGTGATCTCACATTCTTTGTTTTCTGGACCTTTCCATACCCACAGAACTCAGGATTACAGACTACATATCGCCTATAGAGCCACAAGAATGGATTTGTCATCCCCAGATGACAAGATCTGCTTCTCCAATCCTTCGCGAGCTTCAACCACAACCACACCTTGGTCCCACTGAATGCTCACCAGTCAGGGATAAGATGTTCCTCCTGTCCACAGACAAGTATGACAACATTATGGAGCAAGCAGCACTGCCTCTTAATCAAAAAGTCTTGAAGCTCTATAAGAAGTACAAAAACAACATCAAGAACTCGTCACTCCGTGGAAAACTCTACACTACTGCTGAGCAATCTCCTTCTACTCCAAAGGCTACGCAATTCACCATTCAGACTAATACTGACGAGCTACGTCTGAACACTGACCTAAGTAGTTCTCCTGCACTGACACCTTTGCTGTCCAGCATTCAAGCTCAGCCCCGCAGGATTATCCATCCTAAACATCCTGATCACTTACTCTATTCTAATTACACTGAACAAGTTGCCCGATCTGTCCACGTTATCAGGAACCAAAGTGACCATATGCTCATGGCTGAGAGGAGGAAGAGCCTGTACACACTCATTTCTCTCCAGGGTTTCCGTTCTCCACGGGCAGCAAGGTTAGCCGCCACAGAGCATCCAGCGAAGCCTTCCGATGCCACACAACTTGCAGCATCCATCCCCTCAGTGCGGCCTGACCAGGTATCGGTACATCAGAGGGTGGTGCAAAAGATCCAGATGAAAGACACCCTGGAGCTGACCTCCACCTGCTTTCACCATGTGATCCCAGTGCCCGCTCAACACAGTTTCTTTACTTTGGATCCCTGTGGGACAATGCAGTATGGAAAGCTGCAGTTTGACTGGATGAGAGGGCATGAGGAGGGCAAGCTGCTGGAAGTGTGTATAGCAAAGACCAAGGACAATACTCATAAAGTTGTAGATACCAACAGAGCTTTGTAATATCTTAATACATCTGCTTAGCAACCAGTCTGCTCATTTCAAGCTAAATAAAATAATCTACTGTGTATTATTTTGTCTCCATTTTGGAGAAAATTCATTTATTTTTTTTAAAGTCAGTACTATTGGGATGGTGTTGCTGGTTGGATGGAGGGTCCACTTCTCTGATTCCAGACTGGATTATCTCAACAAAAATTGAATGCATTGGTATAAAATTTTGTACAATCATAATCATTGTTCCCCAGTAGATGGGCATTGTTAGGTGACAAGTAATTAATCAAAAGCCATGAAATGTCCCCACAGGATGAATTATATTGACTTCCCTGATTGCCATCCCAAAGATGGTGTTCTGTTCGGGCAAATGGACTTGACTATTAACACCATGAAGGTCTTTAAAACCACTTACGTAGATTTTAAGCACAATAGGTGAAGCTAGGATACGAAAATAATGTCACCAAAACTTTGTATTTTAATTAAGAAAAACAGAAAAAAAGACTAAATCAGTATTTGGTGTGACCAGTCTTTGCTTTTTAAACACCATTGATTGTGCTGGGTACTTGCAACCGAATAATGATTAGTAGGAACAAATAGGACACAAAAACTGGACAGGTATAACACACATAGCTTTACTGACTTTCTTTCTTTGTGTTTTTAATTTGAGGAGATGTCCGCATAACTGGCAAAAGACTTCAGGACACCATGTGGCACTTTATTGTTAACAGATTGAGAAGTGTATTAAAGAATGGAAACAGAGAAACTTAACTCATACAGAAATTAAAGCTGACAAATATGCATAACATAATTCTTTAAACCTGTGTAAGGTTAAGTATAATACATAATAAAGACCAACCAAATGAACGAAATACAACATCATACTAACTGTGCGCTTGGTACTGATACAGCATAAACACCGATGGATTTCTGAAAGAAAAAGGAATCTGTGGGGCAGGTCCACAGTTCACAGCAAAAATCATACATTTACTCAGATGGCATTTTGATAGCAATTAAGAAAAACAGTGGCGTTCCAGACATGTTTATTCTGACAAGGCAAAGTAACCTAGTTGAGAAAAACTATTGCTTTTGTGGAGAACAGCATCTTGCAGTGCAGAATTACAGCAAACGCAAAAAAAGTTGATTATTTTATACTGAAAAGTGTAACCTGAAAACATTTGAATAGCTGTGGCTTAACAACAGCGCAAAAAGTGTGGAAATAGTAATAACCTGTGATAATAAAATTCTGTTTGGCTACTTTTCCAACACCAATTCAACCTATAGCCAGGTCATAAAGCCAATCAGTTAATTCACCTTTTCAATAGACTTTATATATACAATACTACAAGTGTGAGCATTTACACATTATTTAAAAATCATACATTCACAGTTACCTAGCATGGTGCTGCAAGCCATTCTTTAGTGGTCTTACATCCCTTTTTGAAGATGCAATATCTGCAAAGCATCAGGGACAGGTTAAAGTGTTGCTATCCAACAGTGCATGTTTAAAATCAGAGCAGAAAACAGATGTAGGTGTTCACTGTGGACTTGTAGCTCCAGTGTTAAACAGGTATTCTCCAGTCTCGTACTGAAACTGAACACTCTCAGTGCAAAACTGTACAAGCTTAGCTGCGCCACAGGTGGCGTAAAACAAATGCATATTAAGTATATTTCTGTTATATTATTTCTGTAGAAGAGGTAGCTAGCATACTCTTAACACATCTTAACGTCATCTGAAAATTTAACATTTAACACGAGCTGATTTTGCAGGAGGCCAACATAAAAAAAAGCACTACACTACTACAACTAATAACTTCAGTGGATAAGGTCTGATCAAGTGATTTGGGAACATGAAGTTTAGAACTGATCAATGAAGGACTTACTTTACATTTACATTTCTTACATACACCATCACACCTGATGAGCTCCATCTGCTCTTTACTCTGTTATTAACTTCTCTTTTATACCTGTTTGAGGCAAACCATATTCAACATCGTATGTCTATGTGCATTTCATTATTACACTATCAACAAAACTATACTGATACGGTTAAAAAAAATGCTGACTAGAGTTTTAAGGCCACGTTGTGTTTCCTGCTGATAATCCCAGTAAGGCGGTTTCTACATGGCTCAGGACATGGTTCCATGAGATACTGTACGTATGTAAGAGCAGACTGGAACCAAGGTGCAGTTAACTGAGCAGCGTAGTGCAACACCGAGCACAACTTTGGTCCAATTAGTGTTTGAAATCCTTGACAATTAATCTGCTTCTAACTGAGAAAGTCTCCACATTACAAGTCAAATACGGAAAGAAAGAAAAAAAAAAAAAAAGAAGAGAAGAAGGAATTCAAGTTTTTACTGGACACAAGGTTGTGACTGGCTGCACTCAAGGACCTGGTCACCTTTGCAGCCCCCGCCCCTCAGCAGAGCGGGTTTATCTAGCGTCGTTGAGCTGCCTGGCCACCGTCAGGATCTCCTTGGCTCCTTTGCTCAGCAGTAAGCTGGCCAGGTCGACCCCCAGCCGCTCAGCTCGGTCTTGGACTTCACCCGGGATTTTGTGGGCTGTGACTCCCACTCGCTGGACTCGCTCGTCCACCTCTTCTAAGCTCTGTCTCTCACACACACACACACACACACACACACACACACACACACACACACACGTTGACAATATGAAGTCTGGCATTACGTCTCTTAATGTCTGTGACACCAAATCAGACTCTTTTTTATTTTTATTTATGAGCAGCCGGCTGTTACCTTCTCAGCAGCAGTGATGCTCGTCTGCATGGTGTCCTTCAGACTGTCTGATCCGTCCAAGCTGTACACGGCTCCCGTCAAGTAGAGCTGCAAAAACACACCAACAAACTGTCTTTCAGCTTTTACACCTAAACAGCTAAAGAATACGAATCTGTAGTCACTACTTTTCCATCGTTTCTCTTTTGTATTTTCTTGGTCTCGAACCTCTGAATCGCTGCACATCACATGATCTCAGATGTGTTCAGCAGTGTAAATATGTTTGGTGCTGGCCCCAGTAACAGATGTGAAAAACAGAGAAAGCAGAGGACCTATCTTAAGTTTGTCAGGATTAAAAGAGGACTCCACTGTTCTAGCTTCAATGAATAGTTTCTGCCAACACCAGGCAAGACAGTGGCATGAGTGAACCTTCTGGAATTATCTGCATTTTTAGCTTAAAACATGGTCATCGTCATCAAATTTACAATAATAAACAAATAAAGTAGCAAACTAAACTAGTACTAAACAATCTATTGTAACTAATACACATGTTATATGTGGGATATGTGACATCACTTGACGTCAAATTTTGCACAAAAGACTTTCTCCAACTACACATGTGCAGTAGCACTCCCCAACACCTCAAAAACAGACAGTCAGTGTGTGAAATCAGTGAATTTACCCTTTAAATATGTGATGTCTTCCTGAATAGCTTGCAAGCTAACAGCAATCAAAAATTCAAATGCCACAGCCTTTACATAGAAACCAGCTTTGTTGTTTATATGATTAGATCACTAGATGACAGCAGGAGCCACTCAAAAGTCAGCTAATGTCAAATCAGTGCAGTGACGTGTGTCGTTTCAGACATTTTTATTTGCCTCATGGCAGCTTCTCCTTCTCCTCTCTTTCTGTCTCTGCTTAACAGTCTTACCTGGTCGTCTTTTACTTCAGTGTGTACAGCCACTGGGACGCTGCACCCGCCTTCCTACAGGTGAGGAAATGTTCAGTTGAGTATACTGGGATCTGTCACTCTGACACAATAAGAAAATGAATTGAAGAGTGTGTGAGTGTGTGTGTGTGTGTACCAAGTGTCTGAGGAAGGCTCTCTCAGCTATGCAGCGCAGCACAGTGTCATGGTCATGGAGGACGGACACCATCTCCAGAATGTCTGCGTCTCTGGCCCGAACCTCCACTGCCAGAGCCCCCTGAAAACCACACACACACACACACACACACACGAAGTACGTGAAGTACGTAGTTAATAGCTGTTCTTAGTTACTCTGCTCTTATGTTCGAGTCTTAGTTTTCATTCCCGTTCTTACCTGTCCAACAGCATACATACAGTCTTCAGGCTCCAGGATCTAGCAGTGGGAAACAGACACGTATTTGACTGTTAGATGAGAAATCAGAGAGGCTTCACACAGAGGGCTTGATATGGTCATGAGCTGTACCTGGCTGATCCGGTTCTCCCAGCTCATTCTCCTGAGGCCAGCAGCAGCCAGGATGATGGCAGCAAAGTCCTCCTTCTCATCCAGCTTCTTCAGACGCGTGTTCAGGTTCCCACGCTGAAGACTCCAGCTAAGGACAGAAACAACGCTCTAAGCTGCCCACCCTCCTTCCTGACAACAATTTAGCACGTTCATGCCTCCTGAAAAGGATACGATATCTTTGAAGTGCAGGTGGGGGAATCTCTTCTTCAGCTGAGCAGCACGACGCAGTGAACTGGTGCCGACCACACTACATAAAACACACATCATTATTAAGTTATCCATGCTTTTAATACCAGTAATAACAAGCAGTAAAATGATCTGTTGGACTGTACCTGTTTTCTGGCAGAGTGGCGAGAGTTTTCCCGAAATTTTTCGGATGCAGAACCACAGCATCATAAGGACTTTCTCTCCTAAAAGCACGGAAATAAGCAAAGATCGGTAAATGGTCACAATTGGACAGATGACAACAACTACAATAACATTTACACAGATATCTGCAGGACTGTCCCACAGGAAGCCTCACTATCTCTTCTTAAGTTTCATTACAGGAAAACAGTGAAAAATCATTGCAATTTTTTTACAACTAAAACAACTAAGTTAATTTAAGAAGAAATTCACAATTTTCAAGTCTCTTAACAATAGTCAGATGAAGGGGCGGATATGGGGGTGGGGGTGGGGGGGGGGGGGGGGGGGCGGCCAATTGGGGTTGCTGTCCAGCCTATTGTGGGAACTGACCCCCAGCTGCACTCATACTCAACCAGTTCCACCTCAGTTGTTGGATAATGGAATTACAAATATGTCCATAAGCTTCTCAAATCACTGAAACCTATTTAACCTATTTATAACCCCCCCCCCCAAAAGAAATCTGTGGAAAAAATGGTCACTTTAATTGGTTCCATCTGGTTAAAGATATACTTTAAAGATAAATAGAATAAAAATCTGGCTGCTATGGTACTGAGTAAAAACGCACACATTCACTCATAGGGAGTCATTCATCGCCCTCCCCAGGACCGCCTGGTGCATATATGACACCTCAAAGAGGTTTTACTTAGCTGTGATGTCTTTGAAAAACCCTTTCAGTCTGTTATTCAAATCGCACATACATCAACACATACATTATTCAAATTAAGTGAGTCTCTTCCAAAGTTAGTCTTTTTAGTATAAAACTCTCTCTTTGTGTTTCCATGACGAGTTGCAGTGGAAGGAAATAACAAAAATGAGGGAATTTAGTACTGAAGAAGCTGCAGTTTTGGAGGATCTACATGTAGTGAGTCATTTGGAAGGTTGAAGCTTTATAATGTCATCAGATAAACAGTAAAACGCATTTGTCCACAGATGGGGGACTGTGGATTTTGGCACTTCCACAGGAAGCATGTTTTGGAGGAAATCTCTTAAAGGCCTTTATTAACAGATGGAATGACAACAACAAGTAAAACATGTTCAGTGTTCATATTGGTGTCGGACAGTGAAAATCTGTGAACCTGCCCTTTCAGTTTCCCTGCACTGACTTCTCCTGTAAACAGATTTTCCAGCTGCCACTAACTGTTGAACAGTGGATGAAACCATCAGCTGCATGTGATTGTATGTATACATGAACACGTGTGTTGTTGTGCACACACGCCGAAAGAGGACGAAGTGAGATAAGACACTGAGGAACCTCTCTAGTCACACAAATTAGAACACATTAAGTTACTTACTTCAGCACGGCTCCGATGGTGAATCCTGGAGGCAGAGTGGTGGGCAGGTCTTTCAGAGAGTGAACGACCAGGTCGACCCTGCGGGACAGAGACGAGGAGGGACACAGTCACGTCTATGTGCTCCTTTTACGTTTGATGGTATAATGCAGCCTTTCAGCTATGTGCCATATTTTTATATGTTCGAGGCAGCTGCAGAACGGAGACACCTGCTACATCTGAGGCTGCAGGGGGAATCAAAGAGCTTCCCACTGCATGGATTTTATCTGAAGCGTGTTCTTAAGGGTTTTTTTTAGAGGAGGCTGTAGATAAGAATAAAATGTGCTAGTGAACAATGATGACTGTGGTTACTGGGGCTGATGTCAGCAAGTCAAACAGCAGTCATTGTCAACGCACGTTGTTAACAAATGCACAAAATCCCGTAACCAGTTCTTTTTGCTAGAAGAATGCCATCACTGCACTGCTGAGTAATGGCACTACATATTTCTAATTGGCACCTCTATAGTACACAAGTCTCCAAAGTGAATGAGTATCAGTTGAACCCTGACAGCTGGTGAAACAATGCTGAGACAGTGTGGTGTCAGCCACAGATCACACTGGTCACACTCACTCGTTCCTTTCCAGAGCATTCTCCAACTCTTTGGTGAAAAGACTCTTCTCTCCAATCTGCAGGAGAAAGAAAATCTGGCTTTCAATCACATTGTTTCTTTACATGTGTATCTGTTAAAGTGAACACTGTGTATCATCAATCATCGGGTCATACATTGTTCAGTGAGTAGTGGGTGTGAACAGACGTTAAAGTGCTCGTGATCATTTTCATTAGAATGGGTCACTAGGCTTTTTCCACAATTATCATACAGTTAATCATAATTAATAACAGAGAAAACAAAAGGCAGATAAATGAACAGTAAAATGGATCCTTAAAACAAATTATCACCTTTGATAAAGCTGTGTCAAGGATTTTATCTCCCGTCGTTGACATGGCCACTGAAAGACACAAAACCCATGGATTCACCACAAATAACCAGTGAAAACACCAAGAACTAGTCAGAGACGGAGCCCCACGTCTGCAGTCCTTTGACATTTCAATACAGTAATCCCAACTTCTGACAGACAGCTTGAAATAACACCCTCTGGCAGCTAAAGTGGAGGCCGTGATGCTTGTAACATTATTTATTTCACTATAAATCTAAAGACAAATGCAGATTTGGAGTGATTCTCACCTATTTCCAAGTGGATGTCAGGGTACAGTTCTTTCAGCGTTTCAGCCACGCTGTCAGTCTGGATGCGAGCCAGCTGAGACAGAGGAATACAGAGTTATTAGCTACTGATGCTTGGCAAACATCTGAACCCATCCACCCGGTCAGCCACCATCAAATCAGTATGAAGGAGAAGTTATCTTAAAAAGACACTGATGAGCCAGAACTATGTTGTCTCTGCAAGCAGAGCTGCAGACGTCCTGCAGTGCTGTATCTAAACCAGCATGGAACAAGGAACAATTAACTGACTCACTGAGGCTCTTTATGCGTTCTGTTCACATTCTACTGACAGTTTAAAGCCCAGAACACAAAGTTGAACAACATAACAGAAGCAAAGCTCAGAATTAAAAATCCGTCACCTGGCTTTTGCGAGTTCCGATCCGGATGACCCGACTAACCTTGCCATTCCCATCCTGCAGGGACAAAAGAGAAGTTAGCCCAAAAGAGGGGACCCCTGCCTCCTGCTGAACTTTCTTTAACACATTCTAGCTCTAGCACCATTTACGAGCACATCTCCAGAAGCGCTAGATGCTTTTCTCTGCTCGCCTCACCCTGATGTACTTGTAAGGTCCTTCCTCCATAATTCTGTGTGTCCGCGCTGAGCGTCTGCACTGTAGAGGCTATTGTGTGCACTGTGTGACTGGGACTGCCTGCTGTGTCTCTGTAAGGAGCTGTGCTGAGGTCATATAGCCTCTAGAAACTGAACAGTAGTCTTTTTTTTTTTTTACCGGATACCCCCCAATCCCCCTCCCTCCTTCTTGATCTCCACCCAAAGATATCTCTGGTTCCAAAAGATAAGTGTGCCAATTCACTGAGTCCGTTATGTGAGGCAGGGAGGGGCAGCCGTGGATGTGAGGTGTGGTCATTAAGTCATCTCTGTATCTAAATGTTCAGCCACCAATCAAAAAACCTGCTGTCCTAGACTAAGACCACACAATACAAACTGACCATTTCAAACATGTTTCTCACTGCAGACGTAAAGAAATTAAAACTCACATTGTATATTCAAAGAGCCTAATTATCCAAGTACAAAGTGAGCCAACATGTCTTTGTCCATCTGTCAATTCCTGTAATAAAAACTGCAGTTTTCAGAGTGTCACTGAGTGTTACTGCATACTTTTATTTTAGTGGATCTCAACACATTCACAGCCACGCTGGATAAAAAAGGCTGGAAGCTTGTGATTGGCTGAAGGTTATGAAATAAACGTTTCACTGAGACACAGACTAATATTAAACAACAGATTTTTTGAGAAGCAGCATTTTAACATAACAAAACTCAAGTTAAGCATTTATGAAATAAAATAACAACTAATAATAGTTTTAATTTAAATGATGAGACAATTCATTTGATTCACTTCTATATGAGCTTTCTATATCTGATTATTTATGACATTTTACCTTTTTAGATTTTTCAGGTCATTATAAAGTAAATGCCGTAGACTTAACAGTATAGTGTCAAATTAGGTCAGTCAAGCTGAATTTTAAGCAACATATCTTCAGCTTGTCTGGAACCTGCATTAAAAATCTTGTAAATTTATTGTTGCATTGATGAGTGTCACGTTAAATCAATAAAAATGACTCCGTGTGATTTGACAGTTACCAGTAGTCAGAACGTCTTTGTTCGGCGTTTGTGCTGTAGACCAAACATCACTTAATCCAATACAAACTGACGACACTGGTGGGAACATGCAGTGCTGTTAATGCATCAGACAGAGCAGCTAAAGTACCAGTAACAGAGCACCACACATGTCTGCTTGGTTTATAAAATGAATAACAACACACCTTCTCCTCTTCTAGACACATCAGATTATGTTTGTGGTGACAGTAGCTACACACACGAACAGAGACACTGTTTTAACTGCATGTTAGTTCCGCTTACATAATGTGGAATAAAGTTTCATTCAAACAACAGATCAATTATAACGTAGAAAAGATTTAGTCTGCAAAGACAGCTAAACGGTACAGGTTCAAACTTTTTGACACTTAAATCTTTACAGTTGCTTTTGCTGTTTGCTCTTATCTGTTTGACAGAACGATACAGGAAGCCGCCCCCCTGCCCCCTTTCCCCCGTCCAATGGGAAGCCGAATACTGAAACAGACACAAATATTAACCAATCACCGCGCTCCAACGGACGCTGCATACGGAAATGGCGCTCGTCACCATGTGAGCTCGCTTGTGATGGCGAGTACTTCACGTACGGTGAAAATTACCGGCTCGGTTTGTGAAAAACCTACCGGAGAACTAGTTTCCTCCGACATGCCGGTGCTCCGCTTCACTCTGCCGATGTTGTACGACTCGACCGTGCGTTTTGCTCGTCAGGGATTTCACCGAAAGACACGAAATCCTTAGAAACAATCAGTGAGCTGTTTCCATACTGCAGCTGTATGAATGAACACGAAACCCTTGATGTCCCGGCTAGAGGTCATTTCCTTGTTCCGTCTATCAGTTTCCTGCTGCTGACAGCGTACGAAGAGGCCACGTTCAAATGAAGAAGTCAAACTTGTTTGTTGCTACTGTGTACATTAATCGTAATATAGAATTATATCATTATAACTCAGCCACAACATCAGTAAAATACGAACGGGGCTGCTTAAATAAACAATATTCTTCACATTTCCAACATACCTGTAAATCTGACCTGTCTTAATGTAAAAACCTCTATATGAATCCTTATTATAGTACACAAAGCAACAAAAAAGTGCTCCACTAACATTTCAAATTTCAACAACAATATAGAAGTGTATTTTTGACAGTTAATTTATTCTTATTACAGTAGAGAATAAACGTATAGTTCTCACAAAAAAAAGCCATTCTGCAGTAAACGTTCTCTTAAATGAATGATAAATAACACAAACAATAGTGATGGAGCTGCACCCTGCCTCCCGCTAAACGTACCAGTAATTAAAAAAAAAACATAGTTAGCTGTTTTTATGTATTTATTAATGGTTTGATTTTTTTTTTCTGTGTTAAAATGTGTGGTGAAGTTCTGTCAATATCAGAAGTTGCTGTGGGCAATAGAAACCATTTCAAACCCTCCTTAGTCCGTTTATTCACATGATGATACATGATGATATGGTAAATACTACCAGCATTTCACAGTGCCACACCTAACACAAAGGTGCTGTTCAGTGGCAGCTGGACTCACTTTAAGTTCTTCCAGAAATAAAAGCAGGTCCATTTGCTGCTGAACAGTAATACAGAGCACAGCTGCCCCACACAACTAGTGTCCAGGAGTATATGAAGGAAAACAGTGAAATGTTCACACTGAATAAACTGCCATAAGCCATTAACAGGCACTCTTCAAACAGTGCATATGATGGTGCACATTGTTAAAAAGAAAACTTTGAATGAAACTGCCACAAACCAGCAATAACACTGTAAGGACAGAGTTTTAATGTAGTCTTGATAAGCGGGACCAGGATCACATAAAACCAGTGTTCTCTTAGATCTAATAGTTTGTTGATCTCTGTAGAGCAACACAATACTCAGAAACTGAGTGGACC
This sequence comes from Sandelia bainsii, assembly GCA_032362345.1. Taxonomy (NCBI): domain Eukaryota; kingdom Metazoa; phylum Chordata; class Actinopteri; order Anabantiformes; family Anabantidae; genus Sandelia; species Sandelia bainsii. Next base: position 23,286,727 of record JAUMHL010000005.1, read on the forward strand.
TTTGCTGAAAATGAACCAAGTATTTTCTTATAATTACTGGTTATGACTGGTCAACATGCAGTGTCAGTTTACACATTGTTATTATATTATTATAATAAGGCAGTTATTTCACATGTAACATACTGTAAGCCATCAATTGAATCGGCTTATTAATTCTCTTCTAATACAAATTGCTTTACTAATAACTGTAGGAATAGCAAGATTGTTTACACTTCACATATGTTAATAAAGCGTTTTTCCATGTTAATTGATTTCTTTAAAATTCTTAACGAAGAAAGATGAGAGGTAAACATGTGGAACTCGTAGGTTATTGTCACCTGAACAAAACGACAAAAGAAGGAGAAAGACGAAGGCGCAGAAAAGCGGGAGTAACTTATTTATGCAAGAAGTCCAACATGTTGGAGCACACGTCACTGGTTTCCACGATCTGGCGCTGCTCTTCCGGTGGAGACGTGGCTCTGTGCTGCTGCCATATTGACGCTAGCTAACAATCACACAACTTCAAGACAACTGTATATTCGCAACTTGCCATTCCAGAGTGACTAGAAACCCCCAAAACAAGACACACGAGAGACTGTAGATCGCCGTACCACAGAGAGAGAGACCAAAATGGTGAGTGACCGTCGAAAGTCAAGATATTTTCCTGACTGTTATCGGGCCTAGCATTATCATAACATTGGCTAACATGGCAAGTCGCTGAAGCTAGGTATCAGTTAGCTAGTTTGTCCAAAAGCGCTTGACATAAGTAGAGATACAGACGTTTTATTACTTTGTGTTGACAGCGTAAACGTTATATTCAGATGCTAGAAGGAACTAAATGAGCTCTCGTTTAATTATACAGAGCCAAATTTCAGGCGGATAGGCGTTACTGAGTTTGCAGACATTGCTGACGTTAACTAGCTTCGCTAGCTAGCGCAAGGCTTAGCGCCTGTCACTAGCCGGATCCTAGCTAACGTTACCTGCTGTCAAATTGTCCTCGCCCAGGCTACACTGGATATGGTTCTTAAATAAACTACGACTATGATAAATCAGCTACGACAACTTGCATTTGGGACTATCAGCGCCAATCACAGTGGTTGCTTGTCCATGTCAGTTCAGCTGTAGTGCAGTCGTGGTCAGTCTCAGCTTCAGCCATTGTGGGTGGAATACAGTTGTTTCATTGATGTAACAGAGATTGTTAATATTAAGCCTACTTAAATCGAGCTAGATGTAGTTTGTCTCAGTAAATCTATTGTTATGGAGTCGTATCTGGTCATAATGGATGCCGTGTGCTATGGCGTGATGAGAACGTTTAACCATACGCCATTTAAAATGTTGGTGATTTAAAGGTTAAGATGTGTCTCTTGCCAAGTAGACACAAAATAAAGACAGCTCAAGGGCTGCAGAATCAATACTCATTATTATCAGATTCAGCATAGGTGTTGTCTCTGTCAGACATAGTCTCTGTCTAGTTTAGTTTTGTCTAGTCTAGTCTCTCTCATAGCCTTCATCAGTCCAACATAGGTGTAGTAGGTAACTACAATGTAAAATATTATGCAGGCAATGCTGAGTGTGTTATGCATGTGCTGAACTTGCAGCAAGACCTTCAAGATTTGATTGATATTTAAGTTGTCAAGGCTCAGTCTCCCCAGAAAGAACCAAACATTATTGGGGTATAAGGATGTCTGTAGTTAAAGTTAAAGGGGGACTGTTTATTAGTGCTTACAATTTCTTTATTTGTTTTTGCTTTTTGGTAACATTTGCATACTCAAATTGTTAATGTTGTGTGCTGCCACTGTGTCTGTAGACACAATAATACTCATGTTTTCTCTACACTTGCAGGTGCTGTTGGCAGCGGCGGTGTGCACCAAGGCCGGCAAGGCCATTGTATCGCGGCAGTTTGTGGAAATGACACGGACACGCATTGAGGGTCTCCTGGCTGCATTCCCCAAACTGATGAACACGGGCAAGCAGCATACCTTTGTGGAAACAGACAGTGTTCGCTATGTGTACCAGCCACTGGAGAAACTCTACATGGTCCTCATCACCACCAAGAACAGCAACATCCTGGAGGACCTAGAGACACTCAGACTTTTCTCCCGTGTGGTAAGAAATCTTGCAGCTGACTTTCTGAATCTCTCTATGCTAATAGCCTGTGTTAACTTGTGTCCATCAGTGAGATGCAAGTTATTCATGTGACAATGATAACCTTACAGTATGTATGCTACCATGATGAAAAAATGACAAATGTTTTAGTGATTTATCTGTTTTGAGCAAGTAAATGCAGATGAAAATTAGATTTAATAACACTAGTGAATCAATGAGCAGAATCAATGTCAAATATCTCAGTGAGTATTTGTTTAAGTAGCTAAAACTACAATAAATGCTCCATTCACAATGGTGACAAGGGCCAGTTTTTGTTGAAACTGCCCTGACCTCACTGATGGAAATGGGAACAACAAAATAATAGAAACATCCGTCAGTGTAATGCAATACAGTTCAACAGCAGCACAAAAAAAAAAACGGAACATTATCACTTTCCTTAAGGAGGCTGGATGTATGTAATACACTGCCAGCTGAGTGTACCTTAATAGGTGCAGCCATTTATGAGAAATATATATTTTTTTATATTTTAAAAGATTAAGATATATTAAAATCTATATCAATTGTAGCTGGTATTATGACATTCATGCTGTCATGTGGTGCTTTGACAAACACAGATACCTGCCTCAACAAAATAGAGAAAACGGTGTAAAATTATTAACTTTTGTATTTGATTAGTGACAGTGAGACTGATGAATTAGGAGCTTAACTAATTGTTACATATTTACATGACTACACCCCTATAAGGCCTTTAGTAGTAAGCTCACTTAGCAAGCAGATCAGTGTGGCAGGTAAATCAGTTTGCAAACAGACTTTCTCACATGTCACATCAAACCATTGTGCTCTGTCTTTGACCTTTATTGTGTGATAAACATCATAGCTGCACAATTAATGTGACACTTTTTTCAATCTCTGACTATTGAAATTTAACAGATATGCCTTTGTATAATACTCAGATTGGGTGTCTTTAATATATGGGTGTTACTGCTATGCATTCTACTAATATGTTGTGGAGAAATAGTGCTGCATTAGATTCAGGGTTGATGTTACTTTGGATAGGCTGTCACTACTGTTTATAACAATTGCTCACAGCCTAATATCAGTATTAATAGAAAGCGCTGTTAATACTTTGGAGCAGCTGCCATTTTCTTCTTTCACAGTTAGGAGCAAATGAGAATGTAACATTAACATAGGACAACAAAAGAGGTGAAAGGTGCATTTATACTACAAAAATAATATCTGTGAAGATTCTCAGTCATCCAGGTCATGGTTATCTAAAAAAAAAAACGGTTTTTAATGGCAACTGGACTT
>JAUMHL010000005.1:23295785-23324097 GCA_032362345.1 Sandelia bainsii
CCCCCCCCCCCCCCCCCCCCCCCCCCCCCCCCCAACAGGGACCTGAGGCCACTGGCATCAGTCTCCAGTAGAACGAGCGCTGGTAGTTTAGCATCCCTCGAGAATCATGCATCCTCCACAACCTGTCTTCTTCACACTCACATTGCAAGGGTTCATCACCTCCTGAACGGGGTTCTTCTTGCTTTCTTGCTTTCTTTTTCTTATCTCTAATAATAAGTGCAGAACTGTAGCTGCCTCAATCATTAGAAACCTGTCTTGTGATTTGCTCTATTGATATTTCACTTCAATGATTGTTGTTTATTGTGGAAAGACTTTGATTTCTTCAGTTGTTGTAGAGAGTTAACGAAATGGTTCTTTACTGAAAAACAAAATGTGGCTCTGTGCTGATCATATTGTCTCTACTACTTGCTGTTCTCATTGGAAAAATGGTGTCTTTTCATTTTTAACGTGGATATCTTTTTTTTTTTTACAGTTTGCTGTATAATTTGTCATTGTTTACCACTAACGTGGATATTGAGTCGACAGTGAAGAGCAGGTCTTTATAAGGTATCCTTAGCTGCAGGGAAAAGTTAACTACCAGTAAATATGTTTGGCCGTTGCATCTGTTGATTATTCTTATGATCTTTTGTTTTGGAATACCATTGCAGCCACTCCTCACTTCGTCCACAACACACGTCATGTTTCACTCTGGTCCATTTAAGTCCAGAGATCAGCTCTCCCAAATGACCAAGTAAAATGTACTTTGAAGGCGAGCCAGAAACAACACCCAAGACCCTAATCTAAAAATCCCACTAAGCCAGTTTAGACCTGAGATGGGAGATGATCTGTGTTGGCATCATAGTAGAAATTCTCACACACACACTCTCTCATGAGAGACGGCCAGCCTGATACTCCTCTCACATCCCAAGTGAGCAGAGCAACCTCTGGAGGCTTCATGGTGAGCTCTGCTGCATGCAGACACCCTGGTTCATCCGCCCAGTCATCCTTTACTTACATTCTCACTACATCAGCGTTATTCAAAATACAGCATTTGTCTTTCATGTTCATGTTTTTCTTTTTTGTTTCTTTTTTTCCCATTTGTTCCACCCAAATATCAATTTAGCAACGGCTGTGTGGAGGAGGGGTTGAAAATGGCTAGATTGAGCATTTCTAACTAAATTACTGAAGGGGAATCTTAACATTCCAGTGTACAATTAGAAGAAAGAATCTTTAATGGAATAAAATGTATTATTGAACATATAAGTCTGACTTGTTTGTTTATTTTTTCTTTCTTTCTTTTGAGCCCAATGAATTAGTCTTAATTAGCACCTAGCATTCAATTATTACTAATGCCAAAGTGTTGTTTTACTAGCTTTGACTGGCTCTGGACGTATTATGAATTTGGTTCCATGTGAGTGTACAGCCATTTAGTCTGTGTTGCATTTGCTTGTAGTTTAAGGGCATTCAGCATTGAATTGAAAACAGAAATAAGTTTGACATGTCGGGGGTAGTCCACGCGGTGCACTATGTGGTTAAGTGAGCCCCTAAGCTACCTACTCTCTATTAGTTTTTCACGACTTCCTGAAATAACTCCATTGAAAGTTGAAGGATTTCATTGTGTTTTGTCTTGTGGTGACTAACCACACTCACCTTTAACCCCTCAGATTAAGTCATCCTGTCCACTCATGCAAAACATCATCTGTCAGCATTAAGCGTGGGGGTCACAGAGACCTAAGCTAACACGGAGCCGCGAGTCACAGGCTGGACTTCTACCTGCATTACACATGTCTGTTCTTCACTGTGCAGGTTCCTTTGGTGCCAGCAGCACACTGAGCAAGTTTATTTATTCCTACACAGCTTAATAGAATAATTGATTAAAAAAAAAGCTACAGCCACACCTGCATTTTAACAGCTATCATTTTTACCACGTTGTTGAATTTGTTATTGTTCCAACAGTGTGGTGGACAGAGGTCAGTGTGGGAACTGTGATGCACTGTTTGTTTTGACAACTGTCGATCATGGCCGGCATTAATTGTTTCCCATGCACACGTCTGTCCAATGTAGGTAGTGTTGGAAAAAATACATTTTCAGAGGTGCATGAAGTACACAAACTCAATACTCACGTAAAAGTGCAATTATACTCCACTATGAGAAAAAGTACCCTTTAATTTTTCTACTCAAGAAAAAGTACTGAAGTACAACCTCTAAATGTTAAAGTGCAAAAGTACTCCACTAAGAACACAGTGCATTTTAAACAATGTAGAATTTAATGCTGGTGAAAACATAAATACAGAAGTTTAGTCCAGATTTGTTTGATAAATTCTCAAAGATGAAAATTCAAATTAAAATGTGTTGTTTTGTTTTGTAGGTACAAAAGCAGCAGTCGGTGAAGGTGGAGCTGATTTTTAAGCCACATTATGTAGTGACAGGATCTAATCCTGCAAAAAGTAACTAGTAACTAATGATGTTCAAATGAATGTAGTGGAGTAAAAGTAACATGAAATGGAAATAAAGTAAAGTACAAGTATCTCAAAATTGTACTTAGGCACATTACTTTTTTGATCTGACAATGGAGGTGGCTGATGTAACGGGGTTGCCAAATCATTCCTGAAAACAAGCTGTTCTTCACTTTTCTTTTGTGTCTTTGTTCTTTTTCTTTGTGGGTTCTGAGGCTCTGGTTCTCCTGAAACATCCACTTCATGAAGGGGAGGATTGACTCCACCCCCGTATGACACATCCATGTCCACATGTCCATAAATGTAGCATCTGATTTAAAACTTCCTGCAGAAAATGTCACAAATTATTTGACTTTTATTGTTTCAAATCAACCTGTCTCCACTATTCACAGCCATAATGTCACTGAAAGGACCCCAAGAGGCCTCAGGGCCTCTGGACCAGAGCCTCAGTAGGGTCTTTGAAAGTCACACAGCTCAGGTTAATGACACAAAATCACCACAAACCACGAAATTAGGGAAAAAATGACACAACATTAATTGACAACAAAGAGACACAAATGACACAAGCGAAATGGCAGCTTCATTGGTAGTCGTTTTGTCTTTCAGTCTGGGGGTTCTACAGGGGTGAGGTAGGGACCTTTGCACGGGGACCTTAAGATCCACCCATGATGTCAGTTGGTATTTTCTTGTTATATATTCAGTCAGACTACTACAAACAACTACACGGAAATATACTGTGGTAGAAAGTAGTGTCACACACGTGTTGTAGTGGTTCAGTGATAAAATCCAGATGTAAAAGTAAATATGACATTATTTGAATTATTTCATGTTTTCTACATGTTTCCCTCAGTTTGGATGAGTTCACTTTGTATCATGAGCCTGGATCTGTTGATGCTGCAGGAGCCTGTCAGACCTGTGTCAGTGAACACTTTTTCCGTGATGGAAGTTGTTTTTCTCTCTGGTCACTGACTGTGAGGCTTGAGTAAATGCTGGGAGACAAACAGTGTGAGCGGGGAGCGGGTCTTTAAAGGGTCAAAGAGGGCGCGCTCCAGAGAGCTTACCAGCACCCATATTTGGACTGTGGGGTGTAGTTTGAGGGGAGGGGAGGGTGTTAATAGCAGCCCTCCAGTCATAAAAAGAGGGTGTGTCTGTTTTACGAATGAATGAGCAGGCTGATAAGCTTTGTGAAGGCTCTCAGAGGGGGGAGAGGGGAGAGCAGGGCGACACTGGCACATTAAATACACAGACTACTTCCACTGCAGAGCACACAGAGATTCAGTTTAGATGTGTTGACCGCATTTGGTCTCAAAGGATCGCACTGATTGGAGTTTTGGGTGGAGGCTGTTTTGGCTCAATGGCGAGTGGAGTTGGAAAAGTTGGGTAACATCACCCCTGGATTCAAAGACAATGCTCAAGAAAGTGAGATTCAAGGTAGGAACATGCACCTTGTAAAGCTTGTCAGGGTTGTGTTTGACGCACTGAGCTGGAGGATTTTCTATCAATACTTACAAAACAGAAATACCTGCTCGGTATGGTGTATTGAGTATTTTGCATTGGTGTTGATTTGAGATATCTTGTTGCTCTCAGTCTTAACACACTGATCCAACTGATGTGACTTTCTTGAACCTTTTCCAGTGGATACTCTTAACTCTTAATGGCTTGTAGCTCTTTCGCAGGGAAACTCCTGTGCCTTGCAAGAAGCAACTTGTTTTACTCTTCCGATTAATTTGGTCAAAAGTTTAGAAGAAACAGACAAGTACTCAGAACCACCATCAGGGAAAAGACCAATATAACCATCCATGTATCCACTTTAGCCACACTGCTGTAGTCCACAAGCTTTCTGCCTTGTTCCTTTTACAAATGGTTGCAGTATGTAAATGAACAAAGCTGTGTTGGGCCTCTGTTGGCTCTTCCTTAGCAGCCCTGCCTGCAGTTCAAAGGGAAGACCTGCTGCCTGCTGCTCTGGCTGTGCAGTGACACTGAGGCGATAATTACAGCAACAAGAGGAGCTGGAGCTGCAACTTTACATGAGAAAGATTCACTGCTGCCAAAGTAAGAATGGAGTGAATATGACACACTGATGCATCACATGTACCTACTTACATAACCTGCTAAGCTGTGTTTTCCATCATATTCCTAATGTCTGTTTTTTTGTTTAGTATGTATTATACACTTGTCCATGTTCCATTTATTTAGCAATGTACCTTTTAAAATAAAAGTATTAGAGCCACTGAAAACAACACAATAATATTGTATACCCTTGTGTGGATTTAGTTTTTCCCCCTATGCTTTACTCTTTTACGCTGCAGTACTTTGCATTCTGTGCTGTCAGTGTGGAGACTTAACAAAGCAGAGCTTGGCTACTGAGTTTAGCTTTAACTTGGGTTCTAGGAGCACAACACTGTATATTGATGGATTAGTGATTACCATTACAGGGTGTAAACAGGTCGATGTGGGTCACAAGGAGACGTGCGAGTAACCGTGGGTCATATATTGCTGTCATCATGTTATTGTATCATTACTGTCGCAGCTGACAGCATGTAGTGAAGCCTACTGATCGTTTAGAGCGAGCTCTGGCTTTCAGAGGACAGATGATGAAGGACAGCGCTGTTTTGTGTTGTTTACAGTCTCACCTGTTGTTGCCGGCTGTTCTTCTCGTCCCCTCAGAGGTGGCACTTTTCCCGAGCAGTGCGAGGCAGAGGGTCAAGTACCCTAAAAAGTGAGAATGAGAGTAAATACATACATAACAGAGCCACATTGAACAAAGACCATCGTAAGCATGTATGTGAAACAGCTGTAGATCTTTTAGAAGAAGAAAAAGTGGGTGGTTCAGATGTGACTGAACCAGTTTGTGCTTGTTGTTATGGAGATGTTTTTGTAATGAAATATGCCAAAGACAGACAGGCTAACTCAGAGAGGATATCGGATGAATTCTGTGTTTGTGTGTGTGTGGGAGGGGGACCAGCAGCAAGGTCGACTGGTCATCCGACTGTTCTCAGCAGCTTTTTGTTTGGTTCTCTCCTCACACTGTTCTGCTACATTCTGTCTGTCACCCTCTCCTACTCACCCACACTGAGTTCACTCCATCAAATGGGATGACTTCAAATGAAAGTATGGTTTATACTGCACCCAAAAATGTTTGTTTTTTTTTATTAAAAAAGAACGCCTGCTGAACATGTTAGGTCTGTACAGGTGAGAAAGCACAGATCAAATGAACAACTTCTTCCACAATTCACCATGTGAAATTTCATTGTATCTGTGTGTAATGACAACAAAGACCATTTGAGCAGTTTGATTCCCTGTCCCTCCCAAGCTACATGTTGAGGTGTCCTTGGACAAGACACCGAAACCCCGTAGTAGCACCGATATGTACTGTCAGGCAGCTGTCCAATAACAATTTCCCCAAGGGAATCAATAAAGTATGTCATTATTATTATTATCAATAGTACAGTATACTGATATCCAGTAGGAGAAGCTGAGAAGCACTGCAGTACTGAAAAATGTCTCTTCAGCAGCACTAGATGGCGCTAGTGTTCTGCTTTTCCCCTGCTCTCTGTCTTGTATATCTTCATAAAGAAAGGATGCCTGAAGCTGAACTCTCAGTTATCCTTCAGAACAGCAGCACTTGCAGACATTTGTCTATATTAAACCACAGCCGGCCATTGTCAAACATGGTAACACTGAAAGAAGGAGCATGACATGAAGATTGACATGGAGATTATTGTAGGAATAGTCAGTCACTCAGGAATAGTGTTGTTCAATTAAACATTCCTCTGGTGGCACATTGGAGGCCCACAACAGGAGCTGCAGCCTCCTTCAGTACGGCCCCCGAGGCTGCAGGGGCAACATGTGGGAGTCTGATCCACCACCCATCAGCTGCAAACACATCCTGGCAAAAAATGATGACCCATTTCCTTCAAATCTTTACATTCCTCCCCCTCTGCCGGCCCGGAATCACTTGATAATTGAATTTCCATCCCAGGCTGACAGTATCAGAGGCGTGCAGCAACGTCCTCGCCTTTTGTTCGCCGAGCGAGATGCTCCAATCATCTCAAAGGATCAAGTCAGCGCCCATCCAGGCCTTTGATGTTCATAATGAGCGCTTCCCTCAGCTCAGCCCTGCAGCGCTCGCTGTATGTTTCTATAAAGGCGTTAGGATTTGAATGGGTGTGTGGGTGCTTGTGCGGTGCAGGGGAGGAGGGGAGCTGAACCAAATATGCTTTTCATTAAAGATGAAAGGAGGGAGAGCTTTTACTGTCTGAGACGCCTGTTTAGTGCTAAGTGTACGGGGGTGTGTAAGTGTGCTTAGACATAAAAGAGAAATTTACCTTTGACCCTCAGTGATCTGTGGATACCTGGGGGCTCGTCCATGCGACTGTGACTGCTTGTCTGGTGCCTTTTGTACAGAATCAACAAAAGGTTATAAAGTATCAGGGCCGTGTCATAGGAACGAGCATCGTTCAAACAGAGTACAAAAGAGAAAAAGTGCAATTTAAGGTTTTCCATTACACTTGTCGCAGCTTCAAACAGCTTCAGTCGTGGCCAAACGTTTTGGCAGTTACACAAATTTCAAGCAGGAGCCCACAGGTTTTGATTAGGTTCAAGCACTGATAAGGCATGTTCTGCTTCAGGTAGTCGCCATTATGAAATTCCAGTTACCAGTTACTACTAACGATTAATTATTTGATCACTAATCGAGCAGAAATAATTGTCCTTCTCTGATTGGTTAGAAGGGTGAGTCTCGCTCAAAAACTTCAGAAGCAAATATTTCTGCACTGCTGCCTGGTTGTTCAATGAGTCTATGTCAAAGAAGTCTTTGACAGCACCTTTTCACATTAAGATACATTTTGGCACACATTTATACTAAAAATGTTACATATATAAAGTTACATACTGTAGCTTTAACCATTTTAAACAACCAAGGACTTAGTTTGAAGCATTTTTACGTCTGTTATGTTTTGGTTCATTAGTTTAATGTTACGGTTCGATATGTGGTGGTTGGATCATACTTTTTCATCAGTTCTTTAATGTTCTCCACACTTCATGAACTTCACAACAACTTAATTCCCTTATTTCCTATTCACACGTAAATGTAAAAAGCAATCAGAAACTAGGAGGACTTAGACTAATGTAAATACAAGGAAAAGCCACAGCAGTGGATTCATACTGGATAGCTTACAGCTAGTGACTGTCCAGAGCTTTAATTCACTGAATAATACCACGTGAAAATATGCTTCATAGTACAGTTGACTAAGGCCTGTATAAGCAAGTTATCCACTTATACAGTATGTATATAAAATGTATTGTTGTAGCAGTTAAAAATGTGAGTGGTCATGGAGGAAGTTTGTTTCCAACACGTAGAATGAGCAAGAAAATGAATTTAGAAAGCCAGACATCTCAGCAGTGATTTACACCCCCACACTGATGTATTATAGCTGTTGTCGTCTGTGCAGCTTTGAGTGTCTGCAGACACGGTTTCCCACTATCAGCCACAACCACATCAGAATTTCTTTTGGATAAGCAGGTTGTGAATACGCTGTGTCTCAGTGTGTTTGGATGGATGGATTTTTTTTACAGAACAGCCCACATGTGTGCTTTAAGCTGAGGAGATGACTGTACTTCATATAAATCATGATAAAGCCCACACAGGCTTACAGGAATGTGAGGCATGTACAGTTTGTCATATAATTCTAAATGAAGTTTTAGCAGGTCAGAACACACACAAAGTGTGCACAAACACACACAGATATACATATAGAACCAGAACAGCTTTTTGTGTGCTTCTTCTATCATAGCTGCTGCGTGCAAAATCACACACAAAGTCACATAGATGATGGTCACAATTGCAACATCCTGCAGCATCTAGTCATCACTCCCCAAACCAAGCACTTTGTCAGATGCTGAATATTATTGTGCAAGACTCACAGACCGGTTACAAAGCGAGAGAAGACTAAATAAAGAAGGGAACTGCTTTCAGACAGTGTGCAGAGGGTAATTTAATGATGCAAATGTTGTGGATCCAAGGACTTCACAGTCAGTAGCCATGAGATAAAGTAAATTATATAAGATCAGCCACAACATTAAAACCGCCTGCCTGATATTGTGTAAGTTCTCCTCTCCTGCCAAAAGGTGCCCATCAAGGCATGAACTGCACAAGACCTCTGAAGGTGTCCTCAGCAGTAGATCCTTCAAGTAGTCTAAGTTGAGAGCTGGGAGCCTCCATGGATCGGACTTGTATTTCAGGCACATCCCACAGATGCTTGATCAGATTGAGATCTGGGGAATTTGGAGGCCAAGGCGACACCTTGAACACTATGTGATGTTCCTCAAGTCATTCCTGACTGGTTTTTGCATGGTGCATTACCTTGCTGAAAGAGGCCACTGCCATGAAGGCATGTACTTCGTCTGCAACAGTGTTTAGGTAAGTGGTACATATCAAGGTAACATGTAGCACATGACTGTCAGAACCCAAGGTTTCCCAGCAGAACATTGTCCAGAGCATCATGACGCTTCTACTGGTTTGCCTTCTTCCCCTAGTGCATCCATGGTGCACTTCTGATGTTCAGTTGTCTATTGTAGGCGACTTTGGCTACAAAGAGTCAGCAGTGACTGCACAGCCTCATGCATAGCAGGCTGTGATTGCCAATATTGCAATTTGTGCTTCAGTAGTTCTTCAGTGACATCTCCCCAGACAAGCTGCCCCTTCTCACTGCATCACTATGCCTTTAATTGCTGGAATAACCCCTGTTGCGTCAATTGTACAGCAATATTCTAACAAATAGCTCCTTCTGCCTGGTGCTAGCAAGTCTCTGTAGTTGGACAAGCTTGGGAGCAAAGTGGTACAGATTTCAACATTAGGCAGAGTAGCCTGTGAGCCTAAGCTCAGGGCAACAAAACCTTGAGCTACAGACAGATTGCCACACTCACTGGCAGATCACAGTCATGGCACAAGTGTAACAAAAGTCACGTAAAAGGATGACGAACTGAGAGGAGAACAGTACCCAGCTCAAGGGGAATATTTTATTTCTTGAACGTTTGCACTAATTACAAAGTTTTTAGCATTGCTTTTACAGTAACTGCCCTCATATTTATTAGGAATAGACTCAGTACTGAAAGTGAACATGTGTGGTGTGAGAGAATATATAACTGTTTTCCAGTAAAAAAAATTCCCCCCCTCGCAGTACTCCACTCATGTTCAGCCCCTTGTTTATCCATGAGTCCAGTTTAAGGTGAACATTTCTGCAGGTCTTCGTGAACAACACAGGATTTCTTCATCCAGAAGAATGAGCGCCTTGTGTCCCCGTGTTGGGGCGAGGCTGAGTGTACAGGAAAGTTGAGAGAGGGTAGACCCACATATGCTCTGTGTGTGTGTGTGTGTGTGTGTGTGAGTAAGGCCAAAGGAGAGAGAGAGAGAGTAAATGAGCAATCATGTGAGTCAAGAGAGAGTGAGAAGGAGGGGACCAGCAGCAGCCAGACAGTGTGTGTCAGCGTTAGCCCAGCGTGTGTTATGACAGCCAGAGGCAGCAGTGTGTGCGTCGAGGAGAGTGGCAGCCCCTGACGACTGAGGAGAGACGAGACTAAGAAGAAAAAGAAAATACTTCCTTTTTGGATGCTGATTTTGTTTGAGTCTCCATCTTGAGTCAGCAGCAGCAGTCCCGTCCTCTGTGGTCTTTACGGGCAGCAGCGGTGCGTTTGTTTAGTGTTACTAGGCCGTCCCAACACATACACACGCACCCATCTGCCACTCAGTCAGGTAAAGTAGAAGCTTCACACACTTAAGACAAAAGGTTTTCACACTGGAAGCTTGTTTTCAAGACACCGGTTATGGTTGTGTGAATAAGTGTTTATTTTTGTGTGTGTGTGTGTGTGTGTGTGTGTGTGTGTGAAGAGTGCAGGTGTCAGTTTGACAGGTTTGGTCATGATGACTCTGAAACAGCTTTTTGTCTTTCTTTTTCTGTGTTTAACAAAGTGCAGTTGCATTTGAAAGCAGTGACAGATTAGCCTTTTACGTCTTTATTTCTTATATTATGCTGCGATCATGAAAGAACCGTCAACAATCAACAACCTGCTGGTCGCTCACTTCATCACAAATCATTCAGCAGGAGATTAACAGTTCATTATCTTTTTCCTGTGTGGGATCACGAGAAGTTGTTTCTTCTCTAGTGGTTTTGTCCTTGGTTTATCAGCAGCACAGACACAGTTTGCAGGTGGAGTCTGCACTCTGCAAAGGCCTGGGACTGGTTAGGAACAAGTGGCTCTTTTGTTTTGTTTCACACAGACCTGAAAAATCAAGCTGCACTAATCCATATTTTCATATTAACATTTGATTAAATGACCATGTGTAATGTAAAATATGTGATGATATTATTATCACTGGATGCTACAGTTCCCCTCAGCATTACTCTTCTGTCCTGTTGTCCTCAGCTGTCAACTAGCAGCAACAGAGATTGCCTCATGTCGTTTTTGTCTGGGCCATAAATTGGCACTTGAACACACCATAAAGATTATAGTCAAAGGCCAACTAGCACGTACATTCTGCACCTGTGTGACAGGAAATAAGTCTCCATACCAGCAGGTGGCAGTAGTCTATTTAGTCATATTGATCCATTGATTATCGATTGACAAATACTACGTCATTCGATAATCAACAATATGTCTGACAAGGAGTTTCAAAAGACACAGGCGTTTTTTGGTTGCTGTGCTCTCTTGACTTTGTCGTTTACTTGCTTTCATCACCTCTGTTTCTCTTCTCGTTCACTGAATCGCTGAGCTGATCAGCCAATCAGAGTGGTCTCTCTCTCCAGCGGGTTCCATCACTTTCATCAGGGGTCCAACTAGTGCCAACTGTGTGGGACACACCGCAAAATCTGCTTTGCGTTCCGTGGGTTTTAAAGTTTTGATTCACTCTCACAGCTCTCATCAACTTGTTTTCCACAAGCAGCAGACTCAGATGCACCCACTATATTCTGTAAAAGGTACCCCACAATCAGAGTGACATTTGATGGAGTAGCCACCACACACACACACATACAGTGTTGCTGTACCTGGAAGAAAAGAAGTGTAAATGGTGAGTAAAACAGCAAAGCGTGGGTGTGTGAGAGGCAGTGCTCTCTCACTGCCATGTTAGTTTCTCGGGCCTTCCCACCCTCCTGAAACACTGGCTGCTTTGAGAGAAAGAGAGAGACCTACACAGGGTTGGTCGTTGTTTGAACTTCCCAACCAAACTAGAGCTGGACCCACGTTTTTTTGGACGCCTGGCAGAGAAAAAAAAAACAAAAAACGCCTGTGCAGAGTTCCCAGAGTGCATCAACTCTCTAGCTACTGATAATAAATCCTTTGTTTTGTGAGCTCATTCTGCTGAGAGAACAATCAGGCCAGCACAGAGGCACTCTATGTACACCCTTCACCCCCTGCAACCACCATCCACCCAGCCCCACACTCTGGCACCCCTGTGTTGGCTCTCCATGGCTCCTCAGGGTGCTCCACTTCAGCTGTTAGCTGTAGTGGTGACCTTGAATGTGATCAGGCAGTTACATGTTTTGCTGGAGAGCGCCAGCCTTGTTGGACATTCACCATGAGAGGATTTAATAAGCTTATAATTTCAATGTATCATGGCTGCTTAGTGTAAGACCCATGGGAAATGAATGAATTTATTGAGGATAAATTAGCAAATGCTGGCAGTTGTTGGTTGAACATCATTACGTGCAGCCAATTTACATCAGAGCCACTCAATTACAAGACAAGGGTCTAAGGTGGTGATTTTTTTATGAGTGGTGTAAAGCAGTTTGAGTGGTGATTGATCTCTGCATGGAGACTGGAGTGGGTCTGTATTGCAGATTGGGTTGTGTGCATTCATTTGACACAACGCTAATTGACTGTGGTTGATAAAAAAAAAACTGAAGGCATAATTAATTCATCTTTACACTGAGCGGCATAATTAAAAAAACAAGTGTCCTGATAGGGATGCATTCATTAAAACCTAATTTAAAATAAACTTTGTAATTAAAGGTCAGAATCATAGTAATATGCAGTGTTTTATAGATGTAGAGTACCAGACACCTAAGTTCTGCATTTCTTGAAAAAATATAGGTAAACATAGGTTTTCCTTGTGGACGTGTATATTAAAAGACATTGTTTCTATCCCTGATAAAAATTAATTGGTAAAATCTTTACAGTCTGTTAGGAGTAGTCAGGCAATCAGGCAGCTTTTAAAATATATCTGTGATGGATCAAATGACTATTTGTCACAGAGAATTATCACCTGACTCTTCGCCCCTTTTTCAACAAACGTGAACTAGGTGGTATCTGGACTGGTTCTGGTTTTGAGCTGGTTCAACTTGCAAACTTTCTAAGAACCGGTTTGCTTTTCTACAGAGTGAATGTTAGATGTTAATGTTAGCATCAACAAAGCTAGTATCAATCACATTGCATTTAATGAAATTTAATGAATGATCTTCGCACCAATTCTTTAGTTGGTCTTATTACTGGGTCACAGTAATCCAGCCCCTGACGTAAGTGGTTCTTGGTTCTAGAGAGCTGCTTCTTTGGTTGTGGAAACAAAAAGAACAGGTTCACAATTAGGCACCATCTCTGAACTAGAATTCAAAGTGGCTTGGTGGGAAACGGGTAACAGTGGTTCTCTCAGCTCTATGGAGCATTTTAGCGCCTATTAGCTCATTGTTTTGGTTTCACAGACACACCTTTACTCTTTAGTTTAGTCTCACCATCCTCATTAGTGTCATTTACAGCTACGCTAATGTGGCTGTGTAGTTTACCTTTAATTTTATCTGATCTCTGCAACTAACTGACTCACAATAACAACCATGCTGTAAAAAAACAGAATTATCCTTTAAAGATCGGTGGCCAGATTTGGATTGGATTTAGATGTTGGGTCATATGATTGATGGGGAAAAGATGAGCTTCAAAAGAACAGCAGAGGTTAGTGCAGGTCAGGTCAGAGCTGTACTCTGTACGCTGCTCACTCCACTTTGTTATTCACACAAACAGCTGTGTACAGTCTGCTGCCCCTCTCTAACAGCTGCAGCGTGTACACGACACATGCAGAAAAAGGCAGCCACTCAGATTGCATGTCATCTGCAAACTGGGATATGACCTCTGCAGATTTTGCTCCCTTTCTCTTTTTTCCCCTCCCCCATCCTTTCCTCCCTTCATTGTCTTTGCGTTTTATCTGCAGCATGCCTTCAGGCCAGCGATTCAAAACAAAGACACAATCATTCTCAGGCTATTCCCCACCTCACCTCACTTCATCGCGCTCTCTGAAAATCTTTTCCTCTTTCACGCTCTGATACTCGCGCACTCAACCATATATCTGCAATTTGAGAGGTCGTTGCCGTATTTCAAACATCTAGCCAATTGTGAGCAATGTGCCACAGTCGTACACACACAGAGTTTCCCCTCAAGGGGTTGCCATGGTAACAAAGGATTTGGCAGAGGAGCCGTCTGGTAAAAGGATGATCTCATGGTGTTTGGCTGCTGCTCCTGATCTACACCTGGCCTATTTGGACTCACACACACACACATGCACACACACAAACACACAAACACAGTGGCTCTCTCTGTGTCTGGCTACTTGGTTGGAAAATCTTTGAGCATCTTGATGCACTGCAACGTCGCTGGGTGTGTCATAAATGAAAAGGAGACAAATCATTCCTGCAGCCATGTTGCACAAAATAGTGTGGTACAGGCAAGAAAAGGCAGATATGGAATGAGAAATGACCTTGTCAGAGCCTATAAATGAAAATATCACGACAAATTAATATAAAAAATCAAATATATAAACTCAAACTTCTCTTCTGAACTTAAGCATCGTATTAACATCACACAGAGTGTTGAATACAGAGAATGTGTGTTCAATAGTGATATTATGCATGTTTTCCAAAGTGACCTATAAGGAAGTGCAGTAAGTGTTTCCAGAGGCTGTTGTGTGTCCTCACAGTGTAATGAGGCCTAATGACAGGACAGTACAAAGGGACACAGAGGACTGTTGGCTGTCTGTGAGCATGTCTGCTGTTTTGTGTCTTGCTGCTGTTCAAAGGGATATCCCACGCTGCCTCCAGCCTTCCCCTTTGCTTCCCTCCCCACTCCCCCTGCCTCCACTCCCCTCCCTGTCACTCCCTTCTTTCATAGTTTGCCACCAACAACGTCCACTCCTACGCCGGACTGATCCGGGTGGATTTTGGAATTATTAAAACATGGGCACAGGATGGAATTGAAAGATTACAAGTGAATGGGCGGAAAGTTGTCCAGCTGAGAAGAGTGAGCGGAGGGTGAGTGACACTGTGAATGTACATGTGTGTTGATGTGTGTTTGACTGTGTGGAATTTTAAGTTAAAGCTGCTTCACCAGGCTGGAGGCAGGAGAGATGCTGGTGTGGTGCCTGTTTGAAGACTAGCAGGATGATCAGTAGACCTGTCCTGTCGAGATTCATAGTGTTTGTGCTCAACTGATCTAAAGTAGAGTAAATGTGAGTATGTGTAGCAGCTGATATGTAAAGCTATATAAGAATGACATTATTGATGGCCCAGATAGTTCCATTTACCTCTCATATGGTACATTTAATTTAGTTTTATTGAACTAATAATGTTGAATTTGATCAACGTTGCATTTGTTGATTGTAATGCAGACATGCTGTGCTGTGTACATCTAGGATTTTGATTGAAAAAAAAAGCAACAAAAAAGCTGCAATGTGCTGTGTGCTCTGACACCTGTCGACTGTGGACAGGGACAGTGTTTCATTTATCACACACCGACCCCTCGTCCACCACAACATTAACACCACCTGGTGGCGGCTGCATACACAGTATACTGGTCTAACCCCGAACACGTCCCTGTCCCCTCTAGTGTGCTGCGGTCATTCAGTGTGTGTGAACCTTAGTATGGCTTCTGTAGTCCTGTATGGAGCAGCAGGCCAGCAGCATTCCCACTCCTCCTCCAGAGGATTACTGTTGTTGAAAGAGCCTCTTTGTCCCTGAAAGTCTGGAATGCCTGTCCAGCTCCACGTCTTTGGAAAACACTGAGCCAAAAGTCAACGGAACCACAGAGCAGTGGAATACCACACATCGCTAGCCCCTTCACCATCCCCCTGCTCAAGAGGTACTGTAGAAGTGACAAATGGAATTTACTCTAACTACAGTATTCCAGGAGACATTAACTTCTGTAATATAATACAGTGTTTTCTGCTTTGAATCCTGGATTTTAGAGCTCGTGTGCAACAGGCAAGTGTGACCCAGTTCACAATTTTTAAAATGCGTTCACACCTGTCCATACGTACATGGGTTCTCCAAGCTGTCCAGCATTCGGCACACATGACATACACAGCCCGTCATAATGCCCAGGGGCCCACTGCACCTTGCCTACCATTGGACTAAGGGTGGGAGGGATCAGCACACCATTTACCATGTCCTGTGTTGATGATGTATTTTCCTGTAACTCTGTATATCGTTTGTAGGCATTTACACTACAAAACAATATCTAGTCAAATGCATCCCAGACCACCTCAACAAGTGGTCTGAGTGACTGATCACAGTCTGTCTTCGTTTACGCTTGTATTTAACACTGACACTGCAGTTTTTTGACCAGTAAAGCCACATAGCTCCTTGTTGATGAGCCCTGACTTCTGATCCCTGGTTTGTGACCCCAGTTCTTTCAGCTTCCTCTTTCGCCTCATTGAAAACACAAGCAAATTTCTTCCATCGAAACACAAATTTTGCCATCGCTTTATGTCATCTGACCCTGTTTCTCATCACCTTCATTCTTATCACTGCATTATTGGTCGGTGCCTCTGAGCACTTGTTGGCACAGCAGTTGGCTTGCCATTACTATTAGTGTTGGACTGGAGCTGCGTTCTGTCGTGGTTGATTGATTACCTTGAAAACAGTGGAACCAAGGGACTGAAAATGACTGTAAAACGATCTGTGTTTAGTGTTGGGGTGAGTACGAAATAGATTTTCAGTGGAGAAAAACTTCCACAGCTGCAAGACAACAAGTGGAAATATTTACCTGATGGAATAGAGTTCAACCTGAGTGGGCAGGGGACTGGCAAATCCATTTTTTACGAATTTGCTGTAAACATGAGTAATATTTTACAACTCTTGCATAACCAAACACCCAGAGGAACACTGAGTCACCTCTGCCAGCCAGTCAAAGTTACCATTTTGGTGTGCTGGATAACAGTGGTTTGGATAATGACAACACGTATTCCTTCCTGGAGGCTTTGAGGTGTAATTTCTACTGTCACTGGAGGCAATAATCTTTTAATAACAGGCCCTCTGATCCTCAGAGCTGCTGAACTGCGCATTCATACATCGCTGCTTACAGTACAGTGATTTCATAGCTTTAATGACAAGCACTCACTACAACAGACAGTCAGCTGGGTTTGTGTGTTGTGCTACCTGCTCTATTAGCTACACTATTGTAACCTGTATTTATCTTTGGAAAGTCATCTGAGCATCATGCTGTATTTCAGCCCTGTACAGCCACACATTATTATATTTAGACAGTTGTCTTGCTCATCTCAATATAGTCAGTGAGGAAGGTAAGAGATGCATTATATTTATTCACTTTACTCACCTATTTGTTCCCATTTAGTCCTGCGTTTCTATAACCTCTCCTGCCACCACAGTGTGTACAGTGTGTGTGTGTTTATACCATTTTGTGTCTGTACTAGACACAGAGACAGGGCAGCTGGCGTGTTTAGCCGCCTGCTGATAATGGCGTCTCTCCAACACACAGCGTTTCATGCCAGAATAATGAATCTGTGTTTACTCACGCTATCAGGTCATGAGGGATACACTGGTATCTCACTGTGCATCGATTAGCATTTTAATGTGTAGTTGTTAGGTTTAGTCTTATCTGTGGAAAAATACTATACTGCGTAGTTGTGATAATTAAGCATAGACTGTGATTCATCGTTCAAACCAATAAAAATGAATGACGTCTCCGTGGTGAAAATTCAGAACGTGGCTTAATAAATTCTAAGCTTTTATTTTGAAGCCTGGAGCATTTTCCTGTTATATACAGTTTGATGTTATTACATATTTCATTGATTGGAACAAGACTATGCTGACGGACGGACGGGCTGGTTTGTCAGTGCACTTCCAAACCAAATCTTATTTAAAAGCTGAGGATGTCCCAAAAGAAGGTTACTATGACCTTGACCTTTGACCTTTGGCCACTAAAATTGAAACACTTCATCACGGAGTCCAAGTGGACAGTTGTGCCGAATTTGAAGAATTTTTCAGGTCACGTTCACACAAAAAAAACTGGATGAACGTGAAGTCACTATGATCTTGACCTTTGACCTTTGGCCACAAAAATGTCTAAGCAGCTGCTTGCTACGACTAGTTAATTTTTTCTTTGCATTGTTGCTAGGCTTACTGTATAGTAGGCTTGTCACAGTTCTTAGCTGAAAATGTTATCAGAAAACATAGTTAATGAGAGTGAACCTGTGGAATGAAAACCAAAACAGCACTCTAAAATAAACCTGTTAGCCTTGCTTAGCATAAGAACTTTCAAACAACTAGCCTGGCTCTGTAATAAACACTTCTAAGATTGATGCCCCAGAGGTGTTTATAATACATATTATCTTGTTCCTTTAATTAGTCTCAGCAAAAGATCAAATCGGCGTACTTTAAAAGTTGAAAGAAAACTTGTAAAACAGCTTGACTAGTTTAAAATACCAATGTAGACATGGAAAAGATATACACCAAACTAGTATCAAACTGATACAAATTACTATTTTGTGAAGATAAGAGGAAGTGTATGATCACCAGCTGGAGATTTTCTGTCCATTTTAGTACCAGTTTAACCACTTCTTCTACACATAACTCAAATATTAAAACCAAGACAGATGTGATCTGAGCAGATGTGATAATAACAAACATCCATGGTGTTCATAGTTGAGGTCAGTCCTGTCCCGCAGCATACACCATGACTTTGGACGGCAGCTAACAGGAAATGGTGCCTGGCTCAGCCTGCCATACAGGAAGTCTAGATATAGTGACACAGACTCTTTCTCTGTCTCCCTCTGAGCCTGAGAATGTCTCTGAGTACAAATGCACTGCACGTGTATTTTAAACAGACAAAGATACTCTGTTACTGTAATGACATTACTGCAAACATGCAAATATATCATAACAAGCCACCACAATAAGCCATTTTGTTCAATTTGTAACTAACCTTTTCATTAATTAAGTACATTTTTGACATGATATAATGTCAAAATGATGGTTTTAGGTTTCTTACTAGATGAGAGCAGACTGTGGTTTCATATATGTTTTTTTGGGAGCTGTCCTGCCACCTCCTTGCTGCCATAAATTCACTCTGAGCTGAATGTCAGTCTGTGCATTCCATAAAAGAAAAATGTTGTTGTTTTTAGATGTTTAACTAAATTGTCATTTTTGTTATAATGTTGTGTCCAAATCACTTACCTCATCACATCCCATTAGTTTACAACACTCGGCTGAGCCGTGTAAATACAGCTGAAACAACGACGTGTCTGAGAATACGACAGCTTTGTGTGTTGCACCATCAACAGCAACATTTTAGGTAATTTACTTATTATAATTTTCATATTTATATTCAGCAGACGGATGGCGGTCTTCTGAAAAAATAAAACGATAGTGGATCCAGCCATCCTCACACGGTGGCAAATGTTTACTACATTTCTGTGGTTTCTGTCTAAAAACAGAATGTGTCATTTGGCTTCAGCCGCACCCAGCTGAGAAAAAATGCTGCAATTTAAAGACAGACTGTTAAGAACTGATCTTATGGACTGTCAGTTTCCTGAGCTGAGGACTGTCATGTCAGCGAAGGCTTCTAGAGAAACCAGACACTTGTCTCTGAGAGACTTTCTACAGTCTTCTACTGTATCTGAATCATATCTGAAAACAACTCCATACAGTTAAACTTGCTCTTTATATTATTACTGTTGTCTGAGCTATTAAACTTGAGCAACTTTGGCATGATCTAGACCAAACAAGTTTTGCCTTGACAAGTATTGGTGTGTGCTTGTGTATTTCAAGGCTCGAGAGAATGTAGCCAAAGACATATGAAAGGCATGACAAGGAAGGAGGAGGAAGGAACAATAATGAGGAGAAGCACAAATGAAGTAAGACAAACAGACAAAGAGAAATGTCAAGGGATAAAACAATTTTTTTTTAAACAAGCTTCATTATCAGAGCTCGGGAGACCAGAGCAGAACTGTGTGGTGGCAGCTGGCAGGACAAGAACTCATCAATGTTCGTCCTGATATTCCTCCTCCTGTTATCTCCTCTGCGCCTTCCTTCCTTATTCACTTGTCCTCAGTTGTCTTGTTTAGTTAGAGTCACTAACATTACTGCTTAGAGTTTACAGGTAACATGCTCCATACTGTTGCAGCCATGCTGGAGGCCTTCATCTCTTGGCAAAAATACTTTGAGAATGGACCAAGGTATTACTCAACTTATGGCAACAGCCCTGGTCAAAGACATTTTGTTTTTGGGTGACCCATTCCATTCTTGTGATTATGGTATTTCAGGAACACCTTAAGAGAATGTGTTCTAAATTGGCGCAAATGTCCATTTGGACTCATGAATGAACTGATTAGAAAATGACTCTGGGCAAACAATGCACGTAAACTGCTACCAAACTTAACTGTTTGGTGGAGGCATACAACAGCAAGACACTAATTCTAGTTCTTCAGATCTTTCTTTATAATGTGATGCATTCATTTCTGTGGTAGTTTAAACCAGATTCATGCAGTACTTATTAGCACGTCACTAACTATAACTATAACTATATAATAATCAGATTACTTGAGTAACTGCGTGACTGCTAGTAGTCTCAGTAATCCCTGTTGCTTTCACGTTCAGGGTCAGGGTTTGTTCGCTGCTTTACTGGGAGTTTTGTGTGTTCTTGGTTGAGTGATGTGGCCTATGTTTGCTACAGGAACATATACAATCAGAAGTCCCTTTTTCTTCTTGTGAGCTGTGTACAATCAAGACTAAGCTAGATGCTGAACGTTCATTAATTCCCTCCAAATTGGAGTGACTGTAGCGCAGTTGGTACGGCAGTGTCTACGAACCCCAGGGTTGGTGGTTCTACTCCCGGTTCCTTCGACTCCTTGCCAAACGTTGAAGTGTCCCTGGACAAGACACTGACACATTGCATTGCTGGTTATATGCAAAACAAAAACTCACCTTTTGTATTCCTGTTTGAAGAGTTGTGCTGGCATCTTGCTGGCTCTTAGCATTCACTGTACAGCCAGAAACATATAAGCACTAACAGGTAAAAAAAAACTGATAAACAATGCCAACAGGAATACAATGGCAGTTACCTGTTAAATGCACACTTAAAGCTACAATGTGGATTTTACAGGATAAAGACTAGACAGTTATTTGACATGTTTCATGCATTGCTGTATCTTCACACAGACCCTTGTCTGGCAGACCTCCATAAAGCAGCCAGGTGTGTTTGCAAGGAAGTTTGTGATGACACCTGCCAAACCTTAATGCCTCCTTCCCTTCTATTCCCTTCTATGCTCATTGCTGTTTCAAGCACTTTTGCATTTTTGTGCCGTGATCATAAAGCGTCTCTCCAGCACACTGTCTTGCCTGTGGGTACAAAACTGCATCTATTCTTGGGCCAAATCATTTCAATACACGATCAAACCTGTGAAGTCTGTAAGAGGCTGGTTGGAACTTGATGAACTTGACAGAAGGGAGACAAGAAAAAGCAAGAGAAGAATCTCCATTTGGTAAGTTCAGAAAGGTGTTGGCCCAAGGAGAGTTACCTGTGTGTGTACACAATTGCTCTCAACATGTCTTGTAAATCACTTGTTGAAAGCTCACAGGAGTCAGTGCATTTGCTCCTTAGTAGTATAAGATCATCAAATACATGTGTGTCATTTTATAGAATACACTATAGGCTATGTTGATTGTGCAAAAATAATAATTTTGTTTAAAATGTGTGAACTAGGCAAACACACATTTTGCCCCATCACTGTACAATTAGCATAGCTTAAGAATGAAACAAATGCAAAACATTTTATAAGCAGTAGAGTTTTCAAATGACATATCAGATAGACAAACAAAAGCAGTGGTGGATGCCTGCACTCCAAAGATAAATATGACATGATCCATCCTCTTCTTTGTTTTGACATTCCTGATTATCTCCACATTCTTGGAGAAGGCCTCCAGCCTGTTTAAACAGTAAGTAGCCAGTTTATTTGTCCCAGAGGAGCGACTGCTGCTGCTGCATGATAAATGTCCTTTACATGAACCCAGAAACACACCTCACCACCCTTGTATTGATTCTTGGATCATGCTCCCCAGAGGATAGACCTTTTTTGTTTGTTTGTTTGTTGTTGTTGTTTAGCACCATTTTGGCTTTCCTCTAGCACCAAGACAAATGTATATTTTCTCCACATGTTCTTCATCTGTCTTATTTTGTCTGCACATTCTTGCTCCCTAGAAGACAAAGCAGTTTAATTCTAATCATTCTCTATATGATTCATACCATTTTACACTTTTTATTCTCCACTTAGTTGGCAGACTGTCCAGCTTCCCTCCTTGCATCTACATTTTTGCATTCCAACTAAACTAAATGGTGATTCTCCGTCCTTAGCTGCCATCCATGGCTGTTCACCAGAAGACAATGCCAGCCTTTCTGCCCTGGTATGAGAGGAAAGAGGGAGAGAAAGAAATGAAAGAAATAGAGAGATTGAGAATTCTTTGTGCGTCCAGTAAGAGACCATGCACCCCATTCACAGTCTGACAGAAATGGACTTTGATGTAGTGGGAACAGACACATCAACGCAGGGCAGAATTTTGACTTCTAGTTTGGGGGAGTAAATGTAAAAGCAAAGAAGACGTTTTAGTCATAATATAAATGGCCAGCAGTTTAGATATTAGAGTCTCATGGCATTAAACACTACGGTCAGTCCAAGTGTGCTGCTGTAAATATTTACATGAGGGTCAGAAGCCTCATCATCATAAAGGATCTGAAAGCTCACGAGATGTTTACTAAAATAACAAAGAACAAATGCATATTCAATTATTCTACTGAATATATTCTACTCAGTACATTTTTTTAGCCTTTATCTGCTTCTTGTACACTATTGCTTCAAGCCTCCAAATGATACATAACAAATTACAAACCCTTCTTTACTTTAGCTGCACACAGATCCTGGTCATGAGTTACATGTGAGTTGTCATCTGAAGGTGTGCTGTATGAAAAAAAAAAAACATCCACATAAATTCTAGTCTGAAGATAGTCCCTAACAAATATATGATTCACTGTTCTGTTTGAGTGACAGGGGATAACACTTACAGTGTCCAGCTGTTTTGGGATTTAAATGTACAGTATATATTAAAAAGTTTGGATCTTTGTTAGGAACCCGTGGGTTTGGGACTGTGTGCCATATGGTGGGTTCACACTGCAGGATCCTGGTGAGCTGGAACTAAACTTGGACCCGCCTGGTCCAGTTCTGCTTCTGTTTCCACTGCCCTGAGTCTGCTCTGGGGGCCAGTTCTGGGGACTAAATTTCAGCACCCATCAGGAGGGGAGAAATTCCAAGAACTTGCCGGGGGGGAGGGGAAGGTGGTTGTCAGGCTTTCACGTGTGATTGATCTCATCATTACTCACTTCAAGTGCCGCCATGGTTTCTGTTTATGTGGTGCAGACTTACACGAGGGAGAAAGTCAGGGATGATTAGGCCCCTCATAGCTAACCTTAAATCCTCCATACATACGCAAAGTCCACAAGGAAGTATGTGAACAATGACTTGATGACGCTGCCGTTGTCTCCGCGCACTTGTTGGTAAACAGCATAGTATTTTGATATTTTGAAGGACTTATCCTGCAAGTTCATGTAACAGTTTAGTTAAGTTCCTGCACCTATAGACAGAGTATGCAAAAGAAAAAAGAGGAATGAGGAACCAACTAACTTGTTTTTACCACTGTCACTTTTACAGTGAATGAGACTAGCTTAGCCTTGCATGAAGTGTAAAAGACTTTTTATTTTTAATTGTATTTTTACTGTGTATATGTGCTGCTAAGCTCATCAGCTGCTGGCTGTAGGGTCATTTTGTGCATGTGGACATTAAAGTTTTATTGATATTGAAGTATAGGCACACAGTGGTTCTGATATCAAAATCAAAATGAATCATGGTTTATTCATGGTGCCTTGTTTAATTAGACATTGTGGTGCATTTGCGTTGTGCATAATTACATGGCTTCTTCTGCCTTCATCACTCAGTCTGACCTTTACTTGTATCACTTCATTTCACTCATCACTCTTCCTCCCTTCCCCTTGCTCTTTTCTTCTCCTCTCTTTTGATCCCTGCTTACACACAAACACGTGCACGGGCATGGACGCACACACACACACACACTTCTCTCTGTTATGTAGGACTCTAGTGCTGCCAGTCAGGAATGTAGGTCTTAGTTTAGTGGAGCAAGCAGCAACAGGTCCACCTTCTAAATGAGAGTTAGTGAAGGATGCAGCACCAGTAGTTTGAGACAAAGGAAAAGAAGTTGCATTGAAGAAATTGTGCGCTGTGTTCGAGTTGTCCTGCTCAATCAGGTTCACACAGACAGGATTGAGCCAGTAGGCAGGAGCCACTCTTTGCCATGGAGGCGATGCGTTTGCTGGACACCTGGGGAAAGGTAATTTTCACACTTAGAGAAAATGAAGGACAGCTCAGTATTAAAAAAGCAGAGATTACATGAAACCTGAGGGGAAAAGGCTGTTTCTTTCTCCTCTTTCCTTCTCTTCTTATTCTATGAAAGAGTTGTGCAGCTGGAATTATTAAACATGTATTTTTATTTTTGTGATTTATTGTTTGAGGCTTGCTTGAGGCTGACTCTGATGCATATTGTTCCTCAGGTCTGTCAGAAGAGCAAATGTGATGATATTGCAGCAGCAGTGTTTTGTTATCCTGAGGGCAGAGAACGTCAGAACCAAATTTTCCTTCCCCGCTGCACAACACTTTAGGCATGCAAACGACTCCGGGTATTCTGTGTGATTGTTATAATTATGTGTTTTGTTTTGTTTTTTCATCCTTGCCGTGTGGTTTTCTGTGCTTCCTCACAACCACGAGCTTCTCACATCTCACATAATGACTGCAAAAGTGTTTTCTCACACATATTGACCTTTATGCAGAATCCACTTTCTACGTGTACTAATATACTGTAGATATGAAGTATATTTATAGCTGTTTGTTCTGTGCTGACTTGATGGAAATGTCTTAAAATGACTAAGTAAGAAGTAAGGAATTTGTGGGATTTGGGTACAATGAGTTTGTGTGTTTTCATACTGAGAGACAAGAGAGCAGCCAAGGTGGCTAATTTCCAGTGAATGTGTCAGCTACCAAGAGATTTAAAGGGGGGTGTAAGTGTGTGTGTGTGTGTGTGTGTGTTGCTTCCTCAGAGTGTGTTACTAAATACTGTCTGCCATCTGTTGCTTGTGTGTGTGTGCTGACAGTATGAATCACACCTTGACACATTAGTGTCTAAGCAGAGTGGAGGGGGAATCCCAGTAAATACGGCTCAGCTTTCCCACTTTTATTGTGGAAGAAGTGTGAGTTTGTCTCTTTTTCAAAACTTTTACACTGTATTCAGATGTGACCTTTCACAAGTCGACCTCGAGAACACAAAACACACAGGATTTTAACACGCTAACCACTGTTTTCCTGCAGAGATGAGGTCACCCGTGACGACTTTTGTTACTCATATTCTTGTCCGTAATGATGTTGTCATTTCCTCCCTCAGGATCTTCATGTGTCACAGGGAGACGCGGACAGCTCAGTGGACATGGACCGCCTGAACAAGAACATGCCTGAGTGTGTATGGAAGACCCACCAGGTGTTACAGGTGAGCGTGTTCACATGTGTGTTTTAAGGGGATGGGCTGTGGGAGTGAAGATGGAGAGTAAGAAAACAGAACAGAATGAGTCTGGGAGAGAGAGAGAGAGACAGAGAGAGAGAGAGAGAGAGAGAGAGAGAGCCTTACTGTTCTCAGCTTCGCACTGTTTACAGAAAAATCAAGTCATATGTCATCACGTGTCAGTTTTGTTGCATGTTTCCATTGTGTATCTGCTCCCACACACAGTGAGCGCTCTCTTCTTCTGATTACTGTATCCACTGATGTTAAATGTCATCGCCTTGGCTGATCCAACACATTTCTGGCACTAAGTACAGAGTTGGAGGGCCAGCTAAGTGAAGAGGCAGGAGGCCAGGTCAGGCGGTACAGCAGCGATGGGTCGTGAGAGCATGTGTCAGAACGTTGGAAGGTAGTAATCTTCAGCCAGGGTCAGTAATTAGACAGATCTGGAGACTGGATGTCCCCGTTTCCCCCCTGCTGGGTCAGACAATCCTATCAGGCATTTAGAGGAGTACAATGTGTGTGTGTGTGTGTGTGTGTGTGTGTGTTCAGTTTTTTCGCATGCATGTATGCATGTAGTGAGACCATGCAAGAAATGGGGCTTAAAACAAGATGTTGTTAAACTTTAATGATTCCTGCAGAGAAACTGGGCCAACGCTGCAGATACTGAGAGGAAAAACTGGGATATAAATAAGAATATAAGCAAAGTCATCGCTCAGTTCAAATGTTGTGTGACCAAGTATTCAACACAATGTTAAACCTAAAAAAACAAAATGTAAAGTGAAACAAGTTAATTATCATTTATCATTTCTAGAAATCCACCACCAACAATCAGGAAAGACTTAAGTACACTAGCTACAATGGTCAAAGTGCAGGTGATAAGGCAACAACTTGCATAAAAAATACCCCACTGCAAGTAGGAGTACCATTTCAAATTTTCTATTCAAGTGGAATTACTTCATTCATTTATTTAAAGGACTTATATTTATTTATTTTATTTATTTTTCGTGTTCTGATGTTGTATATGTACTTTTGTGAAGTTGTGTGTTCAAATGAGCTTTATTAGCTGTTACACATAGAGACATTATAACATGTATTTGAACTTTTTTGACTTGAAAATCATATAATCTTGTATTAAAGGAAGCCCAGAATAAGTTATAAACACTAAATTGAGCATAATATGGCCACTTTAAAGTACCAAGTACAAGAAGACAATATATTTTAAATAGCATTGTATTTGATGTTATTGATAACAGTCGATATCTGCAAAAAGTAACTAGTAACTGAAGCTGTCAAATAAATGTAGTGGAGTAAATGTACAATAGCTCCTTCTGAGTTGTACTAGAGTAAAAGTATAGGTGACATAAAATGGAAATACTCCAGTAAAGTACCTCAAAATTGTATTTTAAGTACAATACTTGAGTAAATGTACTTGGTTACTTACTCTAGGTATCACAGAAAACACAGTGTACAGACTGTAGTTGCAAGTACAGTCAGTGTATATTGTTTTAATGCTACTAACAGTTATCATAAAGACTACAGAATAATAACTAGTGATGACACAGGCATTAGTTGCACTACATGTAGAATGGGTATAACGGTCTAACTCCGTTCTGTGGTGCAGCTCAGCATTGTTATGTGGAGTTCCTGCTGGGGGAAAGATCACTATCATTATTATAGGAAAGACTTTGTAAATTGATTTTTCACTGTCTTCAGTCTGTGCAACTTTTTTTGTTAGTTATTTTATTATCAATTGTCAATAACCTGTTGAGTCATGGGAGAGATTACAAAGTTCTCTTTTAAATTTAAAGATTCACATGTTTCCCTGTATGTTTTCATTTTCATTTTGAATTTCTCAGTTCTTTTATTTTCCCTCCCTCTCTATACACAAAACAGGAAGTCAGAAAAAGTAAACCACGCTAAATATGCTGTACAGGATCAATTCATCAGTAAAATAGATAAACTAGGTTCACAGAAGGTGTTTGTCAGTGTTGTAAAAAAGAACATTTACAGATGTAGTCATGCAGGCGTGTGTACATTTGAAGTGAGAGTGCAGAGTGTGTTTGAAGAATACATGCAGACTGATACGAAGAGAGGCAAGCTGCTGCTGTGTGTGCCACATGGGAGCAGCAGCGCACAGCAGATGAGGCAGTGAATCCCTCAGCATTGCGCTGCGCTGGCACCTCCCATCACTCCCAGTAAGCTTCCCAGTGCCTCCGGGCCAGTCTCTATTGCAGCAATCTCCTTAGTTTTGATCCCACTCCACCACAATCAGATAATCCTATTAGGACACACGCGGCTAACTAACCAGCCGAGAGGCTGAGTCAGTGGTCGGCAGTGTAGAGGAAGTGTGTGGGCTCAAAAATGAGACAAATAGATGATAGATAGGTTTTAAATGCAAATAGTGTACATGCCAGAGAGGTGAGTCCACATGCATCAGAGTCCTTTAACACTTCACTGGGCACAGAGTCTTATCAGCACTAACATTTTAGTCTGTATCAAGTAAAAATAGATAAATACATGTTAAAGTAAATGGCTGTTTAGGATGTACCTAACAGGAAAGGCACAACAAAACACAACACCTATGCATCGTAATTTAACAACAGGAAGACGACTTAAAAGCAGATTCATTTTTACATTCAGGCCTCACTGTGCTGAAAAGTGCTCATCACAAGTTAAGTCACTGAACACCCTCCAGGAGATTCATGTTTCTTAATTGCAGAGTGCTGTTGCTATGGCAACATTTCCCCCAACCCCCTCCTGCTGTGCCTGGAGCACATGGTGGAGCTGTGAGGGAGAAAGGAGGGAGACAACACAGACGCACACACACTTCCCTCAGTGTGTAGAGGAATATCTAAACAGCCAGAGCAGCCAGTAATGGAAATGACCTCCCATAGTGAAAACATGTAGACTCTTCATCTCAGAATCAGAATCTTTATTGTCATTGTAGCAATGAGACATTGTACAACGAAATTAAGGTGCAATTTTCCAGTGCAA
>JAUMHL010000005.1:23342324-23397315 GCA_032362345.1 Sandelia bainsii
TTGGACAAGACACCGAAACCCCGTAGTAGCGCTGACACAGGTCTAGCAGCTGTCCAAACAACAATTTCCCCAAGGGGGTTTATTATTATTATTATTAGTGAACTTAATGGTCATATCTATAGGGACAGGCTGACAGTCTTTGAGCCGCCTTCACTGACTTTGTTCATTCACACTCGTAAATATCAGGGTTTTCTTTCAGTGATTTACAGGATGCAGCCCTCCTTTTACTGACTACATCCACTAACATCCAAACAAATTCTGACATTTTTATGAAATATAACATTAATCATAAGATAGAACAAGCATACATCACATAGAAAGGGCCATGGAGTGTATTTATTTATTGAAACCAGCTGCACATCGTGGTGTTGGCAAAGGAAGAGACAAACGGCACAATCATGTAGAATTAAATGGTGACATGCGAGGACAAAACTCTGCACTGCAGCCCCGACACCAGGCTGAGCTTAGTTTGATAATCACCAGTTGGACACATGTACCCAAGAGAGTCTGTA
Source organism: Sandelia bainsii (assembly GCA_032362345.1). Classification (NCBI taxonomy): domain Eukaryota; kingdom Metazoa; phylum Chordata; class Actinopteri; order Anabantiformes; family Anabantidae; genus Sandelia; species Sandelia bainsii. The sequence goes on from JAUMHL010000005.1 coordinate 23,342,837, forward strand.
TCCAGCTAGTTTAAGGTTTATACTGACCAGCTGGATTTACAGTACAACAGATTGTTTTGTAACTACTCTGCAGTGCTGCTGTGTCTTTGTGATGCATCTCTGAGATACATTCACCTGTCTGTTGTTTAGTTTTGGAAGCTTTCGCCTGGCCACTGACCAGCTGTGTTTATTAGCCAGCTGTCTTTCAGCTACCACCTCTTCGCTGATTGGACATTTCCTGTGCCTCTCTCTGCCCAGGCAGCAGACTGCTTTGTGGACCCGAGGTGCTTACTTACAGTGGCAGACGACTGGGGTTACAGAGACTATTTATAAACCTCCAGCTTCTCTCTACTGTCTGCCATCTCTCCACCACCCTTCGCAGGTTTCCCCTCCTGGCCCTCCCTGCACCTAACCAACGACCTCCCGTGTGTTAGCCTTGCTTTTCAATAAACAGTCTTTATCTTCCTGTGATTTTGCTTATCTTTCACTGGCTGCTTGACAGTCTGTAAAAAACAGGACTAAAGAGAGAGCTGTGTGACGCTGCTGATTGTTATTATGTGTTCAGAATGGCACCACCACCTGTTGAATCAATTATGATCAAATGTTGTTTTTTTTAGTGCCCGTCTATAAAATAGGACTCAGTACCTTTGGATAACAAGCAGAGGATTGTTTGCCATTAACACACACATGTGCCTTTTAATTTTCCATTTCCAAACCAAATTTCCATCCCTGAGTAATATAATTGTCTCTATAATAATCAGCCTTCTGGATCAAAAGTGCCTCTATTTTAGTATGTTATGATCATTTATTTTATATCGTTTCATTTGGTATATAATATATAAATATATCATATATATAAAGAATGTATAAAGCTAGAAGTCTAGTTTTCCTTAAAGCCACCTGTAATATGCAGCTTTCAATGATTAGGTATTCAATCAGCTATTCAGGTATTACTCTTATGAAATTAAGAAACCTAGAAAACTTATAAGTCACACAAAAATAATTGGTCTTCCCTGATTGGTTAGAAGGGTGAGCCTCACTCAGTAACTTTTTAGAAGTGAATATCTTTGCACAGCTGCCAGGATGTTCTGTGAGTCTCAATCTCTTCGACATCACCTCTTCAACTTGAGATACGTTTTGGGGCATAGTCCAAAAAATTTTTTTTTAAACATATGCACTGTAGCTTTAAGTTCACTCCTCAAAAGTGTTGGTTGAAGTGATATTTTCACACCACCTAGGACTAACTGGTTCAAACGTTTCTATGTGTATTTAGGCAGTATTATATTCTGAATGTGTAGAGTCATGTTTAAGCAGATCTGAGTTGGTAGAATGTGATTAAGTACGTTTACTCAAATACTGTACATAAGTATACATTTGAAGTTGACTCATGCTCTTCTCCTTGTAAGTTGTGCCTGTTTAAGCTAATGTGTTGTTCTGGTGATCAGATCCAACTATGAAAGGCTATACTGTGGTCTATTATTGCCACTGGGTGCTGACAATATATATTCATTTTATTTTTATCTAGAAAAGTGCCAGAAAATGCCAGCATTAATATTATTTGTACTTCCACAAGATGTTTGATGATTTGTTGGTTCTTTCTCATCTGTCTCAAGTCAAACTGACACTGTCTGCACTAGGCTGTGATAAACCATGAAGTCCACTGCTGTGCTATAAACTGTGCTATAAATCTCGCAGTAGTTTACATCACCCTGTGTGAGTTAGCTATGACACCGGAAGTAGGTATTTTACCTTAAAAAAAATACAACACGTTATGATTTGATGGAAATCGTTTTCTGTGGTCTCATATTTGTGTTAATAGTATATATCCCTATTATTATATATTAAGTTTGAGAACACTAAGGACACTTTTGGTATTTGACATACTCAGTCAAAGCTCACGGTCACACAGAGATGGACTTCAGACGCAGTCGATGTGACGTAAACCGAGTTAAGTTTTATTTTGATATGCGTGACTGGACCGGAAATGCAGTGTTACGTTTTACCTAACTTGACGCCAGTGAGACATATGCAGTGGCATAGCCTAGTAGCACCCCAACCCCCGGCTGAAACATCACCTCTCTTCCTCGGTGTGTGTATGTGGAGCCCGGTGAAGGCAGGCACGACAGGGCTCCGTCACAGCCGGTCTGTTACCGGTGCTCGGAGGATGTGGGCCTGAGTGTGTGTCACAGCACTGACACTGACCGGGTCGCAGTTGTATACCTTCATGTGAGTAACCCTATTGCTTAATGCCTGAGCTCTGGGCGAGAGAAGTAATACGAACCGGTCATACGCCAAACTCCATTCAGAGTCTGTCGGTTTAATGTTCACTCGCTAATCTGAGAAAAGACCCACAGCGTAGGACATCACAAACGTAATGCGATTCATTGAACTACGACCTTTATTCAGCAAACAAGTGGTCAATAAATATGTCCTTATTTCGAAGTAGTCTTTTCGCGGGGGTCACAATAGCACCGTGTGTTCTCATGAGGTGAAATGTTGGCAGATGATTCAAACCTGTTTTTATTGCAGTGAGCGCTGATTGATGATGACACTGACGCCGAATTGTAGCGGTCACCGAAATCTCTTAGGTTATGTTGTGTCAGACGTGCGCTGTCACTCGTAACTTATCTAACATAAAATTGAAACATTTTCAAATGAAGTTTGGCACGGTAGGTGCTGGAAGCGCTAGTCCGAGTCTGTATCCCATGACATCATTGCATGGGCTTTCCCTCAGCAAGCGATTGGCATTTATTTTTGTCACCCCAGCCCTCTCGTTTGTATATTAGAATCAAACGTTTGTTATATGTGACAAATGATTATACATAGAGCTTAACGGATACACTGTGCGAGTACCACTGTGCCATTTCCATGGAAATGTATTCAGATTTCATTGTGGTCAGGCTGTCATCAGGGCAGAGCTTCGTTGTAGGGGAGCAGGCAGGAAGCTGCTCCTATCTCTGGTGATCAAGCAAAGCTAATGCATTATTTGCAGAGCTTCTTTATTTTAGAGCTATTGGGATATATTACATCACATTTATAACATCACATTTCTTTATTTAATTCTATTCCGATATATGTTTGTGTTTTCATTTTGTATCATTTCTAACGTCATAACAACACCACTGAACTGATTATCTCAACTTCTGCCTTTCACCTCTCACTGATGATGACTCCACGCTGCAGTTAGACAAGTCAGTAGAAACAGATTTCACTTAGCGTTAATAAAACCTAATCTGTGTTCTGGTTCCTGCCTCGATGCCATGCTGGTGAATCTGCCACGTGGCCGTGCATTTATGTTGTCCTAATCTACTATGCTGACATTAAAGAGAGACTTTTAACATTAGATTACCTGGCCTCTGTCTTGCTTTCGGCCACACAGTAATTGGGTTAGGTAAGCACATTTTCTCCTGATCTTACCTCAGTTCCCAGGCCTCTCTGCCTGTTCATCACCTTCTTTCTTCACTACTTCTTTTTTTTTTTTAGCTTCATGTTTCACATGCTAAAAAACATAGATATCTGAATAAGAAAAATGTTAACCTCTGTAGGTAGAGGATCTCTCACACATTAAAATAATAATAACAATTGATACTTTATTGATCCCCTTGGGGAAATTGTTGTTTGGACAGCTGCTAGACCTGTGTCAGCGCTACTACGAGGTTTCGGTGTCTTGTCCAATGACACCTCGACATGTAGCTTGCCGGGACTGAGAATCGAACCGCTCACCCTAGGGTTGGGAGACGACTGCTCTACCCACTGAGCTATCATGCTGCCCTTGATATGAAATAGCCAAACCAGGAAGGGAAGAATATATTGCAGTCATCAAAGCACCTCATATTAGTTATTGAAAGTCATGGAAAAGTCATCCAGGCTACAGTGGACATCCTGTAAGGAAACATACAGGCAATTAGAAAACACTCCTGAGAAGGCATGGAATTTCAGTGCACTGTATCACCTCTTTTTATCTGTAGATAATGCAGTCTTAAACTTTCAAAGTTAAGAGTTATTGAAGGTGCTGATCGTAATGAAAACTGTGAACAAGCAGAAGACGTTAAACATGTATACATTCTATTTTGTATCCATTGTTTCGTTCTTGTTTTCCAAGCCAAAACCTGATATGTGTGTTTTGTCATCTCCTCCATTAGATACAGAGAGTTTGGTCAATGGGAATCACCAGGCAAATCCAGCCCAGTCTTCCCCAGCTCCTGGAGAGCGAGTCCAGTCTGAGCACAGTGCAATCGTCAGCTCTATTGAGAAGGACCTGCAGGACATCATGGACTCCCTAGCCATGGATGACCCCCAGCCTTCTTCCTCTGAGGCCAAAAAGCCCCCTGGAGGCCAATCCATTCCCCACTCCCCTCTGTCACCCATGGTCAATGGGGGGGGCCGGTACCTGCTTTCCCCTCCTACTAGCCCAGGGGCCATGTCTGTAGGTTCCAGCTATGAAAATACGTCCCCTCCCTTTTCCCCCCTCTCTTCACCCTCAGCAGCCAGCAGTGGGAGCTTTACCAGCCCATCTCCTAGTGGAGGACCCCAGGACCAGAGTTCTTCTCTGCCGCCAGTGCCTGTACGCTCCTCTAGCTACAACTTCACCTCCCAGCCTCCACCTGTACCCCAGCCTCGGACCATACTGCCTAACTTCAGCAGCGCTGGGGCAGGCCAGAAAGTTCAGGAAAGCCCACGGCTACAGAGGAAGTTCTTATCAGAGACACCTCCAAGCCCTAAGCCGAGTCGCAGAGGACTAGGCCAAGATGGGTCTGAGAGCACTCGACAGACTCCCCTTCTGTCCTCCACTGAGTCTCTCACTAGTAGAAACATTGTGCCAAGTAGCCCTAGGCTAACTCCCAAATTTCCTACCTGTTCATCCCCTTCGCCTTCCAGTCCAAGGACCAAGACAGCCACAGTGCTCCAGGACAGACCTGCCAGCCCATTCAGAGAGCAAGCCAATCTTTCTGATCGCTCACTTACCTCTAGTCCCTCCAGACAGCTTTCCCAACCCACCAGAGCCTTTCAGCCTCCTTTAGACCCGATTGTCCACATCATCCAAGGCTCGCCGCTACAGCAGCATCCACGTTTGCTGCAGCCCCCAGAAAGCCCTCGGTTGGCCAGGAGAAACCTGGAGCTGAACGGGGGCAGCGGAGCAAGCAGCAGCATGAGAGAGCTGCCCCCTCTTAGCCCCTCCTTGGCCCGGAGAGGGGTCCCGGTACTCCCAGGGGCACTACCAGGGACAGTCCCCACCTTGAGGACTCCAGATAGCCCCTCAGGTCTCAGCAAACTTGTTCCAGAGAGTCCCAGGCTTCGACGCAAGAGCGGATCCACATCTGAGGAGCCAGTGTGCAGTAGGGGGATCAGAGCCCGCAGTCCATCACCTACCTCTATGATGATGGAGGGCGGTGGTGGTGGTAGTACGGGGGTACGCAAGGCAAGCTTTGGGAATTCCCTGTCTCCTGCTTACAGTCTGGGCTCTCTGCCTGGCTCGTCCCCTGTAGCCAGCCCCAGGACACACAGGAAGATGTCTGCAGGGAGGCCCCATCCTGGAATGAGGGAGAGGAAGAACAGCATCACAGAGATCAGCGACAATGAGGACGAGCTGCTGGAGTACCACCGGCGACAGAGAGAGGAGAGGCTTCGAGAGCAGGAAATGGAGAGACTGGTGAGTCAGCAGGACACTGCTGTCATTCACTTTCAATGATTTAACCATAAGATTATTCATGGTTAGACAGGGTATTGCAGTGTTGGCATAGTTTGTTTTTACAAAGAAAAGGCCATTGTTAAGAGGCCGTGGTCAAATATTCCAGTAGCTGGTTTTGTCCAACCAACAGTACAAACACAGATGAAACCAGCACCACTGGACTAGCTCTAATTAAATGATTTGGATGTTTAGTTTCAGCAACTATGACTGATCTAAAATGACTCTTCTGTATATCGAAACGCAGGACAAAAGTCTGGTATCAAGTCTGGCTATATCAAATGCAGCAGGTATTCCAGCTGTGCTTAAGCAAATTGATTGATCGCTGGTATTTCCAATTTTAGTCATCATCATCCTTTAACTCCTAGACATCTAGTTTGCAATGAATTGTTGCAAGTGTTCTTGCAGAGGTTTGGTCTAATCTCTGTGACCTCCTGAAGGAAGGGAGTGTAATGATTGCAGTATCTCAGTGTTTGTTTGGAAAAGGAGGCGTAACCAGGCCCATAAACCATGTCAGTGAACTGTCTGTAACTTGGCTGTCTGGCAGTCTAAACTGCTGCTGCCATGCGGTCTCAGGGCACCCAGATGAGCCCATAGCAACCGCATTGTTTGTTGTTTCCTAAACTGAACAGAGGTGGGTGGGTGGTTGGGGCGGGGGGTGGAGGGTTGGGGTGCAGTGGCAGTATACATCTTGAACAGTCTGCCGGTCTGAATCAAACTGCTGAGACCAAAGTCCTTTTTAAAGAAATCCTGTTACATGTGTTCGTGCTTGCGTAAGGAAACACTTGTCTGTCCTGCCTGTATTTAAAAAGTGTGTGTTTTTGTGTGAGACTGAGGGAAGCCAGCTCAGTTGCATACACTGAGACTGAGACAGCATGCCCCCCCGCTCCATGTACCATTCTAGTAGCTTCTATAGAGAGACACAGCAGTAAAACAATGTGTCGAAATCCATACTGTATACCTTAACAGTGAGGTGGGCCATTGAAAATGTTACGTGGCATGAGACAGAGAGACCTGCTCAAGTTAGTTATATCATCGAACCAGGCTTAACATGTGAACCTGGTCTTCTGTTCAACTCTTTTTTCCCCCCTTTGAAAAGCATTTATTTCTTCTTTCACTACTGTTTGTCATATCAGTACCATTTGACAGTAGGGTGAGGGCTTAGGTTAGATTGTGTTTACAATAACTTGAAATTAGCATACCCCAGTTTCTGACCTCAGCACTCCATACAGTACTCCCTCACATAGTGTTCACTATGCCAACCTTGGAGAAAAGGTAAAAAAAATTGGTTTCAACACGCCAAAACATGATATCATTCTGAAGATATAGCCGAGATGACGCTGCGGGGCCACTTGAGCGGCGTCTTGAGAAAATGAACAAAGAAGGTCAACAGCATAGACACAGCGGTGTTGTAGATAATCTTTTTTTCTAAATAAAAGCGCTGACAGTAGCCCTTAATGAGAGATTGAACTGAGTAGTAGAAGCTGGTAGAGCAGTGGCTAGCCTGTGACGTCGGGACTACAGCTCTCTGTACTCTAAAAGCTGTCTGTAAAACCTGCTGTTAAGGCCACATTTCATGAGTCCAGTTGTTTTTGGTACTTTCCTCTTCAAGATATCAACATATTTCAGAGTACCACACCTGTCACATTGACAGCTAAGCTAAAGGAATGTCATAAGTATGTGTTCAGAAAACAGTTTTTGTCTCTCACAGTGGTCTAAATGCCTTTTTGTCTCTTCCAGTGATAAGATTAGTAGGGGATGTTGTAATTTCATGGATTATATACAGTATGACACAGGTCATTAACATCCCCTCATATTAGCGTTCAGTCAAACCTTAAACCTTAAATCCTTTGTTCTCGTTCAAAGGTCATCAGCCACAACAACCTTTGGACTAGAACAACCGCAGCCATGCAAGGAATAATATTTGAAGTAGATATGTGCAAATAGCTCATGTCATGCAAGGTCAGGCACACATTTATGTTGAGTAAGTAAGGCATACAGAGACCAGCGAGGGCTGCCTGAGACTCAGAGACAACACTGCTCGGCTGCCTATGTTACGTTATTGTATTTTTCTAGCGTAGAAACTCGCAGCTCTTTGAAGAGGCAGGGCGTGGAGCTGCAGGGCCTGTAATTAGTCACAGTTTACTCAGTGTCATGACAGATTTTTCTTGCCCCAGAGCGTCTGCATTGAAAGCATTTCACACACAGCCTGCTACTCATTCACACAACTGATTACCAAAAAGCAAAGTTATATGAACAGCAAGTCTGGGAGAAGTTTATTCAGGAAAAATACTGTTATTGTGAAATCAACAGGAATATACAGCTCAGAGGCAGCAGGAGGGCATTATAGCTACAGCTACACTGATTTTTTTTTATCAGCCTGATATTTCAATGGTGGTGTTTAAATGCAATTTCAGGCCATTTTTACCTGCAACAAATTTAAACTATAGAGAAATAACAAAACAAACACTAACATTGATATTAGCAAACAAATAAAATAATTTCTTAGTAGTCAGTAATTAGGATTCTTAATACTGAAAACCTAACAGAGCTTTGTCACATTTGGTCATATGTGAATTGGTGGATACACTAGGAGGACCCCTGTCTATGGAACTTTTCTCTTCACTTTACTGTTGAGTGTGATGATGGCCATGAGATGCTAATAGAGAAAGCTACTAAATGGACAACACAACCTGACCAGAAAGATACTGTAGCCAATGGTGGCTATGGATCGGCTCACAGAGGACTCATTCAACTAAACTAAAATATGAAATAGTGCTTTTCAATCAGTTCTACTAACAAAAACTGAGTGTGTTACAACGGTATAATATAAGACAGTTACTAAAGCTGAGGGGTCAGTGACTAATATCACTGCTTGATTAGAGGAAGCCCTTAAAGACGCACTCCACACACTACACTATTAACAAAAACAAATGAGTCTAAAGGTTTTTTTGAGCAAGGCTCACCCTTCTAACCAATGAGAAGGCCAGTTACCACTTGCGTGTTGTTATTTCAGAAGAGTAATATCTAAACTGCTGGACAGAGCATAGTGGAGCAGGGAGAGCATCTAATGCTACTGCTAGCCTGATTCCCAAAAGTTGCATATTGTAGCTTTAAGATAATTTAATAAAGATTGATTAGATTGATGTTAAGGACCAATTATTTTGAAATACAATGTTGCGCTTAATCAAAAGTAGGGACTAAAAGTCAGAATATGTTAAGTAGTAAATGGTCAAATATAAACATGTGTGTTAGTCTGAAATATGGGCATATGGGAAATGTAGGCAGCAGTTAATGGCATTAGTTAACGATACTGCTGTCACAGGGAAAACTCTTTAATATGGCTGAATTATGTTTCCCTTCAGAGCATGGAGGTAAGCCCTCTCTACTGCCAGGGAAGACCGTTTTCCAGCGTCCGTCTGATCCAAGCTGTCCGGCCTGGCACTGCTAGCCTCCACATGGCCATCTGACTGACACACTGCCTTGCCAAACACACTTGGCACGTAAACTGCGTCGCAGCGTGCTTCATCTGTAGCATGCACACGCACCGTTTCTGTCCACTAAATAGGACCTCATCTTTCCTGTAATGTTAAGATTACATCCTTGACTCCTTAAATGGCTAAATTATGTTTTCCATGTGATAGATGGGAGGAGGCTGCCTGAACCAAAGTCCTGCAGAGAAGGAGACGTGTTGCTACAGTGTCTGCTGGTTGCTTCTTTATGCATCTTTAATAAAGGCCTACGTAAGGCTTTTTCTCAGAAGCACAACTCTCTAGATTAATTTTGGTGGAACTACACTTGAAACATCAGGCAGAGATTTGATTTAGTGGCACTTAATGTTAAGCTCTGGTTTTTATTCTCATCATAAGGCCACTAACCACCTAAACCAGTCCCCCCCTCTATCTTTTGTTTTGCGTCTTTCCTGCGGTGTCATTTTGCAGCCCAGAACGATGTCACAAATGGTGTCCATGTTGAGACGGGCAGAAAAGTGTTTCCTGCGTGGTTGGCGTCTTTGCTACTGTCCACGAGGATTAGCAGAGCAAATATACTCTCGCACTTGTCGAACAGCATCTTGTAGAACACGACCAAATATATCCAGCTACTGTGGGACACCAAACATGCCCACCCAGGCTGCCAAATATATCCTGCACCTACATTGATGCAAAGTGCTGGACAAACCCACTAACCAGCGAGTGCAGCTCTACAGTTTTCTGTAATCCAAGGTAGAGAAAGAAGAGGAGGCATTAAAAATTTAGACTTTAGCAACAACCTGTCATTTTTTTATCACTGGTCATGAGGCAGGTGACAAAGGTGTTGTGGCTGAAAACTCTAGCAGGGCTAGACAGGAAAGGAAAGACCGGCTTGGACAGATAAGACAGTTGAGTAAACTCTGTGGCTCTTTATCTGGGACAGCGATAAATCTGTTCCTCCGCCCGTCCACAGGAAAGCTGCGGTAATCCTGTCTTGAGGCGGCACCAGCAAACATGCCACGTGTGGATTTTCTCTAACTGAAAACAACAGCCAGATTAGGGTGCAGTGTTGGTTTAATTCTTTCTGTACAGTTGCTGTTTCTAGATGATGATGATGATGATAATTATAATGTAACCCTCTTCTCTTAGTTGTTAGAGGCTAATGTGGCATGTTGTTTAACACTGTAAATGTTCAAACTGTAGTAGTGCTTCATGCTGTTTTGTGACCTCTCCACTAGAGGGGGTCATCTAATTGTTAGTAATGTAATGTAAATTAACCCTCCCACAGTCAGGTTGAATAAATATTGGCAACAGCATTCAAGCATGCTGTCCTATATGTAATTCCTCACAGTTCGCTACTAACACAGTTTTATTCACAATATTCAGTTTAGACTGTGCATTCAGTCTGAATGTATTCTTATGATTATTTATTTCATAAGGTCATATTTGGGACTTAAATAATTTCACAGGGCCACCGTAAAACACTATGAGCATATTAAGACACATTCATGATATAAGTATACAGTGCAAAAACACCCATTTCTTTTCTTATTTCGGCTGCCCCCTTTAGAGTTTGCCACAGTGGATCATCCTTCTCAATCTCACTCTGTCCTCTGCATCTTCGTACCTCACAGCGTCAACCAGCCTCCTCCCTGGCCTCCTTCTCCTCCTCCTGTCTGGCAGCTCCGTCCTCGGCATTCTTCTCGCGATATGCTTGGCATCTCTCCTCTGCACATCCCCAAACCAATCTTCAAAGACTCCTCTCTGGCTTTGTCTCAGAACCATCATACCTGCGCTGTCCCTCTAATATACTCAATTCTTATCGTGGCCCACCTCGTTACACCCGCTGAAAATCACAGCGTCTGCAACTCTGCTCAAAAAAATCTCTAAAAGTCAGAATAGTTCTGTCAGTTAACTAATCAATCAAGTTGTCTTTGCACTTCTAACGTAAACATATGTTTATTTATATATATTTTTTTTCTGTCTTACTTCTTAAGTTTTCTAAATTCCTAAGTAGTAGGATGTAACGATTCTCCAAATACACGGTTCGGTTCAGACCTCGTTTTTTTGGAGATGGGGGTTGGGAGCTTTCAAAACACAGATGATTTACTTTTTCACATAGGGCCAAGCAGGTTTGGACAGGTTTTTTTCCCATAATAAATGAAATAATAATTTATCACCTATTTAATAACTAAGCTAAAGGTAATGCACATATGACTAGCTAAGCTAAGTTGTTTTTTTTATTCTTGCAGTTCAGGGTCAGCAACAACTTGTTCTGTGGCCTCCGTCCTGTTATGTAACACCTTGGTCTTCTTACTAACCCCTGGAAACTCCTGATACTCTCAAATTGAATATAATTGTCTGCAGGTCTGGATTTCTGTGCTTTTACTTGATGTTTAATGCATCACAAACCACTTCAAAGGGTTACGCTTCTTAATGCATTATTAAATAGTCAAAAGTGAAGTAATTACAACAAGTTAGACTGTGAGCAAATGTGCTGCAAACTTAGATGTTTTTTCAGTTTAATAGCATACAGTGAGTTTCATCCCTGTTATCTCTCCCTGCCTGGATTCAATTGATCAGTCTATTTCAAGTAGGGAGTACATCCAGTTTAAAGTTCTGCTTGGTATAGAAAGCCCAGTTGCTTTTCTTAGAACCAACTAGCAATAACTTCCCACTTGAGGAAGTCCCTACACATGTTCAACTCTAACTCCACCCCTGTTCTGCTTCTCCACCTCCACCCCCACCTTGTGTGGGCCAAGGTGGGGGTGGGACGCTCTCCATCCGTCCCAAAGTAGCACAGCCACTTGTGAAATCACTTTACAGCACAGGAGCAGCTCTGTGGACTGAGTCTCAGAGCAGCAACATCATTCAGCCGTGTCTGATTCTGTTCATGTGTCATGGAGCGGTGTCATGGTCAGAGCAGAAGGCAGGCTCTGGTGTATCTGCTCTCTCTGGCTAAAGAGAAGCCGGTCTTTCTCGACGGTGTTGCAGCACTCATAAAGGTACGCTCTGCCAGTCTTTGCTCCCTGACTGGATTTTAAATAGACTCTGGATGTTCCTGTGGCGGTGTCTTTGCTTTTCATTTAGATAATGCATGTACTGTTCAGGGCCTGTGGACTGCATGTGATGCCATGCGGTTTCCACCTTCAGCTGTCATTAACTCGGGGCTTTCTGGCGTTTCAATTTTTGAATCTTTACTTCACTATTCCAGTATCTCTACATGTTTCTTTCCGGGGAAAGTCAGGATCACATTCACAAAGTTGCACACAGCTACAGCCACAGTAAACTACTGAGGTTAATGTGTTACTCAAGGGCACGGAAAAGTGCTGCTCTTCCACTTGAGCCTTCCAGATTTAATCTTGAACCAGCGACCTTCTGGTCACAAGCTCCCCTGGTGTTTAGACCTGATAGACCTGCTGCTTTGGTGAGGTTGTGTTGTTTTACTGTGTGAACCAGTGAGACAATGAAATACGATCCAGTGCCAAAAAGTGTCCGCTAGAAACTCATTGCCACCCACACCCAAAGCTGGTTGGGGTTAGAGTTAGGCTGGGGTAGGAAATCAGTTTTTGGCAGATGATCACTTTTTGACACAACACTGGAAAATCCAGTTGGAGGGACGGATCTATCAGTTTTAAGCTTATTGGGCACCAAAACACAATGATGGGGATTTAGAACCTTTGGTCTTGACAATCTTGAGGTAAACTGCAGAAATATGGTGTTCGTGTTACAAAGTAATTTACATGCACATGATCGGCCAACATGGTGTCTTTGTGAATGAAATCACGCTGCATAGTTTCGGTGGAGGTTCCATAAGCTAAACTAAGGTGAAAAAAATCTAAATACTGTGATGCACTTTGCGCTGACCAAAGAACCACACCTACTAATAAGATGCAGTACATCATAATTCACCTTGCATGTTTTGAATGGAAACCTGGCTGCTGCATTATCCATCATCCAGCAGGGCAACTGTTTGCTTTGTACTGCTGTTTACTTTGGCTGATATTCTCACTATAAATTTCCTCTGGCTAAACATGCTCACACATTCAGTACAGCAGTGCACTACTGTACACACCACCTGATATTGTTTTATATTTTTAGGAGGATATTGATATTTAATCTCACCATATCTTGGGTACAGCAAATGATTTAACTTAACAAAGCTGATGCAACTGGCTGCACATGTTGCCGGTTTGGTTTTATCTCTGTCTCATAACAATAATCAAACCATAAGCCTGCTTATTATCTCCAGCAGTGTTTAGAGAATGTAAAAATGTGACTCCTGTCTAGCCTTTGATGTTCTCATCTCTACGCTGGCAGTGTTTGACATGAGAGCTGGAACCACGGTCTTCACTTCGACAAATGCCTCCAGCGCTTGGATCTCATTTGAATAGGAGGCTTCAGTGGTTTAAATGCCAGCCACCCCCACCGGGAGCAACAACTATAGTTTTATCTTAAAATCGGTGTGAGCAACACCAGTATGGGGGGGACCACCAGCTTATTATCCAGAGAGGTTGGCTGCTGCTGGAGAGCCTGCTTTTCTTATTCCCCTCGCCTGGCTTTGATGCCTATGCGTTCCACAAGGGAGAATAAAACAGCAGCGTAAAAGAAAATAGAAATCTTGTATTTCTTGTTAGCCTCATCTGTTTGTTCCTCCTCTGGGACCACGATGAGCTCTCCGAGGATCAGTGTATGATCACGAATAGGGTTTGTTTTGCAGACTGTTAAGTCTGCCTGCAGATATATGTAGAGAATAAGGCTTTGTTGAACTTTCCCAGTTGACTCTTGAAATGCTACGCGCGTGAGATTTCTGTTTACGCCTGTGACGTAGGTGAACATGGTAAAGACGTATACGACTGTACAGTAACTGCTCTGATCAAAGGTACACAGATGGGGAATGGCCCTGGGGTACTCAGTCAGGAGGCAAGAGAAAGCTTAACGGAGGGAGATATGACGACGAGATGCTGAGTCCTGGGAGAATGAAAATAAGTAAAGTGAGGAGAGTATACTGACTAAGCTGGCAGAGGAAACTGTGAGATGTAGAATGTCGTGAGAAAATTGTCTACAGTACATAGAAGAATAAATGAATGGGATTATTTGTAATTACTGAACTTTTAAAGTAGAAACGTTTGTTTGTGTTGATCAAAAGAGCACTGCATTAATTGCATGAAGTAAGATACTACAAAGAAGAGACAACATTTGACTTATTAATACTCTGTAATGATTTTAAGCAAAACTATATAACATTTCAAACAATAAAACTTTTCATACTACTGCTATGACCAAACGAAAGACAGGAGCTGAAACAGATAGTTTAGGATATCTTAAGATACCCTAGAAAAGTCACAGAATAATTGCTGCAGATGACTCCGCATGCTACCTGACTTTGCCACCAGTGTTGTCTGTTTGAAGTCAGTTGGTTCATTATGTTACAATATGGTGAGATTGCAGTTTCTCCTTGTGCACATTTGCTATATGTTAACACTGAAAACAGTTGCCTGGGAGCTCTGTCACTGCCTCCTCCAAACCTCCCAGAGGATGGATGGGGGTGGGGGGTGGTTGTTGTTGTTATGGTCGTGTTAGGAATTGTGGGTGTTGCTACCTTTCAAAGGCCAGTATTTGTTCAACTGTCTTTTAGCCAGACTGGCTTGGTTTGAATGTTTGCCTCATTTCAAGGTTGAAACTGTCACTTCACACGGGCTCCATCATGAGAGTGAGTAAACCCAAATTTTCAGGTTTTTATATTTTTTAAGGACAGTGACTTTTAGGTTAATGGTTGGGAAGACTTTTTTACAGGCTGATGAAGTTAATTTAAAAAAGAAAGTAAAGCAGTGTGATACATATTCTCAGTCATTCATTATGGCAAAGTTAAAAAGTAATTGAATAGAGTCTTTGAACAATTGTTGAATGTTGTTCAAACCAGAAGCTCTGTGTTTCCAACTGGGTCATGGGAGCTTGGCACCTGGTAAAAAGATTTGGATTAACACACTGACCTGTGGTACCATCTTGTTCCTTCCCAGCTAGTTCTGGGAAACCCTAAGGGACCTGCTAATGATATCTGCAGAGAGACCAGCTGAATTACAGAAACTTATAAGTGTTTTGAGAGCCTGTGGCAGCAGCCACCTCTGAACATAGAAATTCCTCTGGGATTTAAAAAGACCCACATGAGCCACAAAACACAGTAAATATGGGATTTGTGCAGCAAGCGTTGTTTAGGGTCATAATTTGAGCACAGTTTTCAAATCAGGCATCACATTTGATGCTGTGTCAAGTTGATTTATGCTTAGGCCAAATAAATTTCATGAATAAAATCTGTCTAAGAGCCTGCTGCTCATCCATCACACAGGTTTGGTAGCCTGAAGGCTGTCTGGCAATCAGACGGGACAATGATAGTGCTGGCTTTCAATCAGCTTTCTTGACAAAAACGAGACAGTCATCACAACACTGAGTGTTCTAATCTATGTGAACGTAGAAGCAGATGTTGAGGGGGAGGACTCATGAGTAGTTGTAGACTTGCCAGTAAGTGTTTGAAGTTTGACTTGTTTTCAGTGAATATACAGTACAGCACTGTTCTACAGCCTAAAGGGGTCTTTCACTCCCACCCACTCAGATAAAAGCTAACCGGTCCCAGATTACAGGTTAAAGCTAGTGGTGGGGCTGTACTGCCAAATCATGCAGATGCTCCTTCAGTGAGAAAGCTACGCTCACTCCCACTGTCTGGGGAAGAAAATTCACCAAGGAGTAATTTGGTTTGCCAAGTGTTCCTACGCGACAAGAAACGGAACTAGATCCCAGGACCATAATGTAACAAAGTGCTTTAAAACCTCATTCATTGTACATTTTGAGGTAATGAAGTATAGTCTGCTTTTGAAATGAGTTTTTGAAAGCAAATTTTGGTTTGAATTGCTGGTTGTGTGAGCATTCTTTATCTTCCAGTCAGATTACCAAAATCAGTATTACATTGATGGTAAACTGGAGTCAGGTGGAATTTCTGACTGTTGGCTTATGAAATTAGCATATTGTATAATCTTTTAATGGAGGCCATGTGATGGACTGCTGGTGTGAGCTGACCAATCAGTCCAACTACCAAACACACTTGTGTGTCTTTAAGGGCCACAGCTCTGTGTAGCTGCAGCCTGTGCAACACTGCGGACCTCGGAGACGATCTATCTGCAGCTAAGGGGTTCAGCAGCAGACAGCAGCTGACATTTAGAGTTCAGAGGTTAGTCTGTTGGCTCTGTCTGCTGGGGCCCCTATTGGTGGATTGGCCCCTCATAGTGACAGCTGGACAGCCAGTCACAGGGTTTGACCACCAGGCAGTACCCAGAGGGAAGGCATTGTGTGGACTGCTGTGGTGTTCGAGGGGTGAGAAGAGTCTTGACAGACTTCACGTCTTCCTTTCTTCAAACTGAGGCTGGGTGGCAAATCATCCTGTGACATCACCACACTGGGTTTCATATTTGTATTCATGTTAACTATAGTTACCAAACAGATTCTTCCCACAGTAGGTGAGTAGATGAAGTGGGTCACTGGTAGCCTGTGGTTCATTTAAATGAAGACTTTTAGGTTCATTCATAGTTTTAGGATAATATTTAATGACATTTAAAATATTTTGTACCTTATGATGGAAATAATCCATATTTTGTGAAATTTGGCTCAGTCATAAAGGATATTAGGACATGGTAGCTATAATTCTACTGCTGGTTTACTCTGAGGGAGATAGTTTGCTTCTTCTAATTGTCACTTGTCGCTGGTCCAATCCAGTCAGCCAGTGCACAAAGAGGCAATGAAATGGCAGTAGTGATTTATATACAACAAATGGTAGGTTGTGTCAGATAAACCGGTGTAATGAAATATGAAGCTAAAATTTGCCTTAAATTAAAATTTTGATACACCTAGTCAGTCACATTTCTGATATTTGAATTTGGGTAGTTTAGCAGCCTTCAGGTCTTTTCAGATAGAGCTGTGCATTGGTGAAAATCAGGCAATGCGATACATATCGTGATACAGGCATTAAGATTCACTATATTACAATACTGTATATTCTGATAATGTAAGCAAGGCAATATATTGTAATTTAAAAAAATATATAATTTAATATGGGCGGCAAGTAGCTCATTGTCCTTGGACAAGACACTGAAACGCTGTAGTAGTACCAACATGTACTGTTTGGCAGCTGTCCAACAACAGTTTCCCCAAGGAGATCAATAAAGTATGTGATTATTATTATAGATGAATTCTAAGTAAAAACACTGCCATCTAGTGGTGGGGGTTGTTAAACCCAAAACAAAATGAAACCTCTGTTAGCTATAAATATTTCCATGCAAACTATAAATTAAAAATCAATAGTGGTGAGAGAGAACTGATAAAGAGTATCACAAAACATAATATTGCGATACTCAAGCATATTAATATTTTATACATACTGTATATAACATAAGCTTAGATTTTAATCCATTATTTGAGAGAGATTCTGATAATGTGTTTTTAGATATAAATTCTGTTGCTACATTTAAAAGTAAAAGAACTGCAGTGCTCCGTTTTTGATATTCCCACCTGTCCAGCTCTAATGTGACGCCCCTCTTTGGTTGTGCTTGTGTTTTGCCACAGGAGAGACAGCGACTAGAGACCATCCTAAACCTCTGTGCTGAATACAACAAAGGAGAGAGTGCAGGCTTGGACCCCCTGGCCTCAGGGAGGGCGGGGCTGGCAGATGGCTCTGGGCGAAGACCATCCATTGAGAATGTCCTGGGAGGAATACCGTCCTCAGCTGCTCTCCGCTTGGCACAGAGACAGAGGGAGAACGACGAGGAGAATCTGAAAGAGGAGTGTAGTAGCACAGAGAGCACTCATCAGGAGGTGAGGACATCTCCCGCTCCCAGCACAGCATCAGCACTGCACAATGGAGACAGACAGGTCAGAGGGACTGCTTATTTCACATCAAAAGCGCTCTATCTGCATGCTGCTGTCGAACCAGCATGTGCAAGTTATGTGCTAAGCTGTGCTACATCAGTGGTTCTTAAAGTGAGGTAAAGGGGCCACCAAGGATCCATAAGAGGATTCAGTAGGGCCCAGTAATTATCAGAACTGACACGAGAATAAGTTATCTTTTAAACAGTGGGAGTTTGTATTAAGAATGGCTTCTGCATGAATGTTTCCTTTTCATGTTTGTTCCCTCTCATCTGTTTCTTCTGCCTGTTTCTGTGTGCTGTGACAAATAAGGCTTCATTATTGACTGTCTTTTTACATCTATGTTACTAATCATCATGTATAGTGTCATTATCCTATAGTTCAGTTGGCTGAAAATCACCTGAACACCGAAGTGTAACACACAACATGAAGAAACTAGAATCATAAAATAGAATCATCAATACTTGTGTGTAAACAAATAATCATGTCACAATTCTGTCTGACAGACTGATAGAATATCTGAGATTTAATGAAAAGGTGTGTCCCACTGTCTTTTTGCCTTTCTTGGACATCACTTTCTGACTTGAAAGCCTGACCTCTTCTGTTCTCTCTCTGCAGCATGAGGACTCCGGTAGAGGCAGTGCAGGGTGTCTGGAGCTGGGTTACCTGGAGGAGGAGCGGGTTATTGCATTTGCTCGCATTGATGATCTCAAAGCCCGCCTGACCGAGCTGGACCAACAACTCCGGGAGTCGAAACAAGAGGTACGGAAGTACAGAGATCAAAATTTCCAGTGGAATATTACTTGACTTACTTAACTTAAACCCTGGGTCACGTACAACACCAGCTAAACTTGTAGAGGCCACACATGTTCTACATCATCAGCAGTACCAGCTGAATACAGTTCACTGTCACCACGTCATCACAGCTCAGGCTCACACTTGTGACTCGGTCTGGTCCTGTCTTCCAGGCAGAGATGGAGCGTGCCTTGCTGCAGGGCGAGAGGGAGGCGGAGCTCGAGCAGATAGAGGCTGAAACTGACGTCATTACCCAGCTGCAGCACAAGCTGGATGATCTGGAGAGTGCCATCCACAGGGAAAAGGACAAGGTAGAGGCAGCGGTAGATAAAGGCTCTGGGAAATGCTTTTATCTCAATCCACCAATTACATTAAAGGACAAGGGATTCAAATGTTATTTTAGTTTATGTAGATTGTTTGACACAAAGAGGATACACACTAACACCCACTGCCTGGTCTCCTACACAGTCTTCCTAGGTCTCCTACATTCCCTCCATGTTTGCCTACATATGTCAGCACTCCTGTCTGTACCAAGCTTCCCTGACTTTTATTTATTATTATTATTACAGATGATTATGGAATTTTAAGCCAAACAATAAATGAAAAAAAGTTTTGTTCGACTCTGCTAATTAACTAACTTGCACTTCTTCGCTGCCTCCTCAGCTCTCACTGTTAGAGTATCTCTGATGCACTTTGCTCACCTTTTAATTCACTGTCGGCATGACAACTGTCAGTTGTCTTCTGATGGTTGTATGGCTTCTGTAGTCTTTGGTTCTGTAGTGCACGGGTTCTGCAAGAGACCTTTATTAGCCAATAGCTGATAGGTAAAACTAGAAGTGTGTCTCTGTAGTTGTTTCAGGGGGGTTTTATTGTAAGAGTTCCAAAGTCTGATGTTTTGTCTCCATCTAAGTATCCAGAGGGCTTTAAGCAAAACGTAAAGCTGTCATTTATGATTTTTTTTTTATTGGAGATAAGCCACAGTAGAGTAGGTGAACCCAGAACAGCTGCTTTGATCAAACATTTTAATATGAATAAGTGGTGTTTCTTTAAACTGTTCTGAACTTCACTGGAGCTGTTCCAGTTTAGTCAGTTTAGTTCTGGTTACCCATGTGTCATTTATCAATTTTAGACTGCGACTTGTAAAATCTCAGTAGTTTAGGATCTACTTCCTGCCTGCTGCCAAGCCCAAAAATCATTCTCAGCGTGTCTGTTGCTAACACATGGCAGCTTCTTTATTTGCATGGTGTGGATTTTGAGCAGTGTGTGTTTCTCTCTCTCTCTCTACTCACCCATCCATTCTGTGTGTGGGTGCGTGTTGTGTCTTCCTAGGAGAGGGCTAATGTTGAGGCTGAGCGCCGGGCCCTGCAGAGCCTCCAGGAGGGCTACGCTGAGCTGAAGAACCAGCTTCATAATTGTCCCGAGTCCCTGCGGGAACAGTTGCAGGAACAGCTCAAAAGGGTGGGTTGTTAAGTCAAGCAGAATCACCTAGACCACCCGTCTGCCTACTGAGGGCTTTTCAGTGGCCCACCCCCTTTGAAACTACAAAACCTGACCCAAGCCTGTCACCCCAGACACCTTACATGAAATAGTGGTTAGCACATTGACTTATGAGGCAGTAATCCAACTAAATCCAGTAATGATGAAAAACCCAAGCTTAGCTAAACTTCGCTAAGGCTAACTAACTTAGCTGCCTTCTCAGCTTTTGACTTAGGTGGAATTTGTTCACTTTAGTGTGGTTAAGCTAACTTTAACTTGCGTATTTAACGTACTCTATGCACCACCACTCTGTACATACCGACACACATAGTGCTACTGGCACCTTTAACCCTTTAGCAGGGGCCTACTACATTTGGTTCATTGACGCTCATGCACACACACACTCATCCTCTCAGCTCCCCTGACAGACAGGCTGTTGCCACAAGCGGCAGAAATTCTTCCTCACACCACACCTACATGCTACCAGAGTCTTCAGGTCAACACAGGAGCACACAGATGGCTCCAGCTGCTAGTGATGCATTTTGGTACAATCTGCTGCGCTGCATGTGTGAATCTGATCTGCATCTCTTCTGTGATTTGTCATGGCTCACATTCATTTGCAGAACTGCTCACTAATCAATTAACACGGGCCCTAACACGATCCACTCGCTGGCTCCCTGTGCTCTCATCCTGTTCCTGTTTGGCTTGAGTCAGACCCTGAATTTTGTTTTACAAGGTATCAGCAAATTAAACAAGAAAAATTGGTTTTTACAAGCTAGACCACTACTTGTAGGTTATGTTCGCCAGTGTTACTGTATCAAATATTTTTTAAACCTCCATCTGAGCCCCCTTTTTGTTGAACCAGCGGGTACAAAGTTTGAGAGTGGATTATATAGAATTTTATGATAGGAAATTCAGACTCACAGTATATTTCAGTCTGTGGTGCAAAACAGGATAAAGTTGAAACAAAGAACAAAAGTTGTTCCAAAGTATTTGATTTTTTTTCATATATCAGTGTTTGACATTTTGAGTTCCTTGTTCCTGTTTTAACTTCTTGCAGAAAGAAGTCATTATTATTTGGGGTCCTTCAAACACAAGCTCTACATAACACTTATGGAAGTGCTGTACAATTTAACACCTGTCGGCAACTAAACAATGACATAGCAACAACAAGAATGTCCTTGTTGTTGCTATGTCATTGTTTAGTTTAGCTATACTGCAATAAGTGTCTGTTATACAAAGTAAAATATGCATTCAAACTAAATTTTAACTGAGCATGGTCTGTCCTCATTTGTCCCCCAAAAAGAGCCGTGGCTGACAACAAAATATGTAGAACAAGTTCAAGTAGAAATCACAAGGTGTGATTGCTTGGCAATTCCTGGTGCAAAGTAATAGTGGATGGCTTTAAAATGAACTATAGTCTTTTTTTTCTGTTTATGATGTAACTGATGACAATTTGTGTGGGTCTCTGTCAGGATGGAGAGGTGCTGGAAGCAGCAACCAAAAAATTTGAGGACCTGGAGTTTCAGCAGCTGGAAAGAGAAAGCAGCCTGGAGGAGGAGCGGGAAACGATCAGCCAACAGCTGCTGCAGGAAAGGGCACAGTACCACAGCAGTGTGGCCAAGAGGAAGGTGAGGAAACGCCTCACAGAACATGTATGTGACATTCGGATTATGCTTTGAATAGTAGCATGTTTTGTGGAGGAGATTCAGCTGGCAGTGCCAAATCTTCAGTGAATCAACATCAATTTAGTTCAATCCAACATAAGTGTGTGTGTGATTGTGTTATGTGGAGGTTTGAAACATCCCTCATCTCTGGGATATTACACTTTCTATGCTGTCTTCTTTAGGAGAAGGTGTCTGCTCTGGAGAACCAGGCTAACCAGCTCGGCCAGCAGGCATCTCAGGAGTGTGAGCGACTGGCTAAAGACAGAACCCTCACGCTGCAAATGCTCCAAAAGGTGCACAGTTACCTCTTCACACTGTATAATAAACAATGTTTTATGCAAAATGTAAGTTTGCAGGATGTTCTTCATTCCAAAGTGGATCCTTAAATAATGATTCTGTGGCTTTATGTTCCAGGAGAAGGAGAGGCTGGCGGCTCTGGAGAAGAAATACCACAACCTGACTGGAGGAAAGGGCTTCCCCAAGTCCCCCACTGCAATGAGAGAGGTGAGAGAACTAACTACACTGTAACCCAGTGTGTATGCGGTGACACACACTCGGTGCTCGCGGCTTGAAAACAAAAGGATGGTCGATGAATCACAGCTGATTCCTCACCACATTTACCTCTTTAACCGGCAGTAAATAGTTGGTGTGCAAAACTTGTTCAACATGCATGGTGTTATTAGACTACTCCAAATATTTATGCTGGAAAATGTAATGATGGAAATTGTTCAGCACTTTGGTCGACTTTGGTTGTTTTTAAATGTGCTATATAAATAAATTTGATTTGATTTGATGTTTTTAATGTGGCACTTGTGTGTAGAGCGCACAACGTAGGGCAACAGAGGGCTGCACATTCCCTTTAACTTTATGTTGTATGGAGACAAGTTAGATGGTGAAATATAGTGATATAGACAGATAGTTTTGTGTAGGCATTAAAAGTACTTACCCATGGATTGTTGGAACAGGAAATGCTCCACATCAGCGAGGCTGACCTGTTGTTGAACGATGTCCACTCCTCCCAGCATTCCCTCCGTCAAGCCTCTCCTTCCTACTTACACCCCCCCCCTCCCTATCCGCTGTACTCCTGCAGCCCCACGGAGGTAAACCGACTAATGATCCCTGCATGAAGCACACTGCTTTCGCTCTGTTGTCTTGTGCAGCTTACCACAAAGGTCATTGCACTGTCAACTGTCAATGTGTTACCACAACACCATAATCACAAGGAGCCGGCACAGTAGCTATCTGATGAAGTTGGGTTTTGTCCAAGATTAATCCACCTCAAATATCCCTTTACTCATCTTTTTACAGTATGTTTCACAGGAAATCAATAAAGTGCCTGTCTGTGACCTGATTGTATGTCAGCCACTAAAGACACACCTGATGCTGAGTGTGTTCTTGTTTGTTCTGTGGTCACACACACTATGCACCTTTTAGGCACGAGATAACATGTGGGCATGCATGGTTGTTGGTTTGCAAAGACGGATCGGCTCTGTGCTTGTGCGTGTGTGAATGCACTTGTGCTTTGGAAGTGCAGCGTTGTCCTCGTGGCTTCTCATCCTGTCTGACTGTTGTTGACTGTTGGCTGGTGCTCAGGAGTACTTGAAGCTGTTGGACATGTATAAGATGTACGGCAGCTGCAGTGGCGACCACCACGATGGCAGCAAGCCCACCTCACATGGCCACTTGTTTGCCATAGATGCTGCATTAGCTGGCGCCTGTGAGGTACCATCACTTCCTGTCTTGTCTCTCTGCTGACTTGTTCTGGCCTGTATTCACTTTCTTTCATCTCTGCCTCCCTGTCCTTCGTTTTCATGCCACGCTGCTCCCTCTGCTGGTTTGCAGTTTATCCAACTGACTGCACTCTTGGCTTTGCTCTGTACTACATGAGCCTCTGGTGTAAGCAGCTTGTGCTCAGCCTCTCAGTAGCTGTGAGGCAATGTTGATTTACAGCAGACACTGAGGACAGTATGATGGCTCATGATGACTGAACTGATAATTGTAGGTTTGTACTGATAGAAAGCTATAAAATAAAATTTTGAAAAACATCCACAGTATTCACTTTATAATGAAAATGAATTATTTTATCAGGAGAGGTTTTATACCTGTGTATGCATACTAAATAAGCATGTTTTGGTACATTTTAAGTCTTTGAAATAAGCGAGATGACAGGAAATGAGAGTAGTAATTATCATGGTTAGTGCTTTAAACACCTACGCCAACACAATACCTTTATTAATACCTGCAGTGAGATGTACAATTCCTTAACTTGCATTTAATTTTACTGTTTCCTGTTTAACACAAACAGTTAAAAATGTTCCTAAACAAAGGTCAACCAACGTAAAACTGTCTAAAATGGTCAAAAGTATGATTTAAATTACAAAATACAGTCAAAAGATTGTATTAATTGCAATTTCCTGGTTTTCAGCATAAATTGGTCATGAAATGTGATCTGATCAGAACCATAATCTGATCAAATTATAATAACTAAAGCTGATAAAACACAAACAGTTGTGATTTTTCATGTCGTTGCTGAACACACTCATTAAGCATAAAGTGTGATAGTGGAAAGAACATGCTTCAAATGTCACCTAACAGGTGTTAGCAAACCTGGAGTGCAGTCAATGAAATGAGGGTGGAGGTGTGGTTTAGAACTAGTTTGACTTTTAAAAACACTTTGTCAGTGTGCTGATCACAAGCAGCATCGGCTGATGTGAACCATGCCAAACTTACATTGAAATACAGTAAAATGAAGGACTACCTGAAGATAGTAGCATTGATCTGTACAATCTGTACATGTATGCTATCAAACTGAGTGACAAGACGCCAGTGTTAGCTGCAAATATCAGTCAAACCCTAATGTTGGTGTGTGTATTGTGTTGACCCTGTGCTGTGTGTTGTAATTTGGTCAGTGTTTCCTTCCCTCACACCTCCATGATGCAGAAGGTCACTAAGTGTACTCGACATGTTTCCCTCCTCTGCTGCCCGTCTTGCTGACATATCTGCCCTCACTCCCGTACTGCTTTCTCTTCTCCTCTTCTCTTCCCCTGTGTGTGTGTGTGTGTGTGTTGCCTCTGGGAAAGGAGTATGTGACAGTCGGCCAGTTAAATCAGATTTATGGGATGCCAAAGGTGGAATCGTCCCCTACCTCTCCGCTTCGCCAGCCGCTGCAGTCTGGAGCAGTAGATCCCGCCTTCTCCTGCCTCCCCTCTCCTCATGGCTCCTCCCTGTCTCTCTCTGTGGAGGTGTGTGCCGTCCTTCCCTATTCTTCTCCTGCTAAATGTCTGTGTGGGTGCACTTGTTTGAGAGTGTCAGAGACTAGTTTGTTTAAAGCTGGGGTGACCAGTTCTGATCCTTGACGGCCACTCTCCTGCTGGTTTCCCAGCTTTCCTTGCTCAACCCACTGCTGAATACCTGGATCATGTGTGTTCAGCCAATCAGAAGCTGTAAGTGCAGTAATGGTTGGAAAACAAGCAGGACAGTAGCACTCGAGGACCAGAACTGGCCGCTCCTGGTTTAAAATAATAAGGTCCTACTTCGGCCTGGAATTACAGCCAAATAACCCATTCACAGTGTCTGAGGTATTTGATGAGAGATTGACTCAAACCTGCACTTCTTAACAGTATCCTTCTGTCTAAATGATGTCCTGTTTACCTAAACTCACGAGATCTTTTTGTAGGAATGGTGTTGTTCTTCTTGTTCTTGCTAGGAGAGTAAACCAACACTTAAAGAGGCAGCCGCCTGCGTTTTTTTCCTCTTACAATCTCCACTTAGTCTGTATTGCTTTATTTTTCACTTTGCACTCTGCAGTTCTGGTTTGGAGACTACATTTTTACCAATGACATTAAACTTCCTCCTGCCTTCTCTAAATGAAAAAAATCTCTCTGCTTCTAGCTGGAAAAAAAACAACCTCCTCCAGATGACATCACCTTGAGGAGTATTTCAGTTTAAACTATGTCATCTTGTTGTAATGGAGGTTTGTTGACATGTCCCTTCAGAAATCATTTCAACTAAAAAATAAACTTCTGCAGGTGATGTCATCTAGAGGAGATATTTTAAAATGGGGACGACCGAGTGAAGATTAATAGCATTCATATGTACATACTCCCTGTAGAAAGCAAGTTGAAAATCGGTGAAGTCGCATGTTAAGACTTTTTGTTTCTGTCAGTACTGAAGCCTGTGAAGACTCAGGTGATGTTTAGACTCAGTGACGCTGTTACTGTGTTGTTATGTTTGAAACATCATGGTCATACCACAGATTTTACTAATGTAATCCATCATGTTTGATGATCATGTGGAATAATTTTAGCCTCTGTATCTTAAAAACCGATTGTGTTGCACCAGAACTGAATTTGCTGTAATTAACATGCTCTCACTTCAGCCGGGAGAAGAGAAGTGTTGTACCATTGTGTTTAACATGGCGCGTTAGCATAGCTGCATTATATAAGCAGCGTGCCTCGGTCAGCACTGGAAAACAGAGGAAGGAAAGTGAAGTAAAACATAAATCAATGTTCTTATGTGAAACTGGGTCATTGCAGCAGGAACATAGAATTAAAATACAGACGTGTAAAAGAGATTTAGTAGCTGGGGGGTTAGGAAGCATAATGCAGCAACAATAATTTATTGCAGATGTTTAAGAAGAATTTGAAAAGTAAAAGAAATGTTTCTACCCTCTTCGTGCTGTCTTTGGATGCTTTCTAATCTTTTTCTTTTCTCTTCTCTTCTCTTCTCTTCTGTTCCTCTCTGCTGCTCCTCTCTGCGCTCTCCAGTACCAGTGTGAGAGCAGCAGGCCTCACCGCCACAAGCTAGATTTAGAGCAGTGGTACCAGGAGCTGATGGTTGGCTCCAGCCAGCTCTGTCCTCCTCCTCTGCCAGCAATGTGTCTCTCAGGCCGCAGACCTGTGCTGCAGGTAGAGGACCTTCTTCCCCCCTCCCCAGTCATCTTTTTGGCTTTTAGCTGCTGCTTGTGACTCACATCTCTACAGGGAATCTGTGTATGTGTGTGTAAATGTGTTGTTTGAATGTCGGGGCTTTAAAAATGCTGCATTCATGTTGTGTGAAAAAGTGGGTAATGACAGTCACTGCTCTTGATGCCTCTTGACTGGAAACAATTGTGATTTTTTTTTTTATGTCAAGTTTAATGAAGGTTTTAATTTCAACCTGACAAATGAAAACAAACTGGATTCATGTATTGTGAATGAAGTTTTTTTTTTTTTTTTTAGGAGATGTTGCAGGTGACAGCTGCACACTGGAACCTTTTTATTTCAGTGTTTGCTTTGGTGTGAAACATCACTGCTTTAAATAAGTTAGAATGTGTGAAACATTTTAACGCTGTGACTCTTAATGTTGCAGATCTTACCTTACTGAACGTGGCATTAACTTGAGTGGCCTGGTCAAAGAACTGTTGAGTGTACGACACTAAGCTCCCATTTCTACCTCCTGTATTATCTTTGATGATTGGAACTTGATTCATTCCTTAATTAATTTATTCTAACATTAATGATCAATACTACTCACAGCTAATCATGCTTTTAACAATCATTAACCACAGTGGCATTTGTGTTTCTAATGTCATTTGAACGCTCCATCTGTAGGTCTGTGCTAATACGTAGTATCAATCTTTCTTAATCTCCATATCTTCAACCTGTATGCTTCCTCCATCAGGTGTTCCGCTCCAAGCTGGACAGCGACCCAGGCCTGTCTGTTCATCAACCTAAATCGGGCTCCTCGTCCCCTCTGCAGCATGGAGCAGCAACACTGGGACGCAACACAAGCTCCAAGGTGGGACTGGCTACTTGTTTTCAACATGTTTTAAATCTTCATCTTCTTTGTGGATGCTGGCCACAATTCTAAAATCCACATGATGACTTAAAACCAATATGCACCTGTTTGACATTTAATTCTCCCCCTGGTGCAGCAGAGCCACCTGCTGGTGGCCAACCGGACAGGCAGTCTGCCCAGGAACCTGGCTGCAACCCTGCAGGACATCGAGACCAAGCGACAACTCGCTCTGCAGCAGAAAGGTGACTGACTGGGTTTATTTCCTGAGCTTTCCAGAGCACTAATAAATCACGAGACAGTGTTCATCATCATTTAATACGTGTGTAGCACCTGTCTGAACGCCACACAGACCTCCTACACTGCTGCAAAAAAATCTTTCCACACATCAGAGGCACAGTTTTGGATTTTTCAAGCACGATTTTGAACTTTGAATTTGAATTCAATTTGAGTTCACATTGGCAAATGCACAAACATAGAATGTAGAATAAATAAAAACATGAATGTGTAACCAGTACCCAACTGTACGTTGGCTACCATAATGTAATATGCCGCTAGGTGTACACCAACATTACAACTGAGGCAAATATGTTACTGTTACTCTGTAAAGAAGGTGAAATGTGACAAGATGTCTATGTAAATCAGAACCTACATAAGTACCTCAATGTGGTGTCAAGACCAGCTTGAAAATCCTGAACCATTCCTTTAAATCAATACTTATTTCTTAGCTATCTTATACATCCTTCTATTCAAATCAATATTCATCACCTTCAGACATCGTTTCCTCCTCCTACATCATTATATCATTGCTTTGATACACTGTATGATGACTCTAAATAATAACATTTGTTCTGGCTCTAATTTTCTTAAGCGTAAATGTAGTTTTGAGATTTAAATCACAAAATTAAACTAGTTTTTCCTCAGATGTCCTTTAATGATGTATTCTTGCATAATTCAACCTCCTTAGGCCTGGAAAAAATTAGTTTTGCACTTTTGTGGACATAGTTTCATAATATGTGATTGTTGACAGTGGGGTAGAAGTAGACATTGCTTTATGGTCACAAGCAAGAAAGACTGGGAATAACACATTTAGGTTAAACATGAGCTAAACTACTCAACTATTCCTAAGAGATTAAAGATTTTATATATTTATTACAATGCATGCATTTAATGTAGCTTCAAATGTGTTACATAAAAAAGAAGACAGACAACAACAAAAAAGTGCCAGCTGCAACAATAGCAAATGATATACATCTGATATAAATGTTATACGTGCATGTTAAGAAATAATAACTATAATAATGAGTAATCACTGCAGTAGATCATTAAATATTTATTTTTAAAAAGTATTCAGTAGGATACTGTTTGGTTTCATTATATTCTTGTTAAGTTGTTGGTTATTGTTAAATGCTAACCTGTTCTTCTTCACTGAGGTGTTCATCGGTGCCATTTTAGAATAAAACATTGTAGCTCACGTGCCTCACGTGCTGTTTGTCTGAATGGATCAGGGTAAAGCGGTTTGGTGTTTTAGCTCAGCTGGCTGCCGCCCGTGGGTGCTGGGCCGCAAGCGTTTGTCAGTGTCTGCAGTTCAGGTGTCTCCCTCACTTCTGTCTTTGTCTTTGTGGATTTGTCTCTTCCTGCACTGTTGTACCACAGAGCCCCAGACCTCCAGACAGATCACCATAGAGGAAAGCTCAGCAGGTAGATGGATCACTGCGTCCAGGAGTTGATATGTTTCATGTCTTCATTTGTTTTTTCAGTGGGATTCATCCTGATTTCCTGATTTTCATCTTCTGTCTCTTTATTCAAGTGTCTGAAATTAACAGGTTTTCTTTTTTTTTTGTCCTGCCGAGGCTCAACAAACAAAACGGGCAACAATAATCTCTCGTTCAGATGTCACCCTGCCTGTTTTATTAATGTATAATTCATCTTTCAGATAAATTGAGCTGAAGATGCTGTGTATCTAGAGCAGCCAATCAGGATCTTTTACACTTCAACATGGGTAAAGACCAAATCTGAAGTTGTCTCCAAAAGTTAAGCCGGTCTGGCAGGTTACTTACTATTGATTTATCCATCAAAGTTCCCATTCACCAGGACTTGACACTTAGCTGCTGTTTAATTTCAGATCCTGTCTTTACCCAGACCTCCTCTCTTCATCCTTCGCTCTCTTCCATCTCTGCTATGTCATTAATTTTTCTCCTCAGAAGATTTCTTTTCATCTTTTCTTTTTTTTTTTGTCTGCAGCATTGAACCGTCTTTCTTCTTCCATCAATCTTCTATGAATGCTCCTGCTAGTGGAGAATAAATCTTGCATGTTCAGTTCAGCGCGCTCCTCCTTTGGAGTTACTGACCTGAGCCCCTCTTTTCACATGTGTCTGCCCATTACCAGGCGCCAAGCAGCATGGATTTGGAATGTGAGAAGTTAGATTCCTAACTTTCACTCCAGCTTTGTGCTGATGGGCCTTTTTTTGGGGGGGGGGGTCATCTTTGAGCTAGTGATTCAGACAGAGCACATACAGTACTCGTATGTGTGGGGCATGGTTTCTGGTCTTGTAGTTTATGGGCTGGTGCTGGTTGTACGTTTAGTGGGTCCTCAGTTTTAGATGCTTGGGATGTTCTGCTCTTCAGCTACGTAGCTTGCCGGTTTGTGTAGGAAATAAACAGAGCTTCGCTGATGGTGCTGCCTGTAGGATTGAAGTCGAGTCACTGTGACATCTTCCAGTACTGATCAAAACCAGAACAAACCCACTGATCACACTCTATCCTGCCTCCCTCCAGGTCAGCAGGTGATCGAAGAGCAACGTCGCCGTCTGGCCGAGCTGAAGCAGAGAGCGGCAGTGGAGGCTCAGTGCCAGTGGGAGGCGCTCCACGGCTCTCAGCCCCACCTCATGACCTCGCCCTCCTCATCGCCTTCCTATTCCCCCGTCATGTCCTACAGCCCCGCACTGAGCCACAGCTCTGTGGGGCCCCCTCCTCTGGTTCACCACTCCATCCTGCACCACCAGCCCCCGTCAACCGGAGAGCAGCCCTACGACACACTGAGCCTGGAGAGCTCCGACAGCATGGACACCAGCGTGTCCACGGGGAACAACTCCGCCTGCTCGCCAGACAATATGTTCAGGTACAACAGAGGGCAAGACGCACAGGCACAGAGTGAAATGTAATTCTTGTCTGGTGTTATCGCTAAATGTTGTAATGAGGATTCACAATATTTGATTCATTTTATCTTGTATAGCAAATGTCAGAATTAATGCTGAACTGATTAGTCGTGGATCAACAGAAAGTTCAGGGCTGTCTCCCCTTGCTCCTCTGTAGTTCAGACCCTCAAGTAAAATAATTTAAAAGTTATTACAGAAACTGACTTTGACTCCTGTGTTTATATCTGTGCCTCATTCCTGAGCTCAGAACGACACATCAGCTCATCTCATCAGCTTGTTATAAAAGTCGTTTCGGTAAGTTTGTCTGAAATAAAGAAATGCAGGTTTTATTTGGCCTTAGTGAAGAAATGCTGGCTTGCTTCTTAAAAAAGTGTTTCTGTGATTGGAGGCTGTTGTGTTTGCGTTAAGAAAACAATTTGACTCAGTGTAGTCATCCGTAAGAATGGAAGCTCGGGAGTTGCTGATGGAGCTGTACTCCTTTTTTTTAATAGCGAGCTTAACATGCACAGTGCTGTAGGGAAAACACCCAGCTGTAGAGAAGAGACTGATTAATAATTGTTAGGACTTCCTCAAACACTGAATTAAAAATGTTTTTTAAAAAGGAGGTAGGAACTGGGTCAAGAGCACAAGTGAAGACTTCAGTACTGTTACTAGATCATTTCAAATCTTCACTAGTTCAACAGCATCCAAGGCTGCAGTCATAAAACGTTCTCTAGATCCTTACTGATAGCTCAGTGGGTAGAGCAGTCGTCTCCCAACCCAAGGGTTAGCGGTTCGATTTTCAGTCCCAGCAAGCTACATGTCGAGGTGTCCTTGGACAAGACACCGAAACCCCCGTCCAAACAACAATTTTCCCAAGGGGATCAATAAAGTATTCATTATTATTATTATTATTATTATTATTAAACTGCAGTTAAAGTTAAAGCTAAAGACGTGTACTGACACACACACAGACTTTTAATCGTCAGCCTATACCAGGATGCTTCAGTTACAGCATGTCTCTATCCACAGGTCGGCTCATTTGGAGACCATCTGTTTGGGTGACTTAGTATTACCACAGTGTTACCACAGCGTACACCACAGCATGTTCTGAGCAAAACCCATTTGTTCACATCTCCTTTACAGCTCTCAAGAGTCGCATTGCAAAAACCATTAGTGCTCTTTTCTTTTAGATAACATTAATGGCATTTGTTCTGTAATGAACAGTGTTCAGTGGAGTCAGGAGCGAGGGGCGTAATGGTAAAGAAGGAGAAGATTTTATGAGCCATGTTTTGGTTCATAACAGTGTATCTGTAACTCTAGGTGGTCGGTACTGTATTGTAGTAGTTGTTGCGCTCGGAAACAAAAAATGAGACCGAACCACAATATAAACGTCCACAATCTCATCATAATAATAATAATAATTGATTCTTTGAAGACGGGCTGTCCCCTTGAGGCACCAAGGATTCACGGTTCAGTGTCTTGTACAGGGACACTCGGGGAGGGACCAGGAAGCGAACCACCACCCCTGGGGTTCATTGACATTTGGCAATTGCCAACTGCTCTACCTACTGCGCCACTGTCACGCCCTGTAAATATCGATTCTTAAACTGACATGACAAGACGGGGGTGTTCTTGAAACTCACCCAAAAATAAAAAGAAATATAAATAGTCCTTATAAGAACAAATAAATTAAAATATCTTCACATTTGGTCATCTTTGGTTTGAGACAGCCGCACATCACACAGTGCATACCCACACAAAGTTATAGTGACTTGATGTCATACAGTTGACATTGTTTCAGACAGATGATGTCTATATTTCATCACATTCCCACACAGGTCCTCTCAGCACATTAACGTACAGTATAACCATTTACCTGTTTGAAGCTCTGCAGATGATTCCCACTCTTAGTGGGAATTCACATTGTCACCGAGGTGTGAGCAGCACGTAAAGGCTACTGAAGCAACATTTCATTCAATTGATTCAGTTAATTTGTAGCGGGTGGGAGACGTGATACCAGAAAGCTCAGTGACACAGGGAGTCAGATCAATCATTACCAGTACGAGTCAGTGTGGACTGATACATGTAATAAAATGGAATTCTGTCTGCAGTGTATGATGCTTGAGTCATGGATGTAAAAAAAAATATATATAATAAAAACGCTTTTTATGTAAAATGACCTTTAGAAGAATCAGACTAACTCAATCAAACTAAATCCTTGATGTTTAGCTCTTTTCTAAGACAGTGTCGCCACTACAGGTGCTCAGCATATGACAAATGTTGAGTGGTCCCATGTCGTACAGTTGAACAGTGCACTAATGGAAAACTTCACATTAAAAGCTCATATGTTACTTTTTCCTTAGATTTCCTCCAGGAAAGTCAGTGTTCATTAAAATGTGAAATTCAGATTATTAGTGTTTCTGCTGCTGTTCAGTAGAAATTAAGAGATTATTTTGAATTCACTTTCAGAGAATTGTACATCGAACAATTAGACATTTGTTGAATTCATAGGGAAATTAATTCACAAACGGTGTCTGCTGAAATCACATACACCTACATTGTCTATTGATGGAACTCTTCATTGAAATAAAAGTTTACTTAACTCATATGCTGCTATGTAATTGTTCAATGTAAAAGTCGTTGTAGATGTTTTTTTTGTGGCTTTGTTAACTCTTTTGTTGTTGCCGTGTTTGACACAGTGTCGGGGGAGTGGACGCGCTGAAGATTGAGGAGATGGAGAAAATGCTGAAGGAGGCTCAGCTGGAGAAAGCCAGACTTATTGAATCACGGGTGAGACACAACTTTGAACAAGTGTTACAGCATCACAACTTGATTATCCCGAATCCATACGTGGTGATTGAGGGGAGTTCTTACAGTGCTCCCCCTCAATAGCTCAGCACTGAGCATGCACTCGAAAAATAAAGGTTCATGACAGCAGCTCCATCCTTTAATCCATTTTTATTGGCCTCCATGTTTCATCTTTGTCTCTTTGTGGCCTTTCTCTTGTTACTTTTAGGTTTTCTCTGCTGAGCATCACTTCATTCAATTGCTCTTTTCAAAATTTTACTTTCTGTCTTCTCATGCACTTACTTATAACACAAGTCAGAATTTCTTTACCTGATCAAGTTATTAATTGTTGCCTTCTTCACTCCGTACTGTAAATACACAGTATATACTATGTCTGCAGAGTCGATCACTACCTCGCCTGCTGTTTAAATAATCGACCAGTGAGGTGAAGGTGCATGGCGTGCAGCAGTGCAAGTTCATGGGCAGCTCCCAGGGAAAAATATGCATAAATGTATGAATGTGAAGTTGAGTTCTGGCTAGGAAAAAAATGACAGGAGCATGTTTTCCCATCAAACCCCCTTCCATAGATCAAAAAAATATTAATGAACGCTCTATCCTCCAGGAACGAGAGAGCCTGGCTCGCCGTCAGATGTTGGAGGAAGAGAGGAGGAGAAGGGAGGAGGCGGAGAAACGGCTGCAGGATGAAACTTTCCATCGGCAGCAGCTAGTGGAGAAGGAGGTCAGGATGAGGTCCAAGAACTTCTCTCAGGTCAGTAATATGAGATGTAATTGAGTCTGCATGGTGGAAAATGAGTTCACCTGCCTGTTGACAGCTTGACATGGTTTCACAGAAGGTAGTTAATTGGATATTTTAGACTGGTGCTGCTTGTAAATGTAAATTTGTGCCAATATTCAATATGATTACAAACCAAGATTTTTCAGTATTTCCCTGTGAAATAGCCTTGAGACCATCAGAAGACAACATATCCATACCCCCCGCCCCTTAACCTCCCTGTCTTTGTAACTCAATCCAGGCCCGTCCTATGACTCGCTACCTGCCCATCAGGAAGGAGGAATTCGACCTGCGCTCTCATGTCGAGTCGTCGGGCCACAGCGTGGATACCTGCTACCACGTCATCATCACTGAGAAGATGTGCAAGGGCTACCTGGTCAAGATGGGTGGCAAGATCAAGTCCTGGAAGAAACGCTGGTTCGTCTTCGACCGCCTCAAAAGGACCTTCTCCTACTACGTTGGTAAGAACTGTTTAATCCACAGGATTCCCGTTTGCATTTGCTGCCTATTACTGTAGTGTTTTCACTCTATATGCCTCAGACTACACACATAGTCACATACTTTCTCACACTCTTGAAGCAGGAAGAATGAGTTTCCCTCACTTACAGCTATGGGAACTGAGCCATTTAACAGCCGAGTCAATCTGTGGTCAGTCTCGATACAGTAAAGATAACTAAATAAATGTTACTGGTTACAAATTTGTGTTGTCTGTGGAAGAAAACTTCTCACATGTTAAACAACTTATAAGTGAATATTGACACAACAGGAACATCTCGAGGTTCAGTGTCTTCCCCACGTATGCTTCAGAAGAGGTGAGGGATCGACTGACGACCCCATTACCTCCTGATCCACAGCCAACCCACACTTCCAGGGCAGGCAGACTCTAAAGCAGCCAACCCATAATCCAACTCTGTGTAGGTTGTACTGGTGTGTGGACAAAATAAGTATTTATTTAAGTAAAAGTATCCATGTACTGTTGTGAAATAGTAAAATAAAAAATTTACAAAATGTCAAAATGCTTTTGAGCACTTTACTATGTTGTATATTATAGGATTGTTAATAGTCCTGCTGTAACTTGTGCAGCATTTTACTGTGTCGGTAAGGCTGTTAATGGTGAACTGGTTTCAGATGTAAAGTAGCAGAAATGTTCCTGCTGTGGGTGAGTGACAGCGAGAAACACGCGTCCTCCAGACCTTGAGCAGCGGTGCATGTGCGTAGCGCGCACGGTCGTGTAATTTGATCTTTGCCGCCATGAGCTCTGGGACACTTGTTTGCCTGCCGGGGGCCTTTGAAGTCCTCAGAAGGTTCCGCTTAAAGCTGCTTAAACCATACCTTGTTGAAAGTGAGCCAGGGTGAGGAGGTGTACTGAGATTACTTTGGCGGTAGTTAAAATGCACGTACTGTAGAGCCGCGCTCTCTGAGGAGGCCCAATCGAGCTGCACCGCTCGCCCTTGTCTTTTGACCTTGAGCAGCGATTGAGGAGAGGTGACGAGCATAAGTCATAAGTAATGCTAATTGGCATGAATTAACCTCAGCCACATGAAGAGTGCTGATAATCGGCAGATGCCGTGTAAATGAGATGCAAATGCAGGGCTATTTGAATGCTAAAGAGGTCATTAGCAGATAATAGCTGCGTGTTAAAAGGAAAGTGTTATTCCTCGAAATGAAGCGCTGCCTTTCTACCTACTACTCTTAAGTTGGCTTGTGGAGTGTTTGTGCCTGGAGGTAGAGAGGGGTGTTGAGTTCCCTACCGGTTCCTTACTGCAGTTCTGCAGTGGCTGATGAAACAAACTGCAATGATGTACCAGAGTAGCGTAAGAATGCAGTCAAGTCTGAAAATACAATGAGAGCACCATTGGTTTAAAAAACAAGAAAAATAGTGCTGTGCTTGTCATTTTCCATCTGTAATCAGAAACCATAAATTGGTCATGATCAGTTTTGTTTTGTTTTGAATGACTGCATCATGTGTTACACTTGTTATTCTAGGTGACTTCGAAGTGATGCGCTTTGGCTTCTCTTAACCCAGAAAAGTCTGTCGTTGTCAGTATATTTCAGTCAGACCAAACTCGCATTATTTTCCTTCCCACAGATAAACATGAGACCAAGCTGAAGGGTGTGATCTACTTCCAGGCGATAGAAGAGGTGTATTATGATCACCTCCGCAGTGCCACAAAGGTACGCTTTCAATCAACTCCCAGCATCATCGTTTTCTCTTTTATTTCACAGGTTTGTCCAGTTTCACGCCTCATTCTTCATGTTTCTGCTCATTCTGTGTCTTTGTTTTTTTGTTGTTTATTTTTTATTTTTTGCTTTGGCCGGCTGCTGTCACAGAAGGGATTTTTCAGCCTCAGTATGACCAGTGTATGTATCCGTGCTTGCGTTTCACCCATCTAACCCCACTGAATCCTGTGTGTGCCCTAGGTGTTTAGTGAATACTGACTGTGCACCACTACAGGATGTATTTTGTGACCTGAAATAAGCGGAGAGTACGTTGGTTTGATTTGTGTCAGTTTGTAACTTCAGATGTTAATCCTGCTTGATCCCTGTGTCTATCCCAGTGATCCCAGTGTTCACCAGAGGAGCAGTTAAAACAGAGGCTTCTGCTCTAGCAGAGAAAAATAACCTTACTACAGTTTCTTTTGTAAATTTGTGTATAAAATACACTGAGTAGGGAAATCCAGCTAAGGGCATTACCTCATGCTGCAGTTTTTAGTCATTAGTTTTCAAAAGTAAAACCCTGTTTTTTGTTTCTACTACCTGCTGTGTTACCACACAGGTTGTAGTTTGTGGCTGTGTTGTTGGGCGTCTTGCAGCTTGACTTGAGCCACATCTTGTCATTTTTTAAAATCTGCAACATAAAGTTGAACTGCTGCTGCCTTCTCATCTTCAGTGTGTGTGTGTGTGTGTTTGATGGCCTGTCACGGTGCACAGCAGTCCAACTGTGTGGCTCTGATCAAC
Source organism: Sandelia bainsii (assembly GCA_032362345.1). NCBI lineage: Eukaryota > Metazoa > Chordata > Actinopteri > Anabantiformes > Anabantidae > Sandelia > Sandelia bainsii. The sequence continues at coordinate 23,380,273 of JAUMHL010000005.1, forward strand.
TCCTGCAACTTTGATTTTACTTGTCACTTCCAATGTCACATAGCAGAAGAGGAGAATCTTGAAAGTCTTGTGCACTTAAATGTAGCACAGACAGAAATATGAAGGTTTTGAGAAGCAGTAGTGACACAGATGAGTGGAACATGTGTGTAAATTAAATGTGCAGTTGCATGATTGGCTGTTCTTCCGCAGCAAAACAACTTCACAGGGAAACACCTGTGAGAGATAATTTTTTGTGTATCGGAACAGATGATAAAGCGGAGAACTGAAGGTTTTACATTCTTATTCTCTTTCCTTTTCCCTCCCTCAGAGCCCCAATCCCTCCCTGACCTTCTGCGTAAAGACACACGACCGCCTCTACTACATGGTGGCCCCCTCAGCGGAGGCCATGAGGATCTGGATGGATGTCATCGTCACAGGAGCAGAGGGATACACACAGTTCATGAACTAAGAGATGCGTACAGAGCGCTGAGAGCGCAGGTGATGAGCTGATACGGCAGGGACTCACAGACATCACAGACTCTACAGGCCCCCTCCCGTTTCCAGTCCACAGCGGACACAATGCCTTGTTTGTGACTTTTCGTTTTTTTAAACTCACAATTTGATTTTACTTCGTAGACGATTTCACCTCCACATTTTCTGTGTGATTCTGTTTGGATTGAAAAAGGGAGCCATCGGAGGAGACACACACACTTACACACATTTCTGTATATAAACCAAAATGTCAGACTTTAGAAAAGCCTTTCTATATTGCCAAATGGAGATACTGTAGTTACCGTTTTTGTATTATTTGTTTCCTTTCTTTTTTGTCTTTTTTTTTTTTTTTACAGAGAAAATTGCCAAATGACATAATACCAATGTTTTGTTTGAGTGTTCCATCGTGACTGCTCAGTTTAGACAGAGTTTAAAAGAATGTTCAATCAAAAGGTTCAATCATCTTAGAAATATATTTAAAAGAATCATATTCAAAATGTCGTACAATCTGCGAGATGTAATAGAAATGAGTCGGTCAGCGGGGACTGGAGCTGGTCTAAACGGTCCAGCACATGTGAAACACTGTAAAGCACTACAGCCTCCACTTCACCTCAGTGGTGCTCTCAGATGGGAACACTAACACTAAAGCAAGTGCAACATATACAGCACAGCACACAAAGGGTATCAACAGTTACATTCTAGTCATTCTTTCACATAGGTTTACCAAAGTTATTAGAGGTATTTTGTAAGACTCAGGAGTTCACGCTGCAGTTCTGTCTATGGTTCGACCAATACAGAGTTTGGAAAGCTGGTACTAATGTTAGTGTTGTGGCTGCTAATAGGCAGCTGCAATATTCGAAAAATACTTCTTTCTAAGATAAAAAATACTTTTACTTTAGCAGTTAGATTTCAGTTAGTCTGATGCCCCCACCTAACCCAGAAATATGAAAATAATGTGGATTATTGGTGGTAGTCGTATGCTAAATGAAGCTAGGACAATTAGCCTAACTTAGCATGATGTCTGAAAACAAGTAGAAACAGTTAGCATGGCTCTGTTTAAAGTATAAAAAAAGACAAGTTGTGATTCAGTGGGGATACTTTTTGGCTAGGCTAGTGATGTACTCTGTCTTCTAGTCTTTATGCTAAGCTACGCTAAGCTAACTCTCTTTGCGCTACCTGCTTTCTTGCTAATAGAAGAAGATTGAAGGCACGCTCAGTAAATGTGAAGCTACAGCCAGCAGCTGGTTAGCATAGCTTAGCATAAAGCCTTAAAGCAAGCAAAAACAGTTAGTCTGGTGCTGATCTCAAACAAAGTAACATGTTATGGTTGGTATAATTGGTTGGTATGTTTTGACCAAAGCAGATTTTTCTCATTTTCAGTTTTTTTGCTAGGCTAAGCTAATGGCTTGCCAGCATCATATTTCGTGCACAGACACCAGACTGTTATCAATCCTGTTTTTAACAATTTGCAATGTAACAGAAAGTGGTCATTCCATCATATCAGCTGAAGGACTTAACAGATGGTGTCCAACACTCAGAAAACCGTGTATATTGGTCTAACCATAGCTGCCACATTGTCAGTAGACTTATATGCATATGTTGAATGGAAAAATCCCACCGTGTCTGTCTGATGCCGTTTTGTTTCCAACTCCAGGTGCAAACTGCATATCCTGCATATCTGTGTGTGCACACATACAAACAAAAGAAGCTTATCTAGTTGCCAAGTAGCCTTTAGCTAAGTTGATGATGTGACTACACTGCTGGGAAGCAGCCATCATCACCGCCAGCCTAAAGCAACAACTACTACTAGGGGGGCGCTACGGCGACCACTCCAACACAGCATCAACAATACGGACTAATGCAATTCAGAACTGTGCCTTGAATATGTGTTGTTATTGATGCTGTGTCGAGTCCAGTGCAGCCTCGCTGGAAGGCTACAGTTATATCAGTGCATCTTAATTTGTGTTTCTGAGCTGTGGACAGATTAGCATATGTTTTTGTACTTTATTATGGAGACATCTGCCTGGCTGAGATACCAGAGGCCCTGATCACACTGGGGAATCAATTAAATAACCATCATTATCACACTCTGAATGCACAAAACAATAAAGACATCAGTTTGTTATTAAATGAGCATCTCCCCAATTTAATGTGATGATCACGTCAACAGGTAGCCCATTCAAACAATCTGCTGGGGGAGGAGAAAAAAATAAGCATGATGATGTCCTAGTGATGCCATAAGCATGATCTTAGTTTGAAATCATTTCAAAATAATGGAGACAAAAGGGGGGGGGGAAATCAGTTTTTGTTACGATGTCGCTGTTAAATGTGGTATTTTATTTGCCTTAAATGTAAAAAATCTACAGCTGCTGCCACATTGCTACATTCCATCAACAATGATCAAGTCTAACAAAACATCACTTTTCTGTTTTGAATCTCCACTGTGAGCTGAGGCTTGTGTGCATAAAGATGGAGAAGGATATGCAGGTTCAGCTTTAAGAGGCTGTAAGTGACCGGGACGCTCACCCAGCGTCTCCGTCGTCGAGCTGATCCACGATGATGATGTTGTTGTTGTTGTTGTTGTTCTGTATCTGCAGAAGCAGAGGACGGACTAACGCTGTGATGTGTGGAGCATGTTGTTTAGTCTCATGCGTCGGTACAGTAACGATAATTTATGGTTGTGGTGCCTGAGATAGTGACAAATTTACTTCTAAAAGTCAAATAGAAGACTAGTAAAAAGACCTTAATATATTCTGTCCCTCCCTCTCTTGCCTTTCAACACGTGCAAACCAAACTCTTCAACACTGGCACGGCTGTGTAGTCATGTGTGTTGATGGTAGATGGTACAGTATATACATGATGTTGAAAAGAAAGGAAACTTAATGTACTGCAAAGAGGATGCCTGAATGAAAATCTCTTACTATTGAAATGAAACTATTGTATGAAAACAAGTACAATTTTTACTTATGTCATTTTAGAAATTTTATTGTCAGTTACATATCAAATTATATGGTAGTGATGTATCAATCTACCTTTTTTTTTTTTTTTTTTTTTTTTACTGGTACAGCAGAACGCACACAAATGCACGCACACACATACAATAACTCAGCTTATTCAGCCATAGTTCACCAGACTTTTTTCTAGAAAGTAGTTCCTGTTTCTGTACCATTCACATACATACACACACTCACACACACACACGCAGAATCAATACTCAGACCATACTGTGTTATTGATACCCTGTATGTCACTTTCATGTATGAATAATATGGATTTTGTCCAATGTATTAAAAACACAACTGTTACAGAGTATATATATATTTTTTCAGTTTTTCTTGAATTCAGCTGGTTATAACGTGAAGGTTCCAGTGCGGACGAGCGAGATTTGTGGATTCTCGTTAAAGGTTCATTACTAACAATGAGGATGTCATAATGACGAACTCAACATGTGACGGAAAAAATGAAAACAAAAAACGAAAGCTTTATAAAAATGTTCCTAAAACAACAGGAAGTGGAATTCCCCTACAGTGACACAGAGCTAAGAAAAGTTTAAAAGGAGTTAAAAAAAAACGACACCAACAAAAGTAAAAAAAAATAAACACCTAGAAGCTTCTTTTTTTGACACAGTTATTCTTGTAACTGAAAGAGGTCCTGTCGGGGAATTGCTGATTTTTACAGCTCGTTGATGCTGTCACCTGGGGGGGAAAGGTTTATTGTTAAAGTGCACATACTGTGTGCATTTGCATTCAAAGATACTGGACACTGTTAATACTTTTAAGAAAAAAAAATTAGCTTTAAAGACGAATTTCACCGACAAGCTATTAACTATGGTTCTAGTTTGGGGGAGTACAGGTTCATGTGTATGAACAGAATTAAACTTCACTTCCCTATATGAAAATATCTGTTTCTTGCTGAAAACCTCTTCCAGAGGTCATTGTGGTTGCTCAAAATATGGAGGGTGTAATCTTGATTGACCTGCTCCTCCAGATGACATCATGTGGAGAGGTTTGTCAGCTAGAAGCAGGCAAAAGGATTAGTTTTTCAGCAATGCTATGACGTCCATATATTTTTTTTCCCCGTTTTTACATTAGAACAACTAGAAACACAAACAGGGGTTTCTTGGCTACTATCCTTCCACAAAGACCATTCCAGATCAGGTTTTTTTCGGGCTATGGAAGGATCAACCTGGCATCCAGTTGAAGCTGCCAGATGCTGAGACACGTCCTTCCTGGACTTGTTCCAGTGTCTCAACGAAGGAACTCCGAGAAATGTCTCAACAGATTTTGACAGGTCTTCCACTCCTGTTTTTGTACAGTACCGTAGGTCGGGTCAGGAACGTTTAATACCATTCATACACATGTATGTATTCTCCCAAAATAGAACTGTAGAAAGCAAGTTGAAAATCTGTGAAGTTGTTGTGGTGCAACAGAAAGATTTAATAAAGGTTACGTACTCTCTGCACAGGGGGAGGTGTAGTCAGTGGCTGCCTCATCACCTGGAAAAATGACCAAAACATAATCAGAAATACAGACTCGTGACAGTGTGCGAGAGCAGAAAGATGCATCCAGAGTCGCTGTCAAAAGTGCATCTCATATTAAGAAAAGATTCTTACTCGTCTGGTAGTAATCGTAGACTTTGACCACAGCTGGTTTAAGGTTCCTGACAGGCACATCTTCCTCCAGTGTCAAGCTGTACAGCTTTGTCTCGTCCTTCTTCAGCTGCAAACACACCCACGTCAACACGTTAACCTGTGTGTTTGGTTTGTTCTGAACATTGATTCATTCAGACATTCGGTCGGTGCTTCCTACCCCGTCTAAGTAGATATTGATAAATCCTTCCTCCAGGTCCACGCGTTTCACCGTGTTGTCGCGCTGCAGCTGTGACAGGACAAACACACACCATTACACGTGATCATAAAAAAAAACCAGTCCCAGGCTGCTTTAAGTTCTGTGTAACAACTGACCAGGTCCAGGGAGGTCTTTTGCAGAATGTAGCCAGACAGCAGTTTGATGTTGATGATCACCATGTTGGTTTCCTCTCTCTTGCCCTGGTACCTGTACGACACATACCGTGCATCCGTTTTAGGTCACGTGTGGTTTGCAGCTTTCCACTGAAGCCCAGACCCACGAATACTACAACCCATTAAAGCTATACTTGCAATGAAGTAGTATTTTTAAGCATTTTAAGTCAGCGGAACATGACCAGTCAACGTGAGCTCAGTCGTACACAAAATAGGCAACAAATCATCTCACACACACACAGTACCTGACGTGCACGAAGACGATGAGCTCAGGCCTGCTGACGTTGCACTTGGCCATGGTGTGTGTAGAGATATTGAAGGAAGAGAAGTCAGGGGGAGGGGGGACGTTGTAGTGCGTGGAGATCTGTGTAGGGACAGAGCATCATGAACCTCTGATCCCATTACACACACATCGACATCTAAACAGTGATCAACACAGTCTATTGATTGATTTTACATCTTGTCTTAAATGACTCTCACTGCTGCTTCTAGGAAATGATTATATTATTTTATTATTAATAATTATGAATGTGTTTGTTCAGTATAAGCAGCACCATATACACCCCCACAGATATAAGTACACAAAGTAAATACTCAAGTAAAAGTGCAAGTAATTGCCCAGAAAAATACTCCACTACACGTAGAAGTACCCTTTAATTTTCCTACTCAAGTAAAAGTACTAAATGTAACTTAAAGTACAAAAGTACTCCACTAAGTACTCCTGCTTAATTACTTGAATGCTTGCATCCCCAGTAAGCTGCTACAAAATATTAATGTGACAAGATTAATAAAACAACTTGAATTTAAATGACGTGTTTTGAACTGCACTGTAGGTGCTATACAAATAGTGTACTGTTACATGCTACATGTTATGTTTCACACTTATTTCCCATTTCATTGTCTTCATGTGCTCCTATGTCGTATATTATTGTGTTCATCCAGTGACTGACTGTACCTGTGCCAGCACACAGCCCTGCCCCTGGGCTTTGACTGTGTACTCTCCAGGGACCTCAGTCAGCTTCTCCTCCTGGTACAGCAGCCTGTTGTTCTGATCCACCGTGAACTCTTTGTTCAGGCCTCCTAACGACGTCACTGTCACTGTAGTGCTGCCCTCCTCGCTGTAGGTGGCAGCTCCATACTTAGCCAGTGCCTGGAGGGCCACCACCGTGTCCTGAGGAGCAGGGAGGTTAAATGCGGCAGGGTTAAAGGTTTCGTGTAAACCACTTGTGTGTGGTCGGTCCTACCTGTGTAGAAGAGAAGCCGCCGTAGGGGTTCTGCTGCTGAGTGAGCCAACGGACGATGCCGGAGGAGTAGTCCAAACCAAAGTCCGGCAGGTCTGGACCAGAGAGCAGAGCCAGCAGCACGTAGGAAGTCATCTCCACCTCCAGGGAGTCCAGGGTTGTCCCAGAAGCCCCGGCTCTGCTCCAGTGACGGGTGCCCCCTGCCAGTCACAACAGTCATAGAGAATATTCTTTCAGGGTGGAAATCTGTGTTTCTATATTTCATGTGTTTCAATCACACGTGTTCAGCAGCGATCACATGTAAATTAGACTTCATCGAATTTTATGTCTCGCTTTTATGTTGCACGGTGGCAGCAGTAAGGCTGTCCGCTGCGGAAGCTTTCACTGCCTCACCCTCTGTGCTGGACTTCTGGTGCAGGTATGTGAGGAGCTTGCTCATCATTTCCTTGTCTCCAGCCAAAGCGAAGGTGTAGGACATGAGGGCAGTGGTGTACAGGTTGTCCAGCTGGCCAGCCGCCGCCTCCCTCAGACAGTTCAGACAGTTCTGTATCGTCCGATCCTGTCACAAACCAAGCAAAGCTGCCAATTAGCTAGTTCAGGGTTAATCCTGGCAGCTCTCACGGGAGTGTGATCGCTTAGAAATGTCTTAAGCATGGTAAGTTATCTCAACAAATAAACTGCAATCAGACAGTGCTACTTTGTTTAACCTCCTGCCTACAAATAGGTATTTCTAAAAAATCATGCATTTGTAAAAAAAACCCATTTATTTAACTTAGGCGGTAAAGAGGACAGAAAATCTACCAGCTTTGGCCGTCCAATTATTTTAAACATGAACATGAATGAATACTTTAGAGCTGCAACATCAGGTCATCAGTGTCGTCTGAGGTGAACAGGGAGAGGGGCTGAAAAGGACGAGAGTGACAGACTCACCGCAGTGTTGCTGTCCAGCTCGAGCAGGGCGGCGGTTATGTACGCTGTCAGGGACACGTCGTCACTCACTCCTCCCTGGTGGAGACACAGCAGCGTGGCAGGAACGATCAACAAAGAAGCAGCACAACGTTGCACTTTGAACTTTTTTTGATGAAAGATTGTAACATTCAACAATGACACAGTCAATGAAGTGGATGTATTTGTTATCTTGTTATTTGGTCACTTTATATTTTATTCACATTCACTGGTATTTGCAGACATAGTATATTGTGGGAGTCTGTGAGAACAGACAATAGTTTCAGATGAAGCTGAATTAAAATTCTGCTCTTCATATCAACAGATATTAAAGCTGCAGTATGTGCATTTTTCATATATTATTTTTGTAGCAATAAGCTCCAAAAATTGTGGAGAGATGCTGCTGAAGCATCCTGTGAAGTCAGACTCGCACAGCAGTCTGGCAGCAGAGATATTTGCACCTAAAAGCTTCTGAGCGAGGCTCGCCCTTCTGACCAATCAGAGAATTTCTACAAATTCTGAAAGGTTTTGGTTTTTCCTTTAATATGTCACCTGTCTATAGTTTGAAGTTGTCATCAGCTAGTTATAAAACACAGGCACCTGGCTCCCCCCTTGTTAATGGTTAACAATAATTTGTGTGGGATTTTTCTTTGCTGTTCCCTTTCCCTACTCTGTGTGTGTGTGCTATTCCCCTGCAGACCTGGCGTGCTCTCCAATCCATGCACACTTTCACAGCTCTATGAAACTCTCCTCTGTGCTAATTGTCACACTGAGCTAATTATGTGACATTATTAACTCAGGAAAAATAAACTCAAGTGGGGATGTAATGGCTCCATTTCAAATGTTCAAACTGATGTCACTACCTTCATGCCATTGTGGAAGAGTTTCCCAACAGATCTGATGCAGCCGTCGGGTCGCTGGTGCCCCAGCAGCCACCTCTTCGCATAGGTAATGTGATCGGGATCAACAAAGATGTATGGTCTCGCCCCACCGAATGACTTCATCACAAAAGAGGTCAGCCTAGAAAGTCACGTACACATATTTGTCTTTATTTGACAGAGTTAGTAAGAACGCAGAGGGAGAAAAGAAGAAAAGAGGGGGAGGTGACATGCAGCAAAGGTGCCCAGTCGGACACAAACCGGGGACTCCGTGGTTACATGGCGTGCAGTTTACACATTATCACACTACACACTATTTAACCATCTATGTATGGGCTGGTAACCCCCAGATGAACCCAGCTCCGGGACAATTACATAACAGCCTCGTGTCTCACATTTAACACAGTGTTTGGCCTGAGCTGCATCTACGACAACACAATCATATTCCTCTGAGTCAAGTGCAAGTCAGCTGGAGCAGACAGAGAAGCAGCGAAGGTATTTTGGAAAATAAAATATCTGCATTGCATATATCTGGATGATTTTTTTGTAGTTCAGTTAAAATCGTTCTGAGGAAACCAAGTGTTTAGTCACATTACATGTTGTATTGCACTATAATCACTATTTTCAGCAGTTAAGCTGCAGGTAACACGCATGTCTGTCCAGACTCAGCAGATGCAATGAAATTCCCTCCACACACTTCTGAGTTGGCAAAAAAATTGGCACGATTGGACGATCGCTCCAGAAATTCCCTCATGGCATTCCTGTGATATCACATTCACAAGAATGAGATGGACAGGATGGATGTGAGGTCACAGTGACCTTTGAGCACCAAAAACTAATCAGTTCACCACCAAGTCCAAGTGGACATCTGTGCCAAATCTGAAGACATTCCCTGAAGGCGTTCCTGTTACATTGTGTTCATGGTAATGAGACAAATGTATGTACAACCCGAAAACAAGGGGCCAATGAGCTGGTCAATGAGTGGTCACTGTAGAGTTGGCTGATAAATCCCTCTGAGTTAGTGTCTTTAAACAACTCTTTGTGTGTTACACGTAGTCCTTTGAGCCATTACTCATATGAAACCAGCTTGAACTTAAAATCTACGTATGTGATCGCACCTGAACAAACTGTGGAAGTTCTACATCACTGTGTTCACTTGAACTGCAATGCGGTATGTGAAGTGATTTACACAATCCCCTCCAACATCCTGATGGAATTCTAATTAAACACTCGAGAGGCCTAGTTTCTCCTAAGCAAAAAAACAAACAAAAAAAACCACCACACACCCACACTCACCAACTGCCAAACTGCCCAGCACCCTTTCAAAACAGCAGTGGGTTTGTTAAATCCCTTGAGGCACTGTTCTTTGAGCCCATTAAATGAAAATATTAATATTTTCTGGCAGGTTCCCGATAAAGTCAATTATTAGGATGCTTGCTGATGCCAACACAGCAGAGAGGACACACTGTGTGTCTACCTCCCACTGTGTCTGCCTGTCATTTTCCTTTTCTCGTTATGTGAGATCGGAGCTGAAAATATTCCGTTTATCAGCAAAGCTCTAGATAAGTGTTTTTAAATGTTCTGTGACTACTGATGCAACTGCAGCGCTGTCATGGATTATATAATAATGGACTTATTATTTTGATATTTATGTCTTCAAAAATAAAGTTGTTGACAGGTGTGTAGGGAGATTTCCTCTCACCTTATCAGAGCATTATTTATTAGTTTTACTTATTTATGCTGCATCCATCCACCCATCAGCTTATACCTGGTTATCATGGAGGATCAGTTAACCTGAGCTGCATGTGGGAGGAAACCTTCTGAAGAGCCGTGAGACGCCAATGCTAACCACTGCACCAGAAGTGCTGTCCACAAAAACGCTTCTGGGCTTTTAATCCCTCTCTCTATCTTGTGTGTGTATCCTAAGTTTTTACTGACCAGGTGTTTCCAGACTCATCCCTCATCCCAAAGGCACTGTAGGAGCCGTCATTGTGCTTGTAGGTGAGCTCTCTCTGATATCCTACAACACATGAATAAAACACATCACATTCACATAATCACTCCATCAGCACCGGTAAAATAAAGTGTTACTGTAACCATTTACTATACATTCTATACATACAACTATAATATGAGAGCAGTGCAACTCAAGAGGGAAAGCAGGTGATTAAATGTTGTGTTTAAGCTTGTGTGTGTCATATCTTCAGCTGCTGCTTAAATATTAGACCCATCCTGAAGAACTTCATCACTCAGGTTAATAGAGATTTGAAAGATCTCACCGCTCTCCAAGAAGTGCGTTGCCCTGTCCTGGATCTCCTGGGTCAGCTGACCGGTGCTTTTCAGGTAGTTGAGGATGAAGATGTTGGGAGCAAACAGCAACATGTTCTGCTCCCCACAACCGTACGGCATGGCCAGGAGCTTGTGCAGGTTCTTCATGGCCCGACCCATCAGGTCACCTGCAGAAGAAGACACTGTAAGATTCTAACCAGCAAACAGGTACTAGGTCTTCATAGCAAAAGCTTAAATCATCAACGGGTTATGTCACTAACCGAGAACGGAGACCGAGGCTCTGGCTGATCCAGCCACAAACATCTCAGGCATCAGGAGAGAGATTTTCTTCTCTACTGGTCTCTCTGGAAACAGAAGATGATACATAGGTGAAAAGGAAGAGAGAGCAAAAGAAAAAAAACAACAATCAGGATTAATGAACAGAAACAGTTTCTGTGATTATTATATTGTGTTTGGATTATTACTACAAGCACTGACTTAATACTGACAAACAAAAACTGATGAGCAGCCAGTAACAACCGATCACCACTGAAGAACTTTATTATATTATTTAATGTATATATACAATAGGAATGTAATATATATATCTGGTGTCCTGGACCTGCTCTCTGCTCTCTAAATGACAAGGTAAAGATGGTGTGAGGCCGTCACTGACGCTCACCTGCAGGACAGAGGAGGGCGTTGTGACTGACCATCTGTGGCGTCCCTTCAGCCTTGTGGAGAGAGAGAAACAAAGAGACGGATTTCATCGCATCACCTGATAAATTCTGTGTCTAAGTTCAAAAAGTGATGACTTTGTGCTCGTGTTATTTTTGTTTTACTCATCAGTTTTAATGGGAGACGCAGGTGAAACTCTAAGCTGGTTCTAACGTTTTGTACACATCCGAGACAAAAAATAATCTGGATCTTTTCAATGATACTTGGAAATTGATGTTGATGTTCAAAGGATATTTAACATTTTCTATACTAAAATATACACTATGTTGATCAAAAAGCTACCTGCACACCTACAACCAGGTTTTTACTGCAATGATGTGTTTATTAGAAATAACATACTTAGTAGTAGTTTGCCAAAAATTAGGTCTTCAGTGTAATTGTCATCACTCATTTTCAGCTCTGTCATCGTTCCACCTGGTGTTTGTACCATGTGTGACAGTCACTGACCTCCACCAGCAGAGTGCGGATCACGGTGTCAATCTGACCCACGTCAGGGACAGTGGCCACCTCGTTACCGCATAGCCTGTCAGTCTTCAGGGCCTCTGCGCTGACCTTCAGATTTACGTTGCCTGTGTGCACACAAACACACAGAGCTGTTATCGATTATTGCTCCACTTTCACATTTTGCACACTGAGGCAAAACAGCCTCAACTCATAATTCTCCCCGTTCCTCCATCCCCTCCTCCCCGTGTTTTCCTACCTCCCCCCTTGTTTCCTATCTTATTTGCCCTCATTAATTCCCATTTGTTGCCTTATTATACTGCCTCTCCCCCGTACGGCTCAATCTCCCGCCCCCTCCTTTCTTTCCTTCACAGCCCACAATCCTTCACATGGAGGACAAGTACAGATCACCCCTCGAGGGAGAGGTTTCTGAGTGTTTCGTCAGAGACACTACCTGACTTGTTAGTACAAGTGATTGTCACCATTCCTCTAAGGGGGTGTTAGAGGAGTTCAATTTGACATTCATCAGAGCCTCATCTCCAAACCCCGCTGATGGAGGCTGATAGAAATCCTCTGCTATCAGGCAACAGCCGCCATTCTTTTCTTCCAGCGGTGCAGACGCAAGAGCCGTCAGGGCCCCTTAATAAGTATTAATTAGCTTGTTCTGTCTTATCTTTAATCGCTGGAAGTATAAGAATGAGATTGGGAGGAACAAACAACATCAGTATCACATTTCAAAGACGGGATCATTTGTATTATACTGTTGCTGACAATAATAACCAGTCAACTGTAATGTTTCTCTGTTTGACACATTGTTCAGTCAGTTTTCAGAAGAAGGCTGTTACAGCTGTAACAGGTACAATTTTGAAAAGATCAAAATTTGACAACAAATAAAAAGTAATATATCACTAATAAGGCGGCTATCATATATAATACTACTATAAAAATAATAGTCCCCTTATTGGCTACAGTGTTGTGTTGCGTTACGAGGCGTCTGCCCTCAAACCTCTGTCCGGTGTATGCGTAAACCATTGTCCTACTTCTCATGTTACAGTTTTGTCTTTGAGGACTTACCAGCAGCCAATTCTCCTCCACATGCTCTGCTGATTGTGTTGATTCATCACCATTTTCCAAGGCACGCCACAGTGTTTTACATTTGCAAATGTGTGTTTTTGCATCCTCCAGATAGCTTCCCACTACTGTATCACCCAGAACTGTGATTATTATCAATTATCAATCACAATTTCCAAGATCCCTAGTTTATGTATGAACAGTGGCAAGAGTAGCTTTCTATTGCAGAATCCTAGAAAATATTTCATATTTAAGAAGCTGCAACCAGAGGATCTTTGGCAGATTTAAACAAGTAATAATATACATTAAATTAAATATTACTAATGTTCATTTCTTTTGGTCAACTATTCAATCAATCAGTTATAATTACATCTAAAATTAAAAGTAAAAGTAGCTTTTAAAATTATTTAATGACTTTACATACTGGTTGTTGGGCTTATCTACAGCAAAGTATCACATTGTATAAAAGGTAATACGTTACTCTGTAAAGTAACTAAAGTAAAAAATAATCCACTAAACTGTAGTGAAGTATTAAGGTATTGATACATATGCTGCAAATGTCAAATATAATGAAGTATAAGCACTTCAAACTACTTGGGCAGTACTTTAATTGTTTGTCCTAAATGTCCAGGAACGTACAGTTCAGTCATTGTGATGTGCAGAAGACAGACGTAGGAGAAGGTGAAAAGTACCAAGAGCGGTTGCAGTAACAATCCACGAGAACGTTCTGCTCTCCTCCCCGCACAGACACACACTATACTGGCAGCCATCGCAGTTTCTGAAGATATACTGCTCTGAATGAGCCAGCGTCACATTCACCTGCAGGCAGGAAGAAGACGACAAAACATGCTCAGTCTCACATATCAAATATTCCAAATATGTAAAGAGACACAGTATATGTCAACCTTTCTCATTTAACTTCCCCCACGTCTCCAAATATTACTGTGTTTCATGTCATTTCATCTCTGCGAGCTGACATCCACGGGTCAAATTAATCTTACCCACACACACACACACAGCACCTGTGAATCCATTTCAAGTATCCGTCAGGTTCGTTTAAATAGTTACCACAATGCATTTGGAGAGATAGTTGAAGACGGTGGCTTTGAGAGTGAAGACCTCCCCTCGGATGACGGAGTAGGGCAAAGTGAGGCTGACAAAGAATGGCTGGAAGACAGTCAGCCCAGTGTTGAGCGACACGCCGAAGCCCACAGAGGAGACACAAAAAGCTCCGGCTGCCCACTTAGTGATGGTGTCAGGCACTATCTTCTCCACATCCACTGACCCACTGTCTCTGTACCAACACATGAGCAAGACTCTCATTAACAAGTAGCACAGCGCAGTTTTATGAGTGAAAAAATAACTATGCATTAATATGTGATGATATGTTTTTGGCTTCAGAGGATGCACAGAAAGGAAAAGCATTAACCTGAGGAGGTCGACTACTACAACCCATTATTGATTCAAAAGACACAAAAAAAGTTAGGATGCTGTCTAAAATGTCAATAAAATGTATTAAAAGCTATTTTTATTGAAAACTGTAAAAAGACAACTAAAGAGTTGAAATGACAACAGGTCAGTATCATGACTTGGTACAAGCTGAGTCAGCAGTAAAGATGAGGCTGAGGTTTGCCACTCTGTGAAAGACTGTGTGGGCAAATAGGTCAAGAGCTGAAGACTAACATTTGTCACCGTAAGATTTTGAGGATTTCATCATCTACAGTTCATAATATCATTAAACGATTCAGAGAATCTATAGAAATCTCTGTACACGAGGGACAAGACAAAACCAGTATTGAATGACCGTGATCTTCAGGCCCTTAGGCAGCACTGCATTGCACAAGCTCAGAAACACCTCTGACAACCACTGTCAGTGAAACCGGTTCATCACAGCATCCGCAAATGTGAGTTAAAATCTACCATGCAAAGAAAAAAACACATATAGAAAGAAGATCCAGAAACACAGACACCTTCTCTGAGCCCAAACTCATTTAAGATGGACTGAGATGAAGTGGAAAACTGTCCTGTGAATCTGACAATATTCCTTTTGGTGCTAAAACAGTGCACACAGCATGGGTAACTTGCACATCTGTGAAGGCACAATGAACATCTGCAGGTTTTAGAGCAACGTCTGCTGCCATCCAGGCTTTTCTTATTTCAGCAAGACAGTACCAAACCACATTCTGCAGGTATTACAAACAGCATGGCTCAGTAGTAACCTGTTTGAAACATGTTGCTGGAAATAAATTCAAAATGAGCCTGTATTTAAAAAAGAAAAACAATTCTTTAGATTTCTAAGTTTCAACATCTGATAAGAGTTTATATACTGCCTTCAATCAAATAGAGGTTTTAAATGATTTGCAAATCGTAATATTCGGTTTTTATTGACATTTGACAGCAGCGTAACAACTTTTTTTGGAAACAGGATGGAGATGGAAATTCAGTCACAGAGCAGGCAAAGCTGCTACTGTGACCTCAGATAATGGCTCCTCACTGGTGGACAGGATCTGTTCCTGCACCACCTGGGTGACTTGAAAATAGCTTGTGGCAACGCTAAGAGTGTACAGTCACATTAAAAGCAGGGGAGGGTCTAGAAACGTTCAAACTGAGAGAACAAGCTGGAAAATGATAAAATGTTATACATTAACAATTCAAACCCTGCTTTGAGGAGCACCTTCTCATTTCTACTGCTATCAGTGAAGCTTTTATATCAACAAATCCCCCCCTTAAAGTCTGACTTTTAATACTTTTATTTCTTAGTTGTACAGTATGTAATAAATGTATATTACATTTACCTGCTTTTCCACAAAACATATGTATCACCCCAAACACTATATGCAATCAGTTCCATATGTCATTTTTCTTTGAATTACATTTCAGGAAACACTGTTGTAAAATAGAAACACCTGTGCAATAAATAGCTAGCTTAGCTTACTTATAGCACAATTAAACATACTGACAGTATTGATTTCACTCGCCTTTAATATTTACTTCATATTAGTCACATTCAAAGTAACATCTGTTCACTGTTGCTGGCTGACATGAAAAGGAGCATGAAGCAGAAGCGATTCTACCAGGCCACTCTGAAGTTAGTATAAGGCTGATTGTTGAACGGATCAGAAATGTCCATGTTGAATGTATGAAACATGAAACTGTTACTGATTAGTGATGTTGGCATCAGATGAAAGCTCAGGCAATAACTAGGACAGGGTTTGGCAACTCTAGAGATCCTCTGTCCAGTTTGTTGACCAACTATCTCTGTCCTTCCTGCTGCTAATTACCTGGATCAGGTGTGTTCAGCCAATCAGAAGCTGTGGGTGTAGGGCGGCTCTCTAGGACCAGGGTTACCTAGCCCTGTTCTAGAGAATCTTGAAACTGTGTATTCTATGTCTGTGTGTGTTGTTTTGTGGGACAGTGGTGACAGAGTTCAGGAGGGGGGGCTTTGACACTGTCATAAGAACTGTCTGTGTTCCCATGGCATTTTCCCAGGTTCCTGCAGGGACAGGCACCTGCTGGTCTTTGAAGGGTCATGGGGGAACCTCTAAACAGTGAAATAGTTTAGCATAGGAGTGGTCATATATGGTGCACATAAGGAACAAATGTCAGAGGGTGCCATGACACAGACACTTTTACCTGCACCTGCTACTGCAATGTAACAGCATAATCTAAAAAAAAATTAATTTGTGTGCGCGTGCTTGTGTGGAGCAGGTGTAGGTACACTTGTAACTACTGCACCTGCAATTTAACTACTACACCTGCAATACAACTACTGCACCTGCAATGTAACTACTACACCTGCAATACAACTACTGCACCTGTAATACAACTACTGGACCTGCAATGTAACTACTACACCTGTAATACAACTACTGCACCTGTAATACAACTACTGGACCTGCAATGTAACTACTACACCTGCAATACAACTACTGCACCTGTAATACAACTACTGGACCTGCAATGTAACTAC
>JAUMHL010000005.1:23397415-23408752 GCA_032362345.1 Sandelia bainsii
TACAACTAATGCACCTGCAATGTAACTACTGCACCTGTAATACAACTACTGCACCTGTAATACAACTAATGCACCTGCAATGTAACTACTGCACCTGTAATACAACTACTGCACCTGTAATACAACTAATGCACCTGTAATACAACTACTTCACCTGTAATACAACTAATGCACCTGTAATACAACTACTGCAGCTGTAATACAACTAATGCACCTGTAATACAACTACTGCACTACTGGGGAGTTATAAAGATTATAAGAAAGGTACCTGAGCTGCCCTTTCACTGACAGAGGTACGGAGGTTGTGGCAGCAAGACTTATTATTCAAAAGGCCCTTGACCAGATCTTCCACAATGAGAAAGCTGATAGTGATTGAGGAAAACAATTACAACCAATCTAATGAAGATTATTCTGAGGAAGAGGAGCAGGCAGCTTTTCTAAATTATATCTAAATCATTATGGCTGTGAAGTTTTCATGTCTTAGGTGAAACAGGACATAATAAAGTGTGTTAAAGATTTTTTAATGAGTGGTATAGAACCTAAAAAATATATATTTTTGTGCTGTCTAAATGATAAATTAAGGATTAATAATGAATTTATTAATGTCAGATAGGCTATTTATATATTCTAAATAGATCTGTAGTTCAAAATTTGGTATGCACACTTTTTATGAGGGTTTTCTTGGACCGGGTCAAAATTGACCCGGACCATACTGTGAAGGCACTGGATATGAACAGTTTGTAAGGGTTAATGTCACAGTGAGAGTTTGTGACATGGCAGCACCAGAGAAAAGTCATCCTGTAGAGACGACCAATGTCTGAGTCAGACTGAACTATCTCAGTAACATTTGAAAGGATCGCTATGAATTGGTGTAGAAAGTGCTGCACCAACACACTGATGCTGCCACACTGCTACCGTGGCTACAAACAGATCACCTCATGGTCAACTAGCTTCTGACAGTGAGTGAAGGAGTCCTACATGAACACTAAAGTTTCTGTCAACACAGGAACTACGTATCATGTGTTGATCCTTTTCATAGGCTATAATATCATATTATTATATCACCATTACCCCACAGCAACTAGGTCCCAGATCCAGGTCTCAGGAAAGAATGTTCTGACGGTTTCCTTCTTCTCCTCCTCTTTACCTTTCAGCACACCTGAACTCAGTGGCATCATGTTGAAGGCCATGGGAACAGGAGAGTCTAGGACATCTATAAGCACATGGATAGAAAAAAATAATTAATCACACCACTAGACTTACCCAAGAGAAACCAGCTCCCAGATCCAGGTCTCAGGGAAGTATGTTCTAACAGTCTCTTTGGTCTTTCCAGCTTGATCGTCAACAGAAAGCACATCAACACGCTCTAGAGGTGCATCGTCATAATCCACTAAATGAAGTCCACAGTACAATTGTAGTTTCTGGGGTTAATATCAAAGAACAGTGAAGTCAATGGACAAAATTTCCTTAGAATAAGACATACTATAACCATATTCATATAGCCATTCATGGCAGTTGTGCGGTTTCTTCACATCTGAGTTGGTCACAATTTTGATTCCAATTTCCTAGAAGGAAAAAGAGAGGAATGATAAAACCAAATGAGATACTGTGGAGTCATGAGCTTTATATGATTTTTGCTGAGATGGAGATAAATAAGAAGAAAAAGATTTTTAAAGACATTTAAAGACATACAGGAATAAAAAATAGGTGGAGACAGTACCACAAGGACAGAGATACAGACAGATACTAAAATGTATCTATATTTTCTAATATTAATAATTAACAACTACAATAACAATATCTCCTCAAGTCTGTTCTTCAACAGCCAATCAAAATGACCCATTTTCTACTTTAAAGATGCCGTAGACATCATTCTTCGAATTGAGCAGTCCGAAGTAGGTTGAGCGCGTTGCTCGACGAGGCGCCGTGGCGTTGACAATCTCAGGTGTTGGCGCTGGCTCTGGTTGTGGTTGTGGCACCGGCAAACACGGATATGGCTCATAGTCTTCAACATCATGGGTGTATCCTGACAGCTTCTGAACAGGCAGCTTGCTGTACACCTGCACACAGAGACACAAGTCAGTCTGAAGGTCTATGCAATGATGAACTTAATAAGTTTATGTTTGAGTCCAAGTCGACACTTGCACCAGATGTAATGAAATTTCAATATAACAATGTAATCAGTTCATCCTCAAGTCCAATTGGACATTTGTGCCAAATTTTAAGAAATTCTCTCATATTTCTGATTTAAAAACTATTGCTCTGACTACCAACCCACACTATATTTTGAGGATAGATTACTACTATTTCCACTTTTCCTATCTCTTACATTGAGGTATTATGCTATTTACATGGACATCATGTTCAGGTGAAGGTAGGTTAACATGGTTCAAAAAAGCACTGAGAAGATTTTTACATAGTCAACAGTGAGTTCCTGCTCTGGCTTCAGCAGGAGGACGCTCTGGTCGATGGCCCGGACAGAGCACATGGAGCCTGGCTGAGCCTGCAGACTCAGTGTGGTCTTCTCTGCTGGAAGCTTCTGGAGAGAGGAGAACTTCAGAGACACCTACACAGGAGACAGCAAGGTGGAGAGTCACTGATTTTTGAAGTTAGACAGCATGCTGAAGATTTGCATTAATTTAATGTGATTATGAGTTACCTTGTTTTTGAGGCAGAGCTGAATAGGGAAGTCGCGGCTGTCGGCCACGGCTTCCCCACTGGGCATCACAGTGTAAACTACCACTTGGGCAAACGGCGCCAGGTTTGTCACCTGATGGAGGGGTATGGAGACCTCTCCTTTGTTGACTGAGGTATGAAACACAAAAAGATAATGAAATGTGACATAACTTTCAAAATACACAAAAACATATTTTTTATTTGCTAGGCTAACCTAGCCTTTGACTATACTACTCCACATTATATATGTTTTGAAGCATAATTTCACTATAGCCACTGTAACTTTAATCAGGAGTTTATATTGATTGTATTCTGTATATTTATTGGGGACAATTAGGATTCAGTCCTTACTGTGATCATGGTAATGACAGTACATTGCACTGCATGCACCACAACGTGTGTGGTGATAGGGTCCATATAAGGCTCCATAGTGCAAATGAATTTGGATACACATATAATACTTAATAGTACGATACTTCTGTTATTGTTTGTGATCTTCCATTGCCTTTATTAGGAGACATATACTATAGAGGTTCATATAACATTAGTTTTTACCAGTTTCTGCTTTAACTTCCACTGTGACCTTTCCATGCTGCACAATTCCACCTCTGGACATCACCTACAAAGAAAGACAAGAAATATATATCTGTTTATTGCATAATGTGCACTACACAATACCAACAGGGTGTTAAAACTATGAGAGCAGCTCATAACACCGACCAGATAAAAGAAGTCCAGGACTTGCTGTTCTTTCTTTAGCTCCTGCCCCTGAATGATGTACTGCACACGAACGGTCACATCTTTGTCACAGGAGATCTGCTCGCTGACCTGCATGAGCTTCAAAAAACTACTGCTCTTGGAGTAAAATGGACTGACGTGGAGATAGGCGGGACTGTCCTCTGGTTGATGGACATGGGCCACGTGCAGTTGATTCTCTGTTGTCTGTTTAGAAGTGGCCTGTTGACACAACAGTGGAAGGTCAAACATTAATTTCACAAAGTTTTCAAATTCTAATTCTTAACCATGAGCCAACATCAAACTAACAACAACTTAAAATCAATGTGATGGATGTGATATTTTATTAAGCCTAGATAGTGACAGAGGTTGAATCATGTAACGGCTGGTAATGCAAGGCCTTAAAGTGAACTGACTCTGCTAAAATAAACTGGTCTTTGGGGGACATCAAATAACCACAGAGGAACAGTAACTAGCCTGCAAAGTCACAGTATCCTTCCAGAGGGTGGTGTCCAGAGAAAACGAAGCCATGCCCTTCATGTCTGTAGTGAGCACTAAGTTTTGGGAGTTACCAACGGACACGTACACTGACTCACTGGCGACAGGATTGTTTTGTGGACCGATCACTTTGACCTGCAACAAATCAGAAAGCAGAAGCTACTGTAACACACAGAAGACCAACATACTCATGATTTTACCACCAGCATGTACAGAATGAATATAAGTGTGAAATTTCTGGTGCTGATCATTAAGGTGACCAACATGCCTAATGCTAAAAGGTTTACTCTCACTATGATCATGTTATAAAAAATATGAATAACGATCCTCCACTTATAGTACAAGACATCTTATAAAGAACTGAAGGTGGCACACGCGGAAAGTGCCCTTTAAATTTAGACATGTTTTTAATTAAAAAAAAATTTTTTAATTAATTGAAAGGGTTCATCCTCTGGTGAGTATAAATGTGATCAGTATAGTGTATGAATATGTATAATATTCACATGTTCACATATAGATGTTTCATGTGTACCTCTGGAAATACCCTCATCATAGTTCTTGAAGGTAATTTAAATGATTAGAAGTCAACCTCTGGGGACAAGGCATGTTCACAGCAAACTTCATTGAGATCCATCTGTTGATTGTGCAACCTCTGTGTCATGGATGTAGTTAAGTACGATTATTGTTGGGGTCACCAAAAACGTCCAGCATTTATCCTCTGGAGACCTTAAATAACATGTAATTTAACATTTTCATTGTTTAATGCCAATCAGGCTGTGGATGAGTCATTAAAGTATCCAGAGTAAAAAAAAAAAAACAGGCTGTAGAAATGTTAGGTGACTCGGCTGGATGGTCATGAAACTGTCCCACTGAACAATCAGTGAGTGATGATGCCTTATAGCATTACAGCTTAAAATTCTGCTGTGTGTGCAGAATATAGAGACTAACGCAGTTCACTTTCAGATTCTGGGTCAGTCTGGATGAATTCAGCAATTATGGCACCATCTTTTCTCCCCAAATGCATTGACAAAGTTTTCCAAATCCTTTGATTTTTGGTCAAGACATTTCACTCAGAAAACAGAAATGTAATCATTAGGATGTATTATGTGGAAGTCACAAATCCCTGCAGATTTTAGGCCAATGCCTTATCCAATGTCCCTGGAAAAACTAAAACTTTGCTGGTGGCTTTTGAAGTCAGTGAGTTATTAGTCAGTATCTTTGTGCTGCAGTGGATGTAAGGCTATATCTCTCAGATTTATTACCTTTCCTTCGAACGGGATCCCAGGCTTGTATGTTTCAGGTACGTCTTCAAAGGTGACAGTTCTGATGGTAGTGGTGAATCTCGTCTGCCCCCAGCCTTTAAGAATGACCCCTAGATGGTAGTAAACATACAGATTACAACTCACTGCTCATCAGGAAATGCAGACTCCTCAAATGAACAGTGTCAGTGTTCATTCGGTCAACTTACCTGTGCCAAACTCCACCATTTCCGCATTCACCTCAAAACTGTCACGATACATGCCTTTGTTGAGGGAAAATTCAGTCAAGTTCACAGTCTGTGTAGCACAACCACTTTTATCCGTCTACAAGAAAATAACAAGGGTGAATTTAAAAAAAAAATATAGCAAATTAATAAAAAACAAATAACATTAGAAAAAAGGTTTTCATCCTGAACACTCACAGTCAGTGCATAAGACTTGCAGATGTCCTTATCTTGATTACTGACGTACCAGAAAAACCACATGGCTTTTCTACAAAGCACTGCCTTTACTGAACCAGAAACTGGTTTCCCATAGGTGTATCTGCAGGAAACAGCGCAAGGTACAGAGATGTTTTCTGTTAGAAGGTGACCCTTTACATTCATTCACAAGAGACAAGTAGAATTGAACTATTTTATGTTAGTATCCTCCCATAGACAGCAAGCGACATGGTTAATTCTTAAACTCCAACTTATATTTGTTTTTGCAATAACATCATTGGATCAGTGATTATTGATCTTTGTTCTGACTTTTGTTTTTGTCATCTTACACACTACTAAACTGAATTTAAATTTTGTATTAATTAATAAATGATCATTGTCACCCAACATGTTGTGTAAGTGATACTTAGTAATCCTGAAGGTTTCACTGTAATTATGGATTAATGAATGTGGACTACTGGGCAAAATGGAAATTCTATTCTTTCTATCTATCCATTCATCCACACACTGGGAATGTTCCAGTCAAGTTTTGGCCCCATTTCATGTCCCATAGTATTGGCATGTGCCAATACTGATCCTGATACCAAACAAGAGTAAAATATTAAAGCCACATGATGTAACTTTTTTTTTTATATAATAGAAATATGCTCCAAAAGTATATCAATTTAGATGTGACCCAGACCCATTGAACAGCACTGTCAGCACTACTGACATGTTCCCTTCTGAAGTTCTTTGACTGAGGCTCGCTCTTTTAACCAATCAGAGAATTTCAATGTGAGTGTCAATTACTAATGGTAAGTTGTGTCTGATTTTAGTGCATTTCGACAGCGTCAGTGAATTCAGAGACATTTGCCAGTAGGACACTCACTTTCCACAAATCTTTAGTGTTGCCTCTTGATCCAGGATGGTGATCACCTTGGGCAGATGAACCTTTACCTTATACTTTGGCAAAACTAAAGCAAGGAGCAGGAAAGGTAGGAAACAGAATCAAAAACATTACATGTGAAACAGATTAGTATTATTTTAGTAAATGCTACATTATTTTTTTCAGATGTAACTGCAGCTGACCATATTCCTTGATTTCAAAGCTGTGGAATATTTGCTCTTCTTTGTCTGTTGTAGCACTGATCATGTAGTTTCCTTGTGCAGCCTCAGGAATTATGTGGTGGGAAAGATCGAGGATCCCGCCACCCGTGGACTTGTCCAACCACTGGGCAATGCGATTTGACATGGGATCCTACATACAGTAAATAAAGAGGCACATTTCCTGAAGGCAGCTCCATTCTACATCACATTCAATCACCTGACTATTGAATTGTCTTGTGATTATTGTACCAAATTGTACTGATGGTACAAGATGGAAAGTCCTGAAGCAGTCTATGTATGGCCTTCAGTAGAGGTCTTGACATGACCACTAGGATCTGACAAATCAAGACTTGTGGCTCCTGTCTGTTAAGGTCTAGTTTTACTACCACTCACAGTGGTGTCTACATATATCTCCAATACTCAGGTTAAACCGAATGCACCGGAGGAAACGTGGGATCAACTGGGTTTGAAGCTATAACCACCCCAATTACCCCCTACTTGTCCAAAAGTTTGGACCCGTGAAGACCTAGCTTTCAACAGTCCAAACAATACAATCACATGTATACATATGTATAACACTGTAACAATTATTGTTCTTTTAATTTATACAATAAAATGTTATCTGGCGTGAATCATCATAATCATGGACGATTAAGTAAATCCACCAACCATTTCAAGAACCCCACTCCAGCTGATATGCATATCCACACCCTTTTTCCACTCAGATTATAATCATTATTATTACGCATTACATTACAGAAATTGAAGATGCTGTAGCTGCTGACTAAAGCAAACACCACATAGCTACAACGTTCCTGGTTTGATGCCAGCCGAGGATTTCTATTTTATGTCACAACCCTCAAATAAAGGCAAAAATGCCAACTATATCACTTAAAAAAAGACAAAAAGTCACCAGTCACTGAGCCTGAATTCATTTCTAATGCAAGGAATTATACGTTTTTCTTACCTGGAGCTCCACCAGCTTGTACTGAAAAGAAAAGATGCACAATACTTATGTAAAAGCCACTTAGCTGCATATGGAATTTGCATACTATACAAAATATACAATTAGACTACATATGTAAAGATTTCCCATGGTGTCAATGTACTGCTGTGTTTTTAAAAGGGAAGTTTTACACTAAACAATACAAAAAACATATTTTGGGAACAAGGTTCACATACAGATGGATGTGTAATACAGTTTTACAGTGTGGACTAATATTTAGATTTTATAGATTACAGCTTTAATGTTGAGGCCATTTGAAATAATCTTTACAGCTTTCCAACAAGCTGCCTTTTCTCGTGCGATGTGTTTGAACGGATTTCACGTTCGCTGCACACACTCATGTTTTCAGGCTCTCGTCACAAATGGAAAAGGCCCTGAGCCCATATTGATTCAGATGTTTGGGTCAAAAGCAGTGTGTGCCAAATGAACTCTGACAGCATGTTTATCACACTACTCCACACAGCGCTTCACACCCACGCTGTCTTCAAAATCAACAAACAAGCCTTCCTTTCACCTCCCACTCTCCTGAACCAAAATAGACCCTGCGCTTCAGATTTACCCACTGCTTAGTAACCACACCAGACTACAGAGCTCACTGGTTGGAATTATCACACACACACACACACACACAATAAACACATGATTCTGAAGAAAGTAAATAAAACCTACCACTCGATTTACAGGAATGAAATCGGGATCCATGCAGACAATTCTGAACTTGACTGAAAGACAAGAAGGAAATAAACTATTGCAATCAGTGGCTTCTTTTAATGTCCTGTAACAAATGTACAGCAAAGCATGAGTATAATTTTCTTTAGTAACAGGTGTAAAGAATGAAACAAAGATGAAACATTATTTTAGTTTTTTATTATTGATTAGTTGTTAAGAGACCCTCAGTGATTTATTATTTTACTTTCATCATTTTTTACTGAAAATGAAAACTGAAGCAGCCAAGGCCATATGTAGCATGCTCCAAATACTTGCTCCTCAATTTCCCATGATGCATCTCAAGAGCATTGTTTTATTAGAAACTTGTCTGCTTTCAAACTCTACGCTCCCAGTTTGTACTGCAGATTTTCTGCTAAAAAGCTCTAAGCCCAAGCCGAGACAACCCTAATGACATCACTACTGCATCATCAAGTTTTGTTTCCTGACGGCATGGATAGATTAAAGATGACAGGATATTGGATTACAAGATGGTGCCTGACTAATTTCTATATAAAAGTTGTATAAAAGTTGCTCAGTGGTGTATACTCCAAAATAATATGTCATGCTTTTTAGTTTTTCCAACTGAATTTATCACATTTTGATAAAAAAGTACATTTGCAGGGTTTGTGCCAGTTAAATGTATTTACTATTTTATAGCTGCCCTTTAACCTATCACTCACTGTGCATCTTGACAAATATGGAAGTTGTAGTAATGCAATTTGGCCACTACCAAAAAAATTGCCTTCAGTTCTGTCCCTGGGTGTTTGCCCCAGAGTCACCACTGAAATTGTAGCTAGAGGCTGAGTGGAACTGATCACGTCTTTTGACATAGACATTTGGTTTAAAAAAAAAAACAACAAGCCCTTTTGCCCCTTTATATCTGGCAAAGTTTACACATGAAGATCACATACAATTTTTCAGACATGGGTTTTCATCTAGTCAGAAGAGTCTTCTTCCTTTTGAACTGCATTATGGGATGTTTAGGATCTCATGTTTTGGGGGTGCACAAATAAGGACTGAAAACTAGGATATCTCAGACCTGCTGTTCTAAATTTGACCATTTAGTCCAAACCGAACTTTACATAAAATCAACACTAGAGTTACAAGCTGGCTCAACTAGTCTCAATTTACATTATGATAACAAAGGTTGTGTTAATGTAGTAATATCTTAGTGATGTTCCAAACATTCGACATAGTAAAACTAAGAAACACTCAAAATCCAATATCATTTGGCTTACAAACAATGTCTACCTCTTAAGGAATACTAAATATAGACTGAAGTTTTCATGTCAGTCTTATGCAGATATTATAAAGTAGCCTAAAATTGCACAAGTATAGCTCATTTTTAAGCAGTTTTCAGAGGGTGATGTGAGCGAGATGAACAGTACGATTGCAGCAGAGAATTACCAACAGGAAGCCCTAATGCTTCAAACGTCTGTCTAGTGGCTAGTACCAGAGCAGAGCTACCTACCAGTTTGTCCGGGTTTGTAGATCGGTTTATCAGTCTGGATGATATAGATGAAAGCAGGAGGCTCAATGGCAACTCGTGTCTTCTTGCTCATCGAGGCACTCTGACCTTGAATAGTGACAGTAATGGTTGCCACTACTCTCTTGCGCACTGCAGGGACCTGCATTAGCAGAAAACATGCTTTTGCTAGACAAGACCATGGATATTTGAATGTTCAGGAGAAAATGAAGGAAGCAATTATTCAGAAATTAGAAGAAATTACAGCCATTTTCACCCACACGCTGATTATAAATAATGGAAAAAATGGTTGCATGGTCAGGTGTGGCCTGTTCCCTAATTTCTCCATGACTAATTAAGCAGATAAAAGGTCTGGAGGTGGTTCTGAGTGTTACATTTGCATTTGGCAGCTGTTCACCGGAACTCTCAACATGGGGTCCAAAGAGGTGTCTATGCAAGTGAAGGAGGCCATCATTAGCAAGAACAGTGGGAGTGGACAATGCAACAGTTTAGAACGTTCCTAAAAAGGCAAAAAGCTCAACAACAGCAAAAGGCCTGGAAGACCACAGAAGACAACTAAAGTGGATGATCACAGGTAGGT
The DNA here is from genome assembly GCA_032362345.1 of Sandelia bainsii. Classification (NCBI taxonomy): domain Eukaryota; kingdom Metazoa; phylum Chordata; class Actinopteri; order Anabantiformes; family Anabantidae; genus Sandelia; species Sandelia bainsii. The sequence continues at coordinate 23,407,890 of JAUMHL010000005.1, forward strand.
GTGTCACTGTCAAAGCCTACAGTCAAGAGACGGAGATTTCACAACATGGTGCAAAACGTTGGTAATGTGCAAGGACAGAAAGACCTGATTAGACTTTGTCAGAAAACACCAAAAAAAAAAGCCTAATCAGTTCTAGAATAAGATTCTTTGAACTGATGAAACCACGATTAACTTGAAGCAGAATGATGAGAAAAGTATTGAGAAGGTAAACAACACCCCATGATCTAAAGCATACTACGTCATGTGTCAAACATGGTGGAGGCAATGTTGGCATGAGCATAAACTGATGATCTGAGTGCTGATAAAAGTATCAGGATGAATTCTGAGGTGTAAAAGCTATACTCTCTGCTCAGATTCAGCCAAATGCTGCAAAACGGATAGGACACTGCTGTGACTGCAGTTGGATAATGAGCCTTAGAGCATGCTTTACACACTAAAAACAAGACTGAAGGCAAAATGATGCACAAACAAGCAGCAGCTGAAGGCAGCTGCAGTGAATGCCTGGTAGTTTGAGGCATGAAACTCAGCATTTGGTCGCGCCCACGATTTCCGGATGTCAGGCAATTACTGACTGCAAATGATTTTTTAAAGGCAATCCTTACGTTTGTAATTATGTTGGTTTGTTCCATTATTTATGAGCCCCTAAAAATTAGGGGGGGTGTATGAAAATGGCTGTAATTCCAGAATGGCTGATGCAACACTTTTCTCAAAACCCTTGAATTAAAGCTGAAAGTCTTGACTGATTCACTAATACAGTGGTTCTCAAACTTTTTACACCGGCTCCAACTCAAAAAATATTTGGCTCTCCAAGTACCACCATTATGACCAGAGGTGGGTAGTAACGAGTTACATTTACTCCGTTA
>JAUMHL010000005.1:23410505-23448870 GCA_032362345.1 Sandelia bainsii
TATTATGTCTTTAATGTTATTATTTAATTTTCGTAAAAAATTCCCAGGTGTTCCTGCGTACCACTAGAGGGAACCTGCAGACCACAAGTGGTACGCGTACCATAGTTTGAGAACCACTGCACTAATATATTGAGTGTTTCTTTTCACATTCAGTGTGCTGGTGTACAGAGCACGAAATAGCAGAGCACAAACAAAAAACATCAAAATTGCATTATTTAGTGACCTAAGTGTAAATCATCTTGGGAGTCAAATCTGCTGGTATTGAGCAACAACAGACCACTTCCACTACACAAGGTTGACTATGCAATGACACCACACTTGTAAAGCATATGTTTTTACTTGCTGCGATTACATAACAGAGACCTAACTTTGTTAGGGTAGTGTTTGTGAGACTGAGTAAGGGGCAGAGGACGTTTTCCAGAGGAATGCAGATACATAGCTCGCCCCTGGCATAAAGCAGCCTTTGTTAGGTTGCTGATAGAACAATGCCAGACCAGTCCTGCAGTACGACCCTACGCTGAGGAATGAAGTGAAACTACACGCTAGTGTCACGGTGACCAATTGGGGTCGGTGGGTCATTTTGCATCAATACTGAGCAAGGGCTGAGAGTTGCGTAACAGTGAACAGAGGTGTAGCACAAACCAGTGCAGTCATTTACAGAGAACCGTTGGCATCGACAGCCTCAGTTAGGCGCCAGTAGGATAATTAGGTACATAATGAAACCAGGATTTGTGCCATTAGTTTAGAGGGTTAGAGGACGAAGGGAGGAATGCACTCTACAGCCTGGAAACTTCATGTATGTATTTAAACATCACAAACATTAAAAATTGAGTTTTGCTCTATTCTACCTTGCTGCCAAGAGAAATAGTACATATAGTATAATAGTATTTATTGTCTTAACTTAATATCATATCCTGTTCTGCAAGTTGCTTAATGTGCATGTGTTGAATCAAACCTGGAAGCTCGAGCAGCGGTAGAAGTCCTCCTTGACAGCCTCCTCTAGGATGACTTTCCTACCAGAATCCATGTCGAGGGCAACGGTCAGAAACACAGGCTCCGTTGGGCCGAGGATCTGGGTGCACAGGGTTTCCTGTTGACCTCCTGTCATGCGGGAGCTCACTGTGACTGCAAAAATCCTACAGCCAGATAAACGAAACAAAAAAGGACACAATGTGATACAGATACTGATTACATTAAGCTACACGGTGGTGGTGAAGCACCGACACTGTTAGGAATGAAAGTAACCGTGTGCAAACTGTTCATCCATTTGTACTGAACTACTGAACTCCTTGGTCACTAGTAGGTTTTGAGCTAATGCTCTGAAGGTAATTCAGAGGCACATTACATAACAGAAAATAATATTCTATATGTTCTATATATAGATTTAATACCACTAATGAGGAGTTAACACAGCCAACATTGTCAGGCCTCGAGGATGCATACTGTCACTGACACCGGTACCTCTCGCTGATGAACATGGACATTGTACAGCGGTAAATTTTATATTTTTATCTTTTTGACAAAATAATTTGTCAAGATATCAGCAGTGATATAGCAATGGAAAGCAGCATATGCCAGTCAGTAATCAGAAATGGTAAACAGCATACCAGACTGAGGGTCACTTGCACTTAAGCTGAATAATAATAATATATTTGCATAAATACATGCAAACCTATGTTGCACAAATACATTCCAAACACCAATTATGCAAATGTTAGGTTAGGTTTGGTGGCTCAGTATTTCTATTATTGATTAGGAGGCTGCCTATGAAGCCAAAGCTAGGTTAAGCTAGGTAACGTTATTTTACTGTCACTGACTGAATCAGTGTCACAACAGCATCACACATAATTTAACAATGGATAGGGAACTCATTTAAGATTGAAGAGCCAAGATTTAAGATTCAATGTTTTTTGTCACATGCACAGTAAGGAAACATGTTTCCTTTCTTTAAGAACATTTTCTAGGACAATAACATTGCGAACAAAGGCCTAAAATAAAATTTAAGCTTTACTGCAGTGGCATGAGAGGACAAGGGGCATACCACTTACCATACACCATATGTGTTTAGTGAGCATCACTGAAACAGCAATGGTATTAACTCTACTCACATTTTACCTTTTTTTTGTGTTTTTTTTACCGTATGTGTCAGCTAACTAACTCAGCCCACTAACAGGTACAGCACAACTGACACAGATACATGATAAATACATATTTACACTGGGGCGACAGTGGTTCAGGTGGTGGTGCAGTAGTCTAGGAACCCCAGGATTTGTGTAAACCCTGAATGTTGGCGCCTTAAGGGGGAAGCCTGTCCACAAGACCTTCCCCAACGGGATTAATTAATAAAGTATCAATTATTGTTACTCATCGGGTTATCATTATTGCTGGAATTTAGGACATATTAATGTATGTTATGTGAAAGGTTTCACTTGTTTCTTGTTCTACAATGACTCTACAAGTATTTTGGCTCAGTCTCAGTGCATTCATAGCACTGGTGACTAGTGAAAGTACAACGTTGATGTATTTGAACTTTACTTGAGTACCTACATTTGTGTAAAACTGTTTCCCCTGCTGAAAAGACATTTGCAAATCAGTATTTTGCAATGTGGTGTTATTAAAAAATGTGTTTTCCGTGGAAATTGCACAGAAGGACACCCCAAATAACCGTATCATCTAGTTTCAAACAACAACTCTGCTGGATTTTCTGCGTTTGAGCCTTGCTGGCACACAGGGGCCTGCTGCTGACAATGAGAAATAAAGGACAAACTTAATTGAGTTTTGGGGTGGTGGTGCCGAGAATATTGATGTGGTGTTAGCCAGGGATGGTTGCATGATGATGAAAAGGCCATTTAACACTGATACTAAACTATGAAAGGCATTTGAGTCATGATGACCACAGTGCAGAGAACGCAGAAGGCTGCAAAACAAAGATCAGAATGGAAATCAACATCCAGAGAGAGAGGGAGAGAGAGAGATGTTGTTTTTAGAGCTAAAATTTCCCATGTTGATTTTGGTAAGTGGTAACAGATGGAGGGATAAACACACACTCCCTCTGCTGATTGCGTAACAGTATCCGGAGGCCAACCAACCACTGGACTGTGTGGCTCACTAGTGAGACGACGCTGGATGTTGGCCCTTGTCTACTACAATGCACCATGAATTCACAAATACAGTGCAACTTTTGTCCCCAATTTAATCACGCGCAAGTGCATCTCCTGCAGAAACACTGAAAGCGTCCAGAGGCGTGACGCAACAAAGCCAAATTTTACGCGCACGCAGATTGGAACAAAAAACTTCTTTTACTTACGTGTCATTGAGGTGGACCGATGTCGCAGTGTGGAAGAGCGCTGATGCGAGCATGACGGCACATATTTGGAGGACAGGTGCCATGTCTGCGGAGGATACTCGGTGCTTTGCAAACAGCAGGGACGACACGGACCGGACTGTACCGGAGGAGGAGGACGCACTTCCAGTCTGCTATCCCTACCGGTGGTGGCGGTTTGCTGTTTATACCTCCAAACCAACGCCACCCCCTCCCCCTACAGTCACTCCCCCCACGTTCGTTGGACCTTTCCAGCCTCCTCCCTATTCCCAAAAGAGTTTTACTTCTCAAAAGTTGAATCACACAGTCTTGCCTGCTGCCAGCAGCGCGCTAATCCTGATTCCAAAGAATCTGAGAGAGTGAGGGGTGAGAAGTGGTGGGTGTGAAGGTGAAGATACAGGAGCCACTGACCGACACGAGCATAGTGAGCTTGCAATTTAGTCCCTGGAGAGCAACAGCAGGCCTGTCTGCAGCACACAGCTACAACAGAAATAAAACCTCCACTAAAATGAAACCCAGTTTCCCAGTGTGGCCCTCTGTGATCATTTCTTCAAATTAGAGAAGGTATAATAATGACTTGTGTTATCAGACATTTCACAGTCAAAACTCTTTTATTTCTGTTTTTAATCCTAATAATCTGAGAGTTGATAAAAATGTAGTTATGTGGAGCTTAAACTATGGGGCAGATTTAAAAAGAGCTTCACAAATGAATGCAGCGGATGGTGGCCGGACACTGTATGAGTACAGTAAGGAGAAGTGGTAAGTAATTAAGTACATTTACTTGAGTACTTTTCTTAAGTACAATTTTGAGGTTATTGTACTTTTTTGCAGCATGTCCATTTTGTGTTACTTTTACTTTTACTGCACTTGTTCAACAGCTTTACTTACTTTACCGGAGCAGATGAGTTAAAAAAAAAAAAAAAAAAAAAGTTGTAAATGATGATGTATTATAATACATCACCTCAGTCAGTACTGCAAGTGGTTAAAATTCAGCTCCACTTTTACCAGCTGCCATCTCTACAGTAACACAGATCTTTATCTTTTTTTTTAATTTAAAATTTCTTTCCCATATTTTTCAACTTTGAACATGTGTAAGCAGTTTCCAGCACAAATGTGAAATGATTATAATATGTAATAAATATGCTGTATTTTCTTGTTTTAAAATGTTCCTCCCTTTTTTGTTGCTTCAGATTAAAATGTCAGTCAGAATTTTATCTTTTACTAGATAGGAAACATGGCACTAGGGAGTCATCCACCTGGTATATTAACACAGCATTTACAAGGGCAAGTAAAAGTAAGTGAACAATTGCTAATTTCCTGGTTTTCTGCATAAATTGGTGATGAAATGCGATCTGATCTTCACCAAAGCCACAAATATCAACAACACAATATTTCTAAGCTGATAAAACATAAACAGTCATGATCTTTCATGTTTTTATTGAACACACCCAGTAAACAAACAGAGGGATGGTGGAAAAAGTAAGTGTTTTAATAACTGGTTGAACCACCTTTGGCAGCAATAACTTCAAGCAAATGCTTCCCGTAGCTGTGGATTAGACCTGCACAACATCTAGGAGAATCATTCTTCCTCACAGAATTGCTTCAGCTCAGACATATTCTTAGGACGCCTGGTGTAAGCGGCTCTCTTGAGGTCATTCCACAGTAGCTGTATTGTGTTGAGGTCTGGGCTCTGACTGGGCCGCTCCAAATAACAGATTTTGTGTCTCTGAAGTCATTCTGTAGCAGATTTATTTTATTGTATAGGGTCATTGTCCTGCTGCATCATATAATTTCTACTGAGAATCAGCTTGTGGGTAGAAACCCTGACATTTACCTGCTGGATGTCTTGATATGATGAATTCACCCTTCCGTGATGGGATGTTGGAATGATGTTTTCATGTTGGTTTGTGGTACACTTCTTGCATAACAGATAGTGCTGCAAACAATTCAACCTTATTTTCTTCAGTCCACAAATCTTTTTCCCAATGGCATTGTGGAGTGTCAAGGTAGTCTTCAGCAAACTTCAAGTGCACTTCAAGGTTTTTTTGGGAAAGAACATACAGCACTACGTATGGCATAATAACAATGCAAACCAACATGAAAACATCATCCAAGCGGCAAAGTATGGTGGAGGAAGCATCATCATCTGGAGCAGCTTTGCTGCCTCTGGACATGGACAGCTCGCTATTGTGGAGGGGATAATAGAGTCCCAAGTTTCTTTTTTTGCCACTGTAGATGCACAAACATTTGTAGGGAGGAGGCCAGAGCTTGTAGTTGAGTCAGTAAAGCAGAGGACTTACCAAGGAAGACCAGTGTGAAACAAGTTTTTATTTTAATCATGAGAACATCACGTACATGATGCAGACATTTAAGGCCAAACCACAACATTTTTACTAAACCTAACCATCTTTATTTTGTGCATAAACCACTATGTTTGCACAGGGGCATTTTTCCAGCAAGCAAGCACTTTTTAAGCAATATTTTCACCCCCAAGAATTTGTCTTCCTCAAGAAATATTTCTATTGAACTTAACAGAGAGTTAAGAAAATCTCATTCAAAAGGTCACTGATAATTTTGCTACAATGAAAAATATCCAGTGAAAAGATGCAGTGTCAACAGTACTGTACGTATGGATGGTAGTTACAAACACCATTTGCAATAAGCTGTAAATGTTTGAGCTAAATTTAAAGTATGAAGTTGAAAAAATGGCTTTAGAAGAGAGTGTTGGTGAGTTTTAAAATAACAAAAGTACCCTTTGCTTCCACTCTTTTCAATTTTCGTGTCTTCACGGTAGCTGGAGTTTTTTTTCAGTGCTCTCCATGACAGGTTATTTTGAAACATCAGGGTTACTTTTCTCAGACTTTCGTCAACGGACTTTCTGAGTCACAAAGCCCATTAATGGTTTGCAGGGTGAGTGGTATTTCATGTGACAAGTAAACTGACGTGCATGTGACGTGTCAAATTAAAGGGAAAGTCCCCTTAAGGTAGCTAGAAAACACTTGAAACAGCTCTGGGGTAACAGTGTTACTGACATCCTTCTTCTTCTACCAACAGGATTCAATCAATAACCAGAGGTAAGTGAGTAGTTTATACACACAGCTTAAGGGATCTGGCACAAGACATTGTGCACCATGGGCAACTCAAATTAAGCCTGTCATGCTGTGAGTCACAGAAGAGGGTAAACATGAGGTGAATTCCTTTCGAGACATTAAAAGCCTGATAGATTTCACACAGTGGAGACATTCATTTCCAAAATGCAGACAAGGTGTGGTCCGGCTTTTCCAGTTTGCAAATATACCTAAATTATCCAGTTCCAGTAAGAGATACATCTGCTTTGGAAAGTATTTTGAGTTCCATATTTTATTTGAAATGGAAAAATGTCCACTTTTTTGGATTAGTCTAGGCACCTAGAAGAAGTTTAAAAGCATCTGGAGTTGGCTGTCTGGTCAAACAGAGTAACTGAACAATAAAAGCCATGTTCAGGGAGGTCTCCAAGAACCCAACAGCCTTCAAAGGTCTTCTGCAGAGATTGGAGAACCTAGCAGAAGGACAATCATCTCAATAAAATGCTGTAAAGAGGTTAGATGGAAGCCAAAGCCTGTTTGGAGATTTCCAAATACCACTTAGAGGACACTGGGAACCTGAGAACAAAGTTTTCTCTGGGATACATGAAGGTGCTTGAAGAAAACCTGCTGCAGAGTGCATGAGACCTGAGCACGGATGTAATTTGACTTTGTATTTAAAAGCCTCTAGGCTGTAGTTTTATACATATTTTGAACTTCATATATTGTTTTTAGGTGTAGGGTAGATATCATGGCACTTTTCAAGCAGTTCAAGCCCCCCCACCCCCATACTCAAGCCAGTTGTGCCCCCCCCACCTCTGAAATCAAAATTTCGTCCATGGACCTGAGACTGGGGTAAATGACAGTGACTCGAAGAGAACACCTACAACAATACTGGAGTGGCTTCAGGACAAAGTTCCAGGTTTCCTGGAGTGGTCCAACCAAAGCCCAGACTTAAACCTCATGAAACATCTGTGGAGAGACCTGAAGGTGACAGCTCACAGACATTTCCCAACCACTCTGATGGAATTTGAGATCATCTGTCAGGATGAATGTGAGAGTCCGTGTATCCAAAGATGTAGTGAAATATACTTAAAGCTGAATCAATTTACATTTACACTGCAGTAAAGTGTGCTAAAAGTGAATACTTTCCAAAGCAACTCTATTTGCATAACAATACAAAGGGCAAGATTTTCATTCATCTCAGGTCTATTGGGGAACCTGTTTGCCACTATACTGGAGGTGACATGGTGACAGGTTCTAGGATGTCTTTTCTGCAGCTCTTCTTTTATCTTTTGTCTCCTCTTGCCTTTGATCTCTGCTCCTCTGAAAATCAATCAAATATAGGGATGAACGGAAATGAAATGATAGAAATGTACAGTACTTCAGTCTGAGTGCGTGCAACACTTTTTCTTATTCAGCTATCAGATTTATCCACAGTGCTGTGCTTTGAAGTTTTCTTCCTTCTCCATAATGGAGTGGAGAAAAGACAAGAATGTTTAGCCTATATAGCTACAATTAGAGAAACCAAGCTGACCAGTAAAGACTGTTATGGGCTAATTGTATTGCTTCTAATGTGGTTTTTATACTTAAATGGGTGATTGTTTGCTGTTAGCTGTTTTGCAGACTCATCAGTCTAGATTCAAGGTTAAGGTTTTTTCAGTCCAGCGGTTTTAGCAGAGCAGCTCCTTAAAGAAAAACACACACATTGGCTACTTTTACATACGATTTCTGACCAAAAAAGTAGTTTGTGCATCCCTTGGACACGACCAAAACACATTTTTTATTTATAGAATAATAAAAAAAGACCTAATGTGTGTGTATATATGTACACTTTTTACATTAGAACAAAGAACTAGAACACAAAACACAAAATGTGTGGCTGGTATCCTTTTGCGAAGCCCATTCATGATCAGGTTTTTTTATCGGGCTATGTAAGGATCAATTTGGCATTAAGATGAAGATGCCAGATGCTGAGACACCTCCTTCCTGGACTTCTTCCGCTGTCTCAAGGAAGAAACTCTGAGAAACATCTCATCAGATTTTGACAGGTCTTCCACTCCCAGAAGGTGTTTTTTTAAATATATTTTTGTGTTTTTTAACACTGTGTACATATTTCCTTTTTAAAACTGTGTACGATTTGGGTACTGATGGGTCCAGTTGGGTTTGGTTTGAGTAGCCACCCTTTATATACTGTACACATTGGTTTTTAAGAGCTGGTGGAAATCATCAAACTTTGTCAAAGAGAATGAAAATAAACCTGATAAATAAACCTTAGAGCGGTGCCACAGTTGGTAGGGTCATGTGGTTCGACCCCTGGTTTCCCCGATTCCTGTCCACATGTCGAAGTGTCCCTGCATAAGAGAAAAAGGTGTAGGGGCACACATTTGTACAAGACCAATATCATCCATGCACAGGAGGAGAAGGAGAGAAGAAGAATGGAATCTCACCATGTTAGGGTGGACTGACTTTTATGACCTCTATTGATGTCATTGTTTCCTCTGTCCTCAGTCTGCTTAGGTTCTGGGAGCTAAAGTTCAGCACTCTTCAGCAGGTACAACCTATATCAGAATTTCCAGGGGGAGGGGGTAGGTGCATGGGTGTAAGTTCCTACAGTGGAAAACCCTCCTAAACAGTGAATCTTGGATTCGGGGGGCAGAGCACTTCATAAACCATAGATTACATAGAATTCTTGTTGCCATGTCTGGACCAACAGCAGTGACTATGTTTTGAGTATTTGAAATTATTTATACTGATAAAAAAAACATGTTACTTGATACTATGATATTATCAATTCACTAGGTTCAGAAGGTAGCTCAGCTGCTATATGAGACATTTCAGTGTGGTGTGTGCGTTTGTGTGTGTGTGTATTCACAGCATCAGGCGGGAGAGGGCAGCAGACATTCGAGCTGAAAGCAGACTGTTTGTTCCATGTCTCTCATCTCCAACCCAGGGAGGAGCTCATTAAATCTGACTCCCTCGCTGTGGCTGATGAATTCTTTATTAAAACAATATGTTCACCCTGTGCTCCTACAAAGATATCATATAACAGTTAAATTAACTGGGCCTTGATGATCTCAATAAGATAATCTTTTTGAGCTAAAATCTCCCTCTCTGCTATAGCTCACACAGAAAAACAGTGGAGGAACATCCACCAGTGAATAACAAAGGGAAGTCAGATGCTACATTGGGGATTTAGATGTTCAAAGGAGCAGCTTACGCCTCTGGGCCATGCGGGGCCCTCTTGAGTCGGAGAATGAAATCTGTTGTTTAACAAGCCTTTATTGGAATCCACACTTCTACCAACCATACAGAGATCAGGGACAAACAGAAGCCCACAGCAGCAGCAGCTACACGAGCCCGGCGATGAGCACAATCCCTGAGCATTTCTGTCAGTGAGGCCATATCAGATCGTATGATTCCCACACTGGTATAACTAAATCCATCCATGTGTATGAGCGTTTGTCTCAGTGTATGTCTACAGAGCTTGAGCAGGGATGTGTCGAGCTCCAGGTGGTGGACATAGCAGAGAGCTGGCTGCTTTTTGGTTTCTTAACTCTTTCTCCGGTGGGTGGACCAGAGACTCTGACTTTTAGCTTTAGTGTGCTTTGTATGGCTTTGGATTTGAGGGAAAACTCTCGCTCAGATACTCTCATGTTGTTAGATATCATCGTTCTGTGACATCCAAAACAGCCTAGTTAGTTGCTGATGACTTGCTTGTTTGAACATCTACACTGTGTACTCACTCATTTCTTTGGGCAGTGATACATATGATTGGAAGGAGCAACACATAAAACACAGAAATAATCCTTTACAAATATCTGGAGTCTGAGTTTATCTGTTTTAGTCTAACATCATTTACTGTTAGATGCTGACCGATCTGTCGCAGTAAGATTTCAATCATTAGTGAAGTTGCTGCTGCTGCTGCTGGACCTACAATGTGGAAAATAATGCACATAGCATTTCTGCTACTTTGCTATCATGCAGATTAGCAGGTATTATGTTTTCTATATTCAGTATTTTTGTTCAGACCTTAAATACTCCTTTAGTGCTTCTACTGTATATTACATTCTCCTAAATGCCTTTTCACCTGCAGTAGTGCAGAGATATAAAAGGGTTTTAGTGGGGCAGGGTCGAACGCTGTGCATATCTTTTCAATTTCACAGGTTTTGACCATGCATCTTTCAGCTCATTCATTTAGTTCAAACTCGCCACTTCTGTCTGCCTATTGTGCATGTTATCAGTTCAATGTAATGAGCAGCAGCTTAGTATAAATACTGTGAACATGGGGAAACAATGAGAGTGAGAGAGATGGCTTCATTGCAGCTTCCATCCACTGATAGTAGGAAAACTTGAGGATGATGGCAGAAGCCTGACAATACTTCATTTTCTGACTTGTTTATAAAAAATAACCTGTTCAATTGCTTTACAGCCCTTGACTACAAGGTGCTATTAATCCTAGCAGACTGAATTCATGCCTAAGGAACTCCCTTAAAGAGAAAAACCTGTTTTTCATCATAACTTGCTTGTCTTGAAGTCTATGAGTCTTGAAGTTCAATCCAAATTTCAGTTCAATTAAATTTTATTTGTATAGCATCAAACCACAACAGAATCATTTCAAGGCACTTTACAAATAAGGTGAAAAATATATAGTTATACAGAAAGAAATCTGGGTGACGGTGGAGAGGAAAAACTCCCTTTAATGGAAGAAACCTCCAGCAGAACCAGGCTAAGGGTGACCGGTCATCTGCCTTGACTGGTTGGGGTGAGTGGAGAGTGGAGAAAATAACAGCAGCAGACAGAGCATGATCAGGGAGATTGCCAGCAGCTTCGTCATGCAGCCAGACAGTAGGACCTGGGCCACACAGCCACCTCCCATGATGAGGACCTGGAAGAAGGATAGAATGTACAAGACAGGGAAGAGAGGCACCCTGTATGCTCATGTGCTTGGGAGAGAAAAACTAAGGGTTAAAAGAATGTAGTGATTCTCAGAATAAAAAGGACTTCTATGAGCTAGACTGAAATACTGGTTATTAATTAATTGAGACTGAAACCAACCCACCAACCAAGGACTGGTAACAGACACAAATCACTGCCACTAATTGAACGTTAGGGCATATAAAGCTACACCATATAAACCTTCCACATGTAGGTTTGGTTTAATTAGTAGAGTCTTACAAGCTTCTATGAACAGTAAATCGACAATACATTTCACACCACTTATTTAAATTGATAAATGAAGCATAACAACACCTGTATAGTTAGATGTATTCTTTGTTCATTCATTTTATGCTTTTTCTTATTTGTTTTTCAGTAAGTATGTCTGTACACCTGTGCTGAACATCAATAAAAAGCTTTTCAAAAGCAGAAGTACATTATGTTTATTAATCAAATATACTCACAAAATCTGTATACGGTAAGTGTCTGATGTCTGATCCAATTCGATCTGACCCCGCCCCATTCAGTTTTCTGCAGCCAGGGGCTTTTCCAAAAGCAAATTTGACCATTGGAGTACCAAAACACAACAGTTGGTGAGTTTTTGGCTGTGCAGAGAGCTTTTAAAAAATTACGGTGTAAAATTCTGTGTGGCATGTCACCAATGTGCAATGTTAATAGTTTCTGGACCTTCAGAAAGTACTAGAACCTGACGGAGCTTTTTTTGGTTCAGAGCATTTACATGCACTCAAGTAACCAGGTTACAGTCAGCTTTCTTGAGTAAGCTGATTTCTTAACTGTAATGTAAACTGGTTACTGTAATCAGGGTAGGGAATTAGCAAAATCTGACTTCCCCAGGTAGACTTCCCTCAGAGAACTCAGATTATTTGTCATGTATACACGTAAATAGGTTTCTAATCAAGAGCACATGTGCAGGACAAAGGCTGCAGACACTCACCAGTCTGCTACTTTCAGCAGAGAGGAGTGGCTGGATGAAAGGGGAGATCATTACATGGAGAGATGCTGCCTCGTTTTTAAATCAAGTCCACCCAAAATCAGGCTAAAACTGAAACCAACACAAAGTGCCATGTAGATGTCTAAATAAGTCACTTTTTACAGTGTATTGCGCTGTAAAAAGAAGCGCTGTGACTGGGGGTGTCTCTCTCACGGCGCTGTCAGTCAGCTCCTCTGACACATGTATAAAAAATATACAGTTGAAATCTCTGACCCATGCTTCCAAAATAAGCCAAAGGTAGAGGATGTATGCACAGATTTCCAGCAACCAGCTTTCTTTAGTGCATGTAAAGTTGTTCCACGATTACCTGAGAAACCTGTTTTCTCTGAGTAACCTGGTTAATTGCGTGCATGAAAACACAGTCTATGACTCTAGAACTACATTTAGATCTTGGTTACCTTGGTGGTAACACAGGTAGAGGAACTAAATTCCTTATAAGGTTCCTGGTTCCTGGGAAGAGTTCATGCAGTGGAAATAGGCTTTTTACCAGACTTTTGCATGATGACAAATCTGCTCTTCAATCCTTAGTCTGTACAAGAATGATAATTTGTGCTGTGGTCACTTATTCTGTGTGGATCAGTAATTTAAATGGACTTGTACTGACACCCCTTGTTTACCTCAGTGGAGTGAATCTCTTTCTGCTTGCCCTCAGCTTGATACACACACAAACAACCCTTCATCTGCGTTTCTGTCTCACCTGCATTCAGCTGAAAAACAAACCGACCCCCAACTTTCTGTTTCTCATCATCGGGCTGTGGTTCTTCAGCTTCCACAGGGCTGCTGGTGGAGGTGCTGAGGGAGCAGGGGAAACATTGTTTGAACTACAGTAAAACACAGCTCCCTTCAGCTCCCAGATCAAAGGCAGCGGATTACCAACAGCCTGCTGTAATGAGACCACAATGACTTGAAATAGCTGGGATGGCTTGGTACACTCTCCCTCAACCACAACATCGTTACGAGAGGCTGCGGTGGAACACCCTGAGAAAAACAACTGTAATCTAGTAATGTGGGTTTCTCTGGATGCAAACTCATCTGCTTGGCTTCGGTTCTCTGCATGTGAACCTGTTAGAAAACAGCGGAGCGACAGAGTGAAAAATATTGGAATTAATAAATATTTGGTCTTATATTGATCACTATTTCTGGCATGAAAGAGATGCTCTGCATTGGTATAATGTTATTAGTCCATCACCCCGTCTTTCCCTGAGTTTACAGACAGTGCTGGATGATCTATCTCAATGAATAAAACTCATGTATCCTCATGAGTTCATGGTAATTTAATACATAGCATAAGGCACTGTGTGTGTGTGTTTATTTCCCTATCATCCCTTCAAGTCCGTGTCTTTCCTTTTTGTAAGACATGATTGCTTTTGACTGGCATTTTGCCTTTATTTTAACACTGACATCACAGACAGAAATTCAGGGAGAGGAAGCAACACATGACTGTAAGCAGAAATGAACCAGAATGGTTTTTTAACTCTTATTTATAAATGTTGGTGTTTTAGGAAAATAAATCCCAAATTCAGCTTTGCTCTCACTCTCAGGAAAACCTTCATTTATGTGGAGCCCAATTCAAATGTTAAAATTAGGCCTATGGAAGGTTATAGTATAACTTTAGTTTACAATCATTTCTAAAGCAAATATGTAATAAAACGAAGCCAGCAAGAGATGAAAAACACTGTATTTGATACTGATAAACATGCATAATTTATCCAACAGACCAGAGGCTCCCAAATGTTTCTGCTTGCTGGTCGCTCTGGAAGAGAGATCTTTTGTTCTTCCTTTTCATCCTTATTTTCTTCTACATACGAATTGACAGAGAGATTGTAAAGACTGTACTTGAAGGCAAATTTGTGATCTCTGTCTGTATAAACAAACTAAACTTGACTGGCAGTGGTTGAAGTAAGACTCTGATCATTTACTTAAGTACAAGTTGCAATACCACAGTGCATAAGTAAAAGTCCTGCATTCAGAATGTTACTTTAGTACAAAAGAAGTAACGCTTCTCATGCAGAATAACTCATGTCAGAACAGTGAATATGATATTACTGGATTAGAATTACTGATGCACTGATGTGTAACCACGGAGCTTGTTTTAATGACCTGTATCTGTGTTGATGATCACATGTTTTAAATCTAATTATTATTATTTGCTTGTAAATTTCAGACTGAGGATCAATAAAGTCTTACAATTATACTGTATCTTTTTACTACTAATCCAATTTGAAAAGTAACTAGAGTTATCAAACAAATGTAGTGGAACAAAAGTACAATATTTGCTACTGGGATGTAGTGAAGTCGAAGTATAAAGTAGTAGAAAAGGGAAATAAATTATAAATAACATTAATAAACAACATTTCTTTGTCTTATTTTCTCTGTCTATAATTCATCTCAAGACTCCTTGTGTGTCTGTGTGTGTGTGTGTGGGGGGGGCGGTCTTGACTCCTGGAGCCACTGTGTCGGTGCCTCTCCTTCCACTTATTTTGAATTAATATTTAAATCTCTTGCTTTGAATAAAATGCGTGTCACTTCCAGCTGCTCTAAGATCATGGTCAAACTGATTTTCACTGCAGCTGCACATGAGGAGAGAAATATACAGTACAATATTCTACTGCATAAAAAAGATGTGTGCTACTTCCTGTCTGTTGTATATTTACATGTATGTGTTTGCTATAGAGGCACTATATTGTGTGCTTTGCTGGAGATACTTTAAAGTCGAAATGTCATAATAAATAGATTTAATAATATATTTATGTCTAAAATATACAGTATTTGTGGTCATAGTAATGGCTAAATTCATTCATGTTTATTCATGTTGCATCTGTAATTTGAACATTGTAACGTTAATTAAAGTTCCACAATCAAAGTGAACAAATATGGAAATGTACAGTGTATTTGCCACTCTGCTTTGTCTCCTAACAAGCATTTACAGTAACTGAAAATATCACAATACAGCAGTGATGGAAGCAGACGTGTGTATCACGGGGATTGAATTAAACTGTCTACATTTGATCGTCCTCCTTGCCTCCCCGCGCACCACTATTATTCTCATCATCTCAAACATGTTCATTTAGCTTTGTGTTTAAAGCAAATTAATTAATATGCATTTGTGCAGTTTATGTGTGTGTGTGTGTTTGTGTGTGTGTGAGCCAGCAGCTCTGCAGCATTGTTGTATGAACGCTGTAATTACAGCAGGTTTTGACGCTCCTTCGGTGCCCGGCTCCCTGTTGCAGAGATGAGAGGAGAAAGTGACTTGCTGCTTCACATGTTCTCCTCAGGGAACACTTATCAAAACAATACGCCAGCCGTCATTCAAACGCAGCCCTGCACACTTTGCCACTTTGAAGTCTACCCCCATCCTCTTGTTTTTTTAATCCCCCTCGCCTTTTCTCTCTGTGTAATCCCACTGTAACCGCAGGGATATTCCACAATTCAGACCATTTGTTCATACAAATACAACACTTCATCAACAAATAACAATATGTTGAGAAAAACTATTGAATAGGGAGGATAAGTCTAAATGGGTTCAAGTGCCGGCACTGCCATGGATCTCTGCCTCTGTGTTGCCAATCCCTGTAAAAAGTTAATGTAAGCAGGATTCACAGGGAGCTGCTGGTGATGAAATTATGGTGTAACTGATACCAATGTGCCATAGTAGAGAAGTGCATGGCCGCCTGCGTCTTTGAAGGAGGCTCTTCCCATCCCACGATGCACTGCTGGAGAGGGCTCCTGTATGGCTGTACAGTACAAACGGACAGATGGAGGGCAATACTGCACAAAAAGCAGGCAATCGTTTTGCAGCAATACAGAAAACGACTGCAAGTTAAGGAATTGATTGTGAATTCACTATTGCACACTGCACTGAAATCTGTAGACTGTACTGTAAATATATACAGTGTAGTGTAAGAAGTTAGTATCAAACAGAATATGGTATTTGTGTGCCAAGGTCACTGAGATTTTTTGTTATTTCTAATGCAAATATCTATATTTGATTTTTTAAATCTACAATATAGTACAATGTTCAACATGTAGTCAAAAATAAAGTTGCAATTCTATTATTTCATAATTAATTTGTTAATTTAAATGTGTGTATATATATATATGGAGTTAATAATTTTTCATCATGTTTTCTACTCTTAAATTTTACGTTTTGGGAAAAGCACTGGATTGTTTGGTAACTGATCTTCAGAAGACATTTGTTAGAGGGTACAGTAACATTCTTGCAGGGGCATTGCTCATATTAACCCAACTTTCCCTGAACTCCGCGACCCAAGATGATTACAAATTCATGCGCAACTAAAGAGGTGCATCATGCATAATAAAAAAACTGCCCCGTGTGCAAAAATAGGGAGACGAACAGTATAAACAATGGGGGTGTAAGAACTCTGAGGGGGAGGCTGTAAAACCCACGGCTACAGGGATGCCAAAAACATGTTTTCGAGTGGGGTGAGCCAGTGTTGCCTATTACTATAGCAACAGGAAGACCTGGCTGCTTCAATCAGCTCTTGGTTTGTTGGGGAGGCAGAGGGGTTGGCGGAGGAGCTCCAGCCAAGGAGCCGTGCAGAGGCCATTCTGGTTTTACTAATGAGGGCAGCGGGATCCGCTGGGTGTCAGCCAGCCTGTCCGACCTCCACATGTCCCTAGCTGTCACACTGCCCGACATGCCACACAAGCAGCCTGGAGGTCAGGTATAAAAAACACAAAGTGACAGCCTGTCGAGAAAGAGACAATAAATAAATCTGATTACACAAAAACAAATATTACCCATTGTGTTATAAAACTGATTTTACACTATACCTACATTACAGGTTGATTTCAAGCACGAGGCAGCGCTTACAGATAGACAATCACACAGATTCTACACACACATTTCATTTTGTTTCAATTGTTGTCACCAGCAGCTTTATTGCCACTGTCTGCAGATTTCACCACATTGTCAAATGTGACAGTGTATAGTTATAACAAAGCCCAGACCAGTTTCCCCTGAAGCAGTCATTTGTTTTAGGTCATAAGCTCCCCAGACTCAGGCCTGCATCATTTTATTTTTGGTTAAAGCATTTTTTAAATTCCAGCTGCAGTGTGAGTGTGATGATGTAGTGAAGGACCACTCTCCAAACTCAAGGGAAAGGGAAACTGATTAAAACGTATTTTTAAATGATCTGGAGAAGACACTTCAGTGCTTTTATATAATGTTCTCTTTTTTCATTTTTTGATATAATCTATAAATTTTGCACAATTGCTTAACATTCTCTTTTTTAATGCACCGTAGCACAATTTCATTGTACTCTCTGTACAATGACAATAAAGACTATTCTCTTCTAAAATGTGTTATATATCTGAAATATCAATCTGTGATTGCAGATTTCAATATATTATTGTCACTCTTGGACAAGTTGAATTTACTTAAAACATCTGAGGCAAGTGAGTAAAACGAGTAACGAGTAAACTCGTTTGAATGAAACTGATTTTAAGGCTGAATAGGATGAAAGTAACATTTTAGGTTCAGTATACTTAAAGACAGATTATTTGTTTTCATATTTGTTAATATTTAATATGTATGTTATGAGAACTCAAAAGTTTTTTACTGATAAACACATATTGCAATACAAAAAAATAACATGTAACAATAATACAACATCCAAAACATTCAGTATCAGTTTTTATTCTAAATCATGGCGTCCTTTCCCTCACTTAGAAGCTGATTATGTACACTGTAAAATATAACGTGTTGTTTCAACTTAAAAATAAGTGAAAAGAGCTGCCTTCAAATTTTACATCAAGTCAAAAAATGCTTCTTCTTAAATGTCATCCTGATTCAGTTTCTCATGCTGTGTGAACTTTGACTTAGCTTATTGAACAAGTGAGGTAGTTGTTTAAACCAGCCCTGTCTCCTCAAAACTACGTTCGTATACAACTAAACTGCAACCCCGATTACATTTTTGTAGAGAACGTAATTGCAACCCGATTACGTTTTCTCTTAACATAATGATCATATGTTCACAGTTAACGTAAATGACAAGTCGCAAATACGTTGACACTGAACGTATCAATGAAATGTCCACAGGCAACGTATTTTTGTCCGCCAAAATATCTGATCTGCATCCGGTTGTTGCATCCCCCTAACCCTATCCGACGTAACAGCTCAACATCCAGACATGTGAGTGTAGAGATATTAAAGTGTTTTATGGTCGGGATCAGACATCACAGTAGTGGGTTAGGGTCAGAGAAAGACTGTGGGCTGGTTAATGGATAGAAATGTCATTTCACACTGTCGCTTCACAAACACAATGTCTGCATTAAAAATTAAAGCAAAACATGATCTTTTTTCTAACCCTAACCTCAGTACTTTTCTTGCCTAAACCCAACCTCACAGGGGACTTTGGTCTCGAACTCTGGTCTCCTGCATGTTAGTCCTGCACAGTAAACGCCCTTCATCCAAATCGCTTCGCGTTAATAAATGTATCACGTAATTCATTCACAAAAATACGTTTCAGTACAACGTGACAATTACGTTCTCTACAAAAATGTAATCGGGATTGCAGTTTAGTTGTATACAAACGTAATTTTTAGGAGACAGGGTTGGTTTAAACTTACAAATGTCAGCTTCATTAGAGTGGTCTCTTGTGTGAACCTCAGTGTTGTTTGAAATGTTTGATTTAATATGTTTATCGAAGCTATTCTTGATTGAGCAAACTCTCATAAATTGATTCTTTGAACTCATCATTTTAAGTTAAAAGATTTTAAGTCAGAACAACTCCTGTTTATGAGCTCTGACAATGAAAACTAGAAACTTTAAGGTGAATTAGCTTAAAACTTAGATATTTATGTCAATTAAAAATATTAGCTGACTCCACAACATTCCTGAAAGACTTTTTTGGGTGTCAGCTCACCTCTGCTAATGTTCAGTATCACCTGCTGAACAGACTAAAACTGTTTTGATGCAGTTTGGGTTCTTCAAGTGCATTATTGGGCCAGAGTGGAGGTACATGCATGACAACACTGCTTCACAACATGATTCCTGATTGTGATGGGTGTAGGTGAGGAGAAGCCAGGTGTTGGACCACATCAAGGTATTTTGATCATAACAATCCTGAAAGAAAAAGTACTTTTTTCTGTTAAAGTACTCTTATGTGAGCCAATAATACGTTTGCATGATCTGATGGTCTTAACTGAGCATTAATAGCTTAAGATGTAAAATTAAATAAAATCAAGTTAATTACAATGAGTAATATTTACTAAAAGGATTTATGTAATTCTGGGTTAATGGTGACAGTGTCTAGTTATAATAATCATAATCTATTTGTTTCTTACATATATATAGTATGTTAGCTTTAAAAAGGTATGCCCTGAATTTATATACTTCTAAACTTTACAAACTTATGACTAACATCAACCTGCAGGTATAATATTGCCTTAGATAACCAAACAGTGGTGGACCAACACAGATTGTCCAAAGGTCTTTTTACTGTGTACTGCAGAACATGATTGTGTGTTGCAGTAGGTGGACCAAAGCTGAGCTTCGCAAAAATGCTATGAGTGCATGAACGTGGTCATTTACTGTAATTTCATTGTGTTTACGAATGAGATGTGTGGACCGCACTTTTAAACTGTTATGAGTGTCTTTTTAGAGGTTTATTTTTTTATTATGATCACTGACAACTGCATTGGGACATTCAATACTTGTATCAGTGCTGTGTGACACAAGTTGTTGCACTTTTAGTCTTTTTTTCTTATATGAATAGTTCAAATTTTCAAAATATGTTCTTCTCTGGGGCGGCACGGTGGTGTAGTGGTTAGCACTGTCGCCTCACAGCTAGAAGGGTTCGATCCCCGGGTTGGCCGGGTGCCTTTCTGTGTGGAGTTTGCATGTGTATGTGTTGGCCCTGCGATGGATTGGCAACCTGTCCAGGGTGTACCCCGCCTCTCGCCCAATGACAGCTGGGATAGGCTCCAGCACCCCCCGTGACCCTTACGAGGACAAGCGGTTAAGAAAATGGATGGATGGATGTTCTTCTCTGATTGTGTTTATTATGTTGCAGATGTTTAAGTTTAAATGTTCAAATGTGCTCTTCTGTGTTGCACTAAGTTAACATAGAGATAAATTATATTTGTTTTTTCATTTCATTTCATAGGTTTTTATGCAAAAAAATAAAAAGGAGTTGTTAAAAATGAGTAACTTTTAGAATTGGTGCAACTCTCTTTCATTCCATTTATTTCAACATAGTAAAAGGCAGCAGTTTATTGAATTCATTTTTGCTTTTTCAACATTTCAGGGTTGAGTGCTGCAGTTACTGCGCACTAAACAATCAATTCAAGAAAAAAAGACATTATCTAATGGAGGATTTAATTCAGTTTTTACAGTGTATAATTTAGGTCTGAGCAAACATAAGGACATTTTATTGCGTTTTTCACACATCATACTGTATGAACATGAGGCTCTGGCAGGGTGACCGGGTCGGGGGTTGGAGGCAATGCATGTTTGTTGCTGTATCATTATTTATTTATTTAACCAGTTAGACGAGGTTAGTGACCTATTTTTCATGTTCTAGGTTTCAAGACCAGGTCAAGATTGATATATTCTACATAGAACTGGACAGGGTGAAAGAAATTATTTATTACAGTTTATTATAATACATTATACATTATAATACATTATATTAATACAATAACATTTGTACTTTTTAATGTGACAGCTCAGCTTCTAAACTAGATAATGTTAAAATGATCAATTTACAAACTGTGTAGAAGCAAACAATAAGATTATATTGATATATATTGATACATATTACACTTTAAATAGTGTCTGCATGCATGTCTTTTCATTTCTATCAGTTTTAGACTCTCTCTCTCTAAGTTGCAAATGTTGTCCATGACTATATCAGATCTACTAGATACTGTGCAACATGACTGAATTGTTGAATGAATTGCTACTGCTGTCACAGGCATGTTACCAGTTTAATATCTCTCATGAATTGTGACCCTCCTATAACATTGTTTTGCAAATGATTAAGGCTCAAGAGAAATCTTCCTGTCCTAGAGATTAATCTGTATTTTGTGTTTTACGTATCCAGATAAAGCTTTTTGTGAGGACCAGTCCCTGACTGCAAATATCAGTGAGGAAGGACGTGAAGACAGTGGTTTCAATGAAATGAAAAGATGTTATGTGCACTGGAAAACTTGAAAAATCTGGTGGAAGAAGCAGAAGTGTCAAAAAGTGGTATTAACAAATACATTAATTTAACAGAAGCAGAAAAAAGACTCAGTGGCAAAACCAAACATTGAAACTGAAAAAACAAAAAGTCATCAGTAGGATAAAAGGACTTTGGTGAGGTTTAGCCAGTATTTATGTTAAATATGTACATTTCAGAATCAGCTTCACACAGGAAGACACACAAAACGTGTAGGAGAAACTCATGGAAATGATGGAATTGTAATAAATTTGAAGTGGGTATTTGTCTTATTATGATCCCAGCTGGAGGTCCTGGTTTGTTTGTTTTTTTGCCACACTATCACTGGTTATATACAATTCACGGGTCCCAGGTTGGTACTAATGTGTAATGATTAGCAATCAGTGGAAGAGTGATAGCAGGCCAATAGAAACAGAAAAGTTCCCCCAGATAAACCAATGGTGAGGCCACATTGTTACACAGCGCTCAGCGAATCCCCTGCGGATCTGATGCAACAGGGCTGCAACTAAAGTTACACCATCAAACCGCAACACGATGTCCTTCCGCCACGGCGCACCGAAAACTAGTGCCGGCTGTGCCGTCTGCTGAGCGCATCCCCACAGTGGATCCGCGTGGAGGTGTGATTACGGTGTCATCACGTGCTGATTGACTGTACTGAGTTACTGTATGACCGGGAGACACAATAGGGAGTTTGTAGACTTTAAAGACTGTTATGTTAGGAGGGAGAGTTCATGTACATGTTTTTCCGTCTCTGACCTTTTTTCCAAGTTGATACTGACTTTATAGTGTAGTTTTAATACAGTAAAGTTATTTCAGTAACAAAAATGGAGTTGAAAATTATTTGAACTAAAGTCAATTGTAAATGAAACTTGGATGAAATAAGATAAACCGTGGGGAGGAGTGCGCGCTGCAGACGCACACACTCCCGGGTCTCTGGATAACGGGAAAGTCCCCGCGCTCATGACGTAACGGCGGGGTGAACTGTGTAAACCGCGGATTGATTCGGTGCGCTGTGCTCGGGTCCTGGCGTTAGGAGTTGCAGAAGTAGCGGATTTAAAAACTTTCTGTCTCGCTATTCTGTTGGTGGAAAAAGCACTTCACGAAGAGTCCCCGTCTTCCTAAAGGAAGGGAAAACATGGCTTTTTAAACTGCGACTGTGTTCCTGTCCTCCGTAAAGCTTCGTGTGCTTTGCTTCTTGCGGCGCACTTTAAAAGACTACTCAGAAACTATGGGGTAAGTGAAAGTGTTTTGCAGCTTTGGGGGGAACCGAGGAAAGGATAGTTTCCTTCTTTAAGCTAACAAACCAGCTTACACACTGTTTAACAAACATTATATTATCAGCGAATTCACTTATTTATGTCATTTACACCGCTGTCCTAGCTCTTATTGCTATTTTAAAGTGACCATATCAAAGTGGTTTGTTTTCTTGTGGTAAATTAGTGAGTTTCTTTGATTTCTGTTTCTCCATAAAGTTTTTAAAGTGCGCAACAAATATTTCTTTAGCTGACATTCTGTAAAATAACTGTATTTATTACACATGTAATGTCTGTAATTATGCTTTTCAAGTAATGTTATAGTCTTTATTATGTTTATAAAAAATACTTTTTCATGATTTTCTTATAATTAATCAATTCTTAAAGTATGTCAGGATAATATTTTGCACATTATTGCTTGAAATGTAACTGTTGTGATATAAATCAATAATGGCTTCACAGCATGGGGTGACAGGTGAAATGAGTTAATTTCAACTAAGTCAACTTTAAAAATTGTAATTTTTGTAGTTTTATTTTACAGTATCTATAATTATAATGAAAAATAAACTTTTTGTAACTTATCGTTATTAACTTAATTTATTTTGACCCATTATTTTTGTTAGTGATTTTAAGGCTGAATAAAATATGTGAAATTTGTGAAATGTGAAATTTATTTTCTTAATTTCCCCCCCACAGGTCTTCCACTGCTATTTCATCCACACTGTGCACGATCTGTGCTTTTGAACAATTCGATCGAAGCAGACGACACAATGGCGGCATCGATCCTTCGCAACAAATATCCTCCCATTTCCACAGGCGTGCTTGGCGCTCCCCTACTCCGACAGGCTAGCAGCTCCAGCCAATCACAGCCCGGGACGAGGGTGGAGCCAGTGGAGAGGCAGCACTTAATTGGTGAGTTTTGCCAAGACGCTTTTTTATTTTTCCACATCCCGAGGTCGGAGCCGCAGTGCAGCACGGGGCTAATGTCGTACAGTGAGTACAGCTAAGTGGATATTTATCGAATGCAGACGATGCTGTTCAATCATTTTCAGATGATCGGTTAGTTGCTCACTTGGATATTTCGGATGTATTGCTTGATTTTAACTTAAGCTTTTTTACATTTACTCTCTACACCTTGCGTGATTTAAGGTTTTTTTCCTGAATTTGTAGTTTTTATTTCAGTTATTCTATACAAGCAGCTGAATGCAAAAAATGGATTGTTTTACTTATTATATGGTTATTATTTATAACTTTTATAGGTGATGGTCACTCAGATTGGATGACGGAAAAAGTTGATTTGTCTTCATTTGTGTCAACGACCGAGTCTTCTCCAAGCTCATCCCTTCCACCCTCACCGTTAGAACAGGATGTCAAGGTGCCCTCGGATCTGGAGGTCATGACCTCTCTACTGCAGGAGGAGTTGGCTCAGCTGGAGGACTACTTCCGCTCCGAGTCCACATCCACAACAAACAAGTTGGACAAATCCTCAAAATGTGACAAGGGCGCCCAAGCCATGGGCTCCCAGTCTTATTATCAGTTACCCTATGGCTCGTATGGGACCAGCCAATCAGAAACCAGCCCTGTGGTTGTTACCTTGGCAACAGGGGAACTGGACCTGGCCAGTTTCTGTGGCGGTCCCATCGGAAGAACCAAAATCGCTCGACCCGCTCCGTACAACTACCATCACCGCTACCACCACAACAACGGGCGAAGAATAATCAGTGAGGCTGTGAAAGTCGGAGACGAAGTTGGACTTGATACATGGGGCTCCAGGGGAAGTTACTCAGGAAGCACAGAGTTGTCTGTGAACCACTACTCCACACTGAAGACAGTGAGCAAGAACAGCCTTGGTAGCGTTAAGAAGGTGAGAGAATGTGCTTTATCGTTGAAGGAAGAGGACAGTTATTGTTTTTCAGAAGGAATGTTTTGCAGTGAAGAGATTGCTCGAGGTTTTTGTCTGGGTGGCTCGTATGACAGCCACCACAAGCGAGAGGGACAGTTGATGCACAACGTGAAGGTCAATGTAAGTTACGACAGCACAGGGCTTGACGTCTTGCACTGCAGCAAAGATGGAGGACTTTCTGGAAGTATTCCCCAAGAGACAATGGTGGCCGGTGATGGCTACTTCCACCAGTCCATGGCCAGCACAGAGCCTTACCATAGCTTTATAGGTGACCTAGATCAGCCGTCACAAGCACAGACTGTAGAGCCCCAACATGGCCACTACCTCTATCCAGAATGCCTTGCAGACCAAAGCTATGAATGTCTGTCCAGAGGTGAGGGCGAGGGGCCGCTGATGGGCACCCCCATCCACCGCCCCACCCACAGGCTAAAGGACGAGCCCTGCTCCATGAAGCCATCTCTGGTGATGGGTGCCGTTTCTCTGGATTCCAGCACTGGAGAGAGAAAGCAGAAGAAGAGAGACCAGAACAAAACTGCTGCTCATAGGTAAACCACTATTTCTTTGTTTTTGTTTTAAATTTCTGCTTCATCTTGTTTTTCCTCTTTCTCTCTTAAAACCCTCATAAACATCTAAAATTAGTTGTTTTTTTTATTGAAAGTGGGTGTGGAATGTTTGTTACAAAAAAGTCAAAGATATTTATAATCACAGCTAATTACTGTTATTATTTAATTCTACAAATGTTGCAGTGGGTCATTAATCCTCATATTTGTGTTGTTTTATTAGCTTATTCATCATTTGATGATTGCTGTTTCGCTTTGCACTTTAACATAGCAGGAGTGTTACATAAACCAACCACCCAAATGTCCTGCAGAGTGTAAGAGAGAAATGGAAAGTCCCTCACTCTCTCCCAAATCCAGCTCCACCTAACCATTTCTATAAGTCTGCTGTGTCTGTGTGCGCGTGTTTCACTGAGTAATATTTGTTTAAGATGAGATACACACAGATAAAGTTGAGATATTGAGAAAAAGTTCAATGTTTTAAATGGTAGAAATGTATCAGTCATGATTCCCACAGTCTTTGGGGAGGGGTGTCTGAGCTGTGTGAGTAATCCACTGATGTCTGGGTGGCTCATACGACAGTTGACTCATTAATAAAAATGCAAGGCAGCAGAAACCTGTGAAACCAATCAAACACCTTTGTTCCTGTTGCAGGTACAGGCTGCGTAAGAGGGCGGAGCTGGACTCTCTGGAGGAGGAGCTGCACGGCCTCGAGGGGCAGAACCGGGAGCTTCGTGACAAGGCGGAGTCTGTGGAGCGAGAAATCCAGTACGTCAAAGATTTACTGATTGAGGTCTACAAAGCTCGCAGTCAGCGGCTCAAACAGGATGGCAGTGCCTAAAAATGCCCAGGCTGACCTCACCTCCAAACCTCCCAACCAGCACCAAGAGAAAAATCAAGTCCACAGCACCAACTGGTTTTTGTCTCACAAAAATGAAATGGTAGTTGCATGATTTTGGTAGTTCTTTTCTAAAAAAACAAAAAAATCTCATTGTTCTGAGAGGCTGGCCAAACAAAAACACACCTTTCCTTAAAAAAAAGAAGAAATAAAAAGAAAAGAAGTTTCCAAATGGGTGACTAATCTATAACAAGCCTTAGTGAGGTGGCTTCTGGAGGAGATGCTGAACTTGTCCGTTACCACTGTGATCAGAACTGCACTCACAGCCTTGTGATGACTGAGCTTTGCGCTTTCAACGACCGATCGTTTACAAAACGCTCTTTGAATTAGTAGTAGTGATTGAACTCCTTTGTGGTTTTTGTGACACACATCGGCAGCATCGAGGCAGATCCATACTATTAAATATATATTTTATTTTCTATTTTATTTTGATTTAATGTTCATTTATCATTTGCTTAAAAAATCTACTGAATAAAGGGATTGCTGGAAAAAATGTGTAACATGCTCTGCAAATATTCATTATAGAAACATTTAGAGATTTGTATTGCTGAAATGTCGAGTATTTACACTTCTTTACCCCCATTGAAATACCCAATGCATGTTTGATTTTGGAACAGCATGTGCGAGTGTTATTTGAAGGCAATGTTCTGTTAAATGCATGGCTTCAAGATCTCCACCGCGTCAGTTCATCTGAGTTGACTTTCTTCTTGTCATCAGCTGGTGACTTGTGAGTTCCTGCCAGCGTGACTCATGCTCAGGTTTTGGTTTTCTGCTCTGAGAAACAGAAACGTTTGCTGGCTTCTTTTCCTTTTCTCTCTTCTGTCTGTCTCTCTCTCTCGGCTGTGTTTTGCGAACAAACAATCACCTATTGACACAACAATAAATCGTTGTTGGGTAATGGTACGACTTTGTGGGAATTTTGTTTTCAAAGTTGATCAATTTGATGTATCTGAAATTCAGGTCCTTTTACAGTCAAATGTCAATGTCAGGAAATTCTACATCAGGTCAATTACAGCCAAATAAAAAGAAGTTATGTAGAATCATTCATCTCTGCCTGTGGACTGTTTTTCACTGCATGCTGTTCATTGTGCGTTCATTCTGCTGTCATGAAATGTCCAAATTCCATGACCTGCACCGAGAGCAGTTCACACACCGAATAGGAAGAAAGTGGGATTAAGAGCTAGAGGCAGAGAAAGAAGAGATATTGAGAACAAACCCACACTGCCCCTCCCATCCTTTCTCTGCACTACCCCATAAGTGCTGGTTCCAGCCCTTTTTATTTTGGCTGCAATGCAGAGCGTGCAAGTCATTCCCAAGAGTCACCGCTGGTCGGCAGCACATCAAGGCATGCTTTGATTGACACCTCGTCATCCCGCATCAAAACAAAGCTTCTCCTCCTTTAGGTCTAACAGCCACAGCTGGATTGAGTCAACTTGTCCAAAGAAAAAAGAAAAAAAAGAACGAGGGAAAATGTTTGGAGAAAAACAAAAAACTACTAATGATGCGATTTTTAAACAGTGTTTAAGTACTTTGTTCTACAATGTGATTGATCCCTTGGGCTGAGAGGAGTGATATCAAGCTCCAGCAGTCAACAGACAACATAAGTTGCCTATCTCCACTCCCAGCTCGTGGAGTGTGTGTGTGTGTGCGTGAGTGTGCGCGCGCGTGTGTGAAATCTCTTGGTATCTCTCCTAGCAGTCGTTGGGCCTTTCAAGTGCATGAGGCAATATCACACAATACTTGCAGCAGGGGGAGAGATGCAAGTGAAGTATCAGAATAATAAAATAAAAGTACTGGGTTGATAGAGAATGTCATTAAATCTGTTAATTCAGTGTTTCTGTTTGTTTGATACGGATACAATGTGAAAGTAAGCTGTAATGCAGATGTAAGATGTATAATGTGATCTGAATTTGCAGTGCAGTCAATAAAATTCCTCACTTTAACATATTCATATTTTTAGATGAGATGGCAATTAGATTATCATCTGTATATACATAGGTAGAAAAGCACTGTATAGGTGCAGTAGATCTATAAAGATAAGATTTTTTTAGATATAAATACAGATGTATAGCAAACCTAGGGCATACAACATTATTATAACAAGTACAGTACCACTTAATTAAAATGTATGAAAAAAATTATATGTTTGTATATTTTGATCACACTAACATCGGTACTGAGTCAAATAAATGATATGAACACATTAAACAACTGAAAAAATATGAAATTATAATTGTACAGATAACAGGGACCTGAAAATATAGAGACTACAGTGAATTTCATCCATGTCTTGTGAGCATGTTGCAGTAAGACACTGTACAGAGGATCCTCTTCACCACCAGGTGTCACCTTAAGCTTAGAAAAACAGGGTTGTCCAAAACTGATTTCAACAGTAACCCTGCAATGTTACATTGTGTGAGAATAAACTGTACAGGATGTTGTGCACAATGTGCAGCATTTCTAATGAACAGTCTTAGATGAATTGTACTGATCCCACAGAGGGACATTATGCTGGCCCCTCTGTTTGTGTTTCCTTCTTGTACCTGGCTCTCTTTCCTCAGGGCTGGGTCTGCTGGGCCCCATTCGTATAAGCCAGAACAGCAATCAGTCTAGTCCCTACTATATAGACTACTTACTATACTACTAACTATACAGATTATTCTTTATTTCTGTTTTCTGTCTAAGGCCCAGGCTGTGTTTTCATTCCAGAGTTTACATTAAGATTAAAGTGAACTCCGGAAAGAGCTGATGCTTTCTGACAACAATGGGATGCAAACTTTTCCAGGATCTGTGTTCTGTTTAAGATCCTGTGGTCACGTGGTATTGGTCAGTATTTCAGTGTTTGGATGAAGTGCTGGTTCTGTTGTCTGCTGTGCTTGACTGTGTGTTACTTTGTGTTTGTGTGCATGTTTGAGTGAGGAACTCTTCAGATGTTGTCGTCGTCCTCCACCTCATACAGGTATGAAGCGAGTCAGCCCAAGGCATGTCGTGGTTCCTGAAAAACCACAGGAGAGAGCAAAGAGGTTATCAACAGTGACATGATGTTACACAAACACTTCACTACACAAAAAAGTCAGCTCATTCTGCAAGAACTGACCTAGTTATAGATTAATAATTCTCCAGTTAGATTCTGTTGATAGAAGAAAGTCACAAGAAACCCACACAGACCAGTGGCCTGGTCAGTGGTGAAGGCCTTTCACACAGAAACCACAATGAAACATCAGGGGATCACCAACATTTCTTAGAATCATCCTCTGTGGATTATGAATGTCTGCACAATCCAGTGAATAACTGCTGTTTCAGTCTAGACCAAGTGATGGGAAAACAAAAAGATTCCTTAAGCCACACTGCTAACGTGCTAAATTTAATATATTTCCTCTGCAGGAGTGATGGTTTTGGGACTAGTGGTTGGACTAAAAGTAAGACCATCAACACAGAGAAAGTACAGTTTATGTTATGTACTGTACTTTCATGTACTGTACAATATATAAAATAGCTAAATAAGAACTGACAATCCACACTTGATCTCAACTCAAGGTCGAATTACTTGAATGTTTGGCACAAATGGAGTTTGCTTAGGTTTCTTGGATTTCTATTCATTCTTATTGGCTTAAACATTTAAACTAAAAGCTCATTCTTGAGTTTCTGACAACTCTTTTGTTCGGGTCACACCCCTTTTCTCCTTGCCCTCGTTTCCTGTCTAGACAATCATCAACTACTGAGAATTGATTTCCCGAAGAAGATGCAAAAAACGTCCCAGACAAAGGGAAAAAAAGGAAACCTCATTGTTGATGTAAGAATCAGCAGCTGCCTCGTTTTGTCTTTTACCACCCAGTGTGTTTTTATTTTTTCCAGTTGTGAGCAGTTCTTACATTTTTTGTTCATGATGTTGTGGTCAGCAGTGTTGCAGTGTGAATGTATACTGCAGATCTGCATATGAATCAGTGAAGAAGTGGGACACAGCACTGGGTAATCACCTGCAACAAACAGCAACTACATGTTCAATAATGCATTGCTGCTCTGGTGAGGGTTCATACAGACACATGCAGGCTGAAGAAATAAGGTAAGGTTAGGTAACATGATGGAAACAGAATCATATTACTTAGTAGGGGAGGATGCTTTGGGCGAGGTGGTGTGATGCAAGACAGAAGAGAAATGGAGGAGGAGGAGTCACTGAGCATCCCGGAGCTCAGTGTTTCAAAATGGCCTGCAGCTCCGTTTGAGGCAAGTATCAGCAAGCAAGGTTTCAGCAATACCTTGAGTTACAAGCAGCCGTATGCCTGATGGTGCGGGATGTCAAGAGGCTAGCCTGGATGGAGATGCAGAAGAGCAGAACAGTGGTAGCACTACTGGTTTCAAGTGCTAGTTTAACCTTTTATTCTACAAAAACCTGTCATTTCCCGTAGAGTCAACTGTAGGATTAAATCAATAGTAGGCCTGTGCTCAGCCTTTTCTGCTTAAGAGATTTGCAGATATCTTGTGTGACAAGGTGCTCTGTCATACTAACAGGAAAACATGCCCTTCCCTCAGTTGTGCTCAGTTCTGATCAGTCCTCTTGTCTCTGCTGCCGAGGAACCCCTCAATAGCAATATGCTACCACCCCCATGCTTCACTGTAGGGATGGTAGTAATGTGATGAGCAGTGGCATGGAGTTCTGCCAAAAGAATTTTCATCTCATCACAGCAGACAATTGATTTCCCCAAGAAGACAACTTACTGAATTATTGTTCCGACTTCTACCGTCTCTCCACGCACATACAACACTCAGGGTATTAGCTGAGATTCCAACGTTCACATCATTCTTAACCTTGGTCTCCTCTGAGGATGGGACCTCGACAGCCTTTACATGAGGCATCTGTGACGTCACCACGTCTTGAGAAATTCCATCCACACTTTGCTGTGCAGTTTGGTGAACTCCAAGAAGGCTGCCAACTCTACATGCAGCAGGTCATCAGATAACCTCTCAAAGCTTATAGCCTACTTGTATTTGTGTCTGAACTAAGTTTAACTCAGAAAATGATGCTCAAGGGCAGGGAACCTTGGGGAACAGGTTTGAGGACTGAAGAGTTTTATGTCACCTTTGTCACGACCTTTTTTCCTTAGTTTCTCGCTTGTTCACGCCCATCCTCTCTTGTCAGCTGTCAGTTCCTTAGAAAGTCTTAAGAATCACCAGGCTTACAGTAACCTGAAGCAAATGCCTCCAAAGTGTTTATTCATGTGTAAAATGATGAGTGAGCTTGATCTCAAACTGTAGTTTAGTCACTTTATTTAGCAAATGCCCTTATACCAAGTCATGCTATGCAATTTCGAGAAAGCAGGTTTCATCATAAGCTTTCCCAGGTAGAAGTCGTTTACCATTGAGCCCTGGCACTGAGAAATAAACTGTTCATATCTGCCACAACTATCAGTCAGACACATCAGCCCAGCAAGCCCTGACAGATCTGGCTGATACTTCAGAGACTCATGAAAGAGCCCGACAGCTGGAGGGCAGAACAGTTCAACTGCTTTAGGTCTTTGTTGTTTCAGCTGAACAGCCTCACGTAGAAGTAGTACGATAACGCTCAGCGAGTGTCATGGCTGACGGTCACATGGTGGCTGGTTGATGCGTCACATTACACTGAAGCAGAGTAATTGTGCACAGTGTGGTTTGATTGTCCACATTCTTTATGAGCAGTAGTTTCTCATCAATCTACTGTTGGAACAAGTGCTCATGATTGTTATGGCTTTGAAATCAAGTTGTATTAACTTTTTGAAGCCTTTTTTGAACAATACCAATCCACTGATGTGTGTAACAGTACAAGTGAAAACCTGTTATGCTTTGGAGAAACTGAGCTTCAGAGAGTTGTGTCTTGATGGAGGAAGTAACAAAAGTAAGTAGGACAATCTTTAAGGAACCCAGAGCTTTACTGAATTCTATAAACTGACGATATACATATGTTACAGAAGCAGGAACAGTTATAATGATGACAATCAGTACCCACCAACAGTGTTGTTGAGATATTACATATGGCAGAAATGCAAACAAAACCACAAAAGCAGTTCAAATGACCAACATTAGTGGATAGCGAGGTTAGTGGGCTAGAAACATGATCAGGAATTTAAAAACTTGGTCACTGGTCACAAATTTGTTTATAATTGATCAATTGTCTCAATTTGTCATGAGTTACTTTAACTATTGTGTATTGAAACTGTGGGTTGAAACTGTGACATCATCTCTTTGTCGAAAATCTGCGTGATTCATCAAATATCACATAGTTAATGCAATACAAAAAAAACAAATGAAGATAAAACTGTTGACATCAATAAAGAGAAACTCAGACAAATCTGCGTGATTCATCAAATATCACATAGTTAATGCAATACAAAAAAACCAAGATAAAACTGTTGACATCAATAAAGAGAAACTCAGACAATGTTAACCACACATAGTCATGTCTCACTATACTTATGAGAACACTCATAAACATGATACATTTACTAGCCCCTTACCTAACCATAACCTCATTCTAACCAAAACATCTAGTCTTAAGCCTGAAAAACACTCTTTGAAGTTGTGAGGAGCAGCTAAAATGTCCTCGCAAGAAGTATTTGAACAAAATTCTTTACACACAAGGAAATAAAGACTTGCACACACACACAAACGGTACAATACAAACTTGCATAAATATACTTGATCCAACACAGTAGCAAGGCACCATATATTAATATGTATGCATGGATTAAGATTGTGAGACTAAATGATGTCACTCTCTGAAGAGCAAGTAGTTTTTGGTAGGTTCTTACTAATTCATGTCTCTTTCACCAGTAAATAAAACCTAACCTGTTGATGATCCATGTGCAAGTATACCAGTCTAGTCCTTTAACATTTTTGCATATTGCATCCTAAAGAGCTTTCCCCTTTCTTAAGCCATTGTTCCTGCTATGTACAATATCATACATTGTGAAAGATTCACACCCTTGTAGTAAATCTAATGCACTTTGTGACTGTTTTGTTCTCTGAAAAAGTGCATATTTGACACCTCTTGATCACTTACTAGCAAATGATTCACACTGTGTCCTGTAGACCAGTTATAACAACAAATGTCAAAGCTCCAAGTCTGTAAATTTGATACTAGCTATGTTCTACAGCTGGATGACTCCCATCTTTAGCAACGGTCTCCTGTTAACTGTCTACAAGTGCTCAAGTAAACTCTTAGACAAGTCGGAGACAAGTGTTGAGTTCTCCAAAGAACTGACTGAATAAAACTTCAGAGACACAATCAAGTCCCAAGAATACCTTATAAATAGAATAACTAATAATATACTACTGGTCTTTTTAAAACTAAAGACTACAGTGTCGCAATACCCTGCTTAGAAAGGAATACACTGACATTTATTTGTTAACTGTTAATACATCCAGCAACCTAGTGTCCACAGCTTCAGTGTTGGTTGGTTTTCTGTTTCAACACACATTATATAAAGATGATACAGTTTGTGTTTTGACAGTTTTAGAGCTGTTGAAGGTATCTTTTTCTTTACTAGCCCTGCTCTTCATTCTGCTTCCGGTCTTCAGGCTAAGCTAACTAACAGATTTTGAATAAACCAGTACTCTTACCTCACAGGAAGAAAAAAAGTGTATTTGCAAAAACGAGTATTACTTTAAGCTCAACAATTCATGAAAGCAGGACAAAGACCCTCATTACATTACATCAGACAAACTACAGTGTAGAGACTTGACTATGCTGTATGTTAAGAAGCAACAAAACCAAAACTCCCCACATGTCGAGCTACTAACAGTTACAAACTCCTAAATGATCTGAGTCATGTGAAGGCATCAAACTCCACTTACCCTCCCATCACCAGAACAAACATAATAAAACTGATAATGTCCTCAAGGATAAAAGTCCTTCAAAAGATCCAGAGTGTATAATGTCTATCTCTACAGCTCTTTGGCTACTAATCAAATTTGGTCTCGGGGGAATGGATACACATACAGTGAGGTCTGAAAGTCTGAGAAAATCTGGAAATAATCACAAAGCTAGAGGCACAAAATGCTGTTTTTACCTGAGAGTTTTTTTTTGTGTTTCTATAATATTCTCATAGGATTTTACACCTGGATCTCCACAGACACACTAACTAAGGACAATGTGTTACCCCAATGTAACAAACAATGGAAGTTTCATAGAAACCAGCTGAAGGGCACCTAATGTTTCTGTGCAGATTACAGCAAATACCTGATTGCAAGTCAGCCATTTCTACCACACACAAAACATCAGATGCTTTACATAAGGCAGAGTTCATCCTTAGAGAGAAAACAACTCTACAAATGATCTTCTCTTCATGTCAAACTCAAGCCTGAACCAACTCAGAACATTACTGTCGGGTTTCCAAAATGCCCTGCCGGGCAGGTGTGCCAGAAGCTCAACCAATTCTAGGTTGGATACTTTGGCTCCCCTGGAAAAGAAAGGAAACAAAAAAACACAAGTTAGTGATTAAGTATGTGGATAATCACTTAACTAGTACATAACAATTCAACATATTCTGGAAATAAATGCTAATATGGTAATAAAGGTTTCTTTCTTAAAGAGAAACTTGGTGTAAATGTCTTTCTAAGTAAGTGTAACAGAAGCTTATTAATCCTAAACTTTTGGGGAAAATACTTCAAAACTATAAAATAACAATATAATAAACATAAAAAATAATAAACCATAAGTAGAGGTAAAAAGGATTGCTAACATCTCAGTCAGTTTAAATACTCTGTACACTAGAAAGAACTGATGAGTGGATGTCAACATTTCTCAACATGGCTTTGGGAGCAAAAACGTCACGTTTCGTCTGAGGCGTTGTTAGTTAAATACTCAGATGGGTTTATCCTCAGTTATGTGACAATGTCAGCATATCAGACTCATCATCGCTCAACTTTCAATCTAAGCTGTCCTTCAGCTCTTTCACTGCTACCTCAGTGCTAACGTCAGCACACTAATGTCGATGGCCTCAGAATCACCATACTAATTCTACTCTCTACTCTATGAGCAATCAAAGAGGTGTGTTGATCGTCAGGTTTTATCCTCTGGGGACAGGTCTAATGTCATGGTGTCCTACTGTTGTCAAGACTTCCACTCTGGAGTTCCAGTTCAACAGGAGAAGACACCTTTCACTCCCTCAAAGCAAACTGCTAGCTCAACATCCACAGCGAGTACATGTAAAAATAGAGCCGTCAGTTCAAAAGCAAAGTGGAGTAAAGTGGCTCTGCGTTCATCCAGCCTGGGAGTCTACTTAAGTTCATTATGCAACACTTGGCAAACACTGCTCTTCATTTCAGCATAATTACTTAATTAAGAACTATGACAAGGGAACAATGAAGAATCAGACCAACTGGTTTAGATATTAGTACATTTTGTTTATTAGGTTCTTCATCATCTAGTCCCACCTATCAACAACCTATCAACAAACAACAACTGTACTGTGCTGTTGCATTGGTTTGAAAGTCACCTGGATATAGCTGTTGTGGGCTGTGAGTGAGCCACCAAATGAACACATGGCATGAACATGACAAGAAGAAAAGTTTTCAGCTGTTACATACCATGGTATGAAGGTAGCTGCCCATCTGCAGCAGACACTCCAGGGTCTCCATCATCTGCTCTTGGTGGAGCGCGTGGAGTGTGGTGTGATTGGGGGATTTACTACTTTCTAGCTCACGCACTACGGCCTTCAGAGCCAACGAAGCACATTGGAGGACACTCATTCCTTTGAACATGCGGACATTTTGATTAGTGAAAGCCCTTCATTACACCTTGGTACTTACAGTTGATCATCAAATGTGTTGAGGCATTTCATTATACATACATACAGAGGCTGGATGTCACATTGCTCCTTATATTGTGCACACCAATATTTCTAATTAAGTGTGTACTACGCAGTGTTTTTAATATTTTGATAAAGACTTTTTGCTACTACTGATACTTGGCAAACATACATGACTGTTCAAAAATTTGGGGTCATTTAAAAATGCCCTTGCTTTTGAAAGAAAAAGATTTTGTAACATCAAACTGATCAATTGACCAATAGAGTCCCATCGTCAGCAAACGGTTTGTAACTTAGGTCCCTGACTTTAAGCCCCTTTTATCTTTTGTGATGTGTAAGCTACATAATTTGTGATTACTGTAATTCTGAAACGTGAAGAATTTGAAAGGTCACAGTACACACCAGAGTTATCAGTGGCTTCAACGTCAACATACACACCATCCATCAAAGAGTGTTTTAGGACCTAAAAGAAAGCAAACACACACTTACTGCTTAAAGATACAAGTTCACATATATTTGCACAAACCAGTTCGTAGTGCAGAGTTGCAATAAAGCAGTCAGAAAGCACAAATGTTGTTTGTTGCCATGTTTTCAGCAATGTGTAGTACCATGGTTGGTGGTGGAAAATGGCATCCTGAGACTGTGATTACTGAGATAAACAAACTTTCCTAAGACTTTTCTTTGTGAGTCTCCTGTACAGTCTCCTGTACTGCTGATGATCTGAACCACATAAACCTGATGAGGAACAAGATTGCAGCTGTTAATAATAAAGCTGTCTTGTCCAACAAGTTCTGCTGTGTGTATTTGGGCTCTGCTGTAAAAGGGAAAGTCATTCAGAGAAAACATCTGCTTTGAAACATAATGACCTTTCACTCTTCTCCACACAACTACAACATGAGCTCAACACTCAACATAGTAGGTGTATATTTGTTATAGGCATATTTGTTCTGTGGAGTAAACCATCATACAGATAAGTTCACTCAACACTGACACTGGAGAAATAAGCACTGAACACTAAATAACCAAAGGATGAAATTAAATGACACATTGTACACAATTGGTGTGACTTAAACCAGTTCTGTTGGTTTTTGTCACCTCAACCTTTTGAAGACTTTATTTACTGACACCAACACAGGTGGAATCTTCACGATATGAAACCCAACATGCATGCACCTGAATAACCTTTTTGCCATATTTGTGACTTAGAGGAGGTCCACATCAAAAGCTCTGACTATGATATGCGAGTGATGCTCGTGAACTAGAAGCTCAAGGAAAAGTAAGCAAGTTGTCCCCCATGCAATCCTTTTCTTGGCAAACTGACACATTGTCTTTTTTAGATATGTCCCCTGGTGACTACATTTCCTAAAATCTGAAGGGTAACTTTCGGAATGTAATCTGCAGTTTATTACTATGATTTAATAAACCCCACATCCCAGTGATGAGGCTCATCACTTGCTTATGTTTTGCCCAAATCAACACAGTAGTGAATGAAATACGAAATTACATTCAATTCATTTAAAAATAAAGAAGAAACAAAGAACAAAGGTTTGTCAAGATTTTTTTTTAAGTTGTCAAAATTTGTATTTTTAATATTTTAATTTTGACTCAGTAAGTTAAAATTCAACTTTTCATCTACTAGTTAACTTGGGATCAATGCCAAATGCAACTGTACTTTACTTAGCTAACAGTAACATTAGCTAACAAAGAATAATAATAATCTTTTTTTTACTTTTTGTCTGATAATTTTGACACAGTAGGTCAAAATTTGTTTTTTGTGAGACTTTTTGTCTCACAATTGTGAAATATTAAGCCAAACCTTTGACCTACCATTATTTCTTATTTATTGTGACAAACATTTCTTCTTCTTTGCTCTTTTCCTGGCATAAATAGGCCTCCATATAAGAGACATTTTTATTAGCAGAGAGGAAAACAAGGCTCTAACCTCCAGGACTCGGAAGAAGCCTTTCTCAGCGCTGAGGTGGAGACAGGACTTTCCTGAGTTGTTTGTCTCATTGGTGTTGGCCCCCAGGTGAATCAGATCTGCCACCATAAGGTGTTGATTGTGCTTTGCTGCATAGAGGAGGGCAGTCTGGGAACAGAAAGGCATTAACATTAAACCACATTTTCAACAAAAATGAGACAACTACATCATGAACACTTACAGAACGCCATCCGAACTTTGTGAATACGTGCATTAATCAGACATTCAAACACTGAATAGTTACTGATATGAATGACTGTGCCACTCACTGACAACTCACAGTGTAAATACAGCTGTTATACTTATGAACTAGCTTTCAAACATACACTACTCACAAAAAGTTAGGGATATTTGGCTCTCGGGTGAAATTTATGGAAAACGTAAAAAGTTCACATTAAAGTGATATTATATCATGAAAGTAGGGCATTTAAGTAGAAGCATGCAATGGTGATTTCCTCATCTCAAACAATTT
>JAUMHL010000005.1:23455828-23470841 GCA_032362345.1 Sandelia bainsii
TCATAATTTACAGAACCCGAATGGTAATTGCTTGTGTCTTCTCCTTGTAAGTCACTTTGGATAAAAGCATCTGCCAAGTAAAGTAAAGTAAGTAAAGTAAAGTAAGTAAAGTAAAGTAGTACATTCATGGCGGTCTGTCCCCAGACTCACGAGGTGGTCTACTGGAATGGTTTTGGGTTTGACTTGTCAGGAGTTAATTTGTGACATCTCTTGCCCTCTTAGTGTGATTTTGACCATCAGGTGGGTACAGAGTCAATAGCCACATTAATGCTACAACTACTGTACACATCCATATCATAGCAGGACAAAAGACAGACCATCATTATTTAAAGAAATGAAAATCAGTCAATCTAAAAACTGTCCTTTGGCCCTATGAGTCTAAATTTGAGATTTTTGTTTCTAACTGCTGTGTCTTTGTTAGACATAGAGAATGAGTGGTTCCTGAATGTGTGGTTTGCTGGTGACTTACTCAACATTGAGGACACACTTAACCAGCATGGCTACACAGCATTTTGCAGCGACATGTAATCACATCTGGTTTGCACGTAGTGGGACCATCATTTGTTTTGTGACAAGACAATGACACCAAACACACCTCTAGGTTAGGTAAGAGCTATTTGTCCAAGGAGGAGAGTGATGGAGTGCTGCATCACATGACCTTGTCTCCACAATCATGGTAAATAGTCTGCACTTATGCTTTTCTACCTTACTGGTACTCAAAGCACTTTTACACTGTTTCTCATTCACTCATTCACCCATTCACACACATACCAGCACACACACACTCACACACTGATGGTAGAGCTGCTATGCAGCAGACCTGACACACCAGGGGCAACTTTGGGTTCAGTGTCTTGCCCAAGGACATGACGAGAGGAGCTGGGAATCAAACCACCGATCCTACGACTGGTAGGCGACTGCTCTACTTCCTGAGCCACAGCCGCCCCAATCACCTGAACTGAATCCAATAGAGATGGTTTGGGATGACTTGGACCGGAGAGTGAAGGAAAACCAGCCAACAAGTACTCAACACCTCTAGGAACTCCTTCAAGATCGTTGGAAAACCATTCCATAGGAGACTACCTCAAGAGGCTGACTGAGTGTGCTAAGCTGTCCTCTAAGCAAAAGGTGGCTACTTTGAAGAATGGAAAATATAGAACATATTCTGGGTTTACTACATAATTCCATACATGTTATTTTACAGTTTGTATGTCTTCAGTATTAATGTACACTGTTAAAATAATAAAAATAAAGGAAAACCACTGAAGGAGAATGTGTGTCCAAAATTTTGACTGGTAGTGTAAATCATTGTGTAACATTAATGATTAAGGTCTGTTAGAAATCCCAAACCCAAATCTATGTGATCATAGTCTGATAATATCAATAATGAATAAAACTCCAGGACCCACCCACCCCCAGGCACACACACAATCTGATTGGTTGTCCAAAGTTCTCTTCTCTGTGCAGTTACTGGTCCTACCAACCTGCCCAGTGTTTTGTCCGTTGCTTGTTGTTCTTTTGTCTCTCCTCTTTCCACTCACCTCAACCAGTTGAGGCAGATGACCTCCCACCTTGAGCGTAGTTCTGCTGGAAGTTTCCTCAGTTAAAGGAAGTTTTTTCCTTTCCACTGTCGCCTATTGCTGCTCATAATTCTATATAGCTGTATATGTTTTCCATATAATTCTGTAAGGTGTAAATGTGCCATGAATGGGAAACAGTTCTAACCTAAACATGGTAATTTTCCACCCACACATATATTCGACCAACACATCATCTCATGGAAAAGTTGAAAAAAGAATGGTATGGCACCTTCAATATTCAGTGATAATGGACTCTGAAATTCCTTGATAAGTGCTCACTGAAATGATCTGAATGAACTTTGACCCACAAAGTCAAAAATTTAGGAATTATACCTCCTGTTTATAAGTATTCTTACCCTTAATTAAGCCCCTTTTGGCCATAATTACAACTTTGAGTCTTCCTGGGTAAGTCTCTACAGGCTTCTCACACCTGGATTTAGGCAGTTTATCTCATTCGTCCTGACAGATCCTCTCAAACTCCCTCCGACTGGATGGGAAGCGTCTATGAACTGTCACCTTAAGGTCTCTCCACAGATTGCTTGGACCACTCAACGACAGTTACAGACTTAAAGCCAGTGTTGTCTGTTTGCTTTGGATCATTGGTCATGCTGAAAGGTTAACAGTCACCCCCAGAGGTGGATTAAGGTAGTCATGGGCCCCTAGGCTACACTTTGTGGGGGACAGCCCCTCTTATTCTCATAATGCTTTAACAGAAAAAATGATGATGATGTCACTGAGGATGTTACATGGCAGAAATGCACCCACTCGAGGTGCACTAGAATAAATGAACATCCACAGGAATACACCGACAGCTTTTATTGTAAATAGCAACTCTAAAGATGTAAGACATTAAAAAATTAAGTTAGTAACTGCTATTAGCGTTCTAAACCAAGAGGTGCAATAACGACAGTAGTACAGGCCACAATATATTACTGAGGCAAAATTATAACATACTTAGAGAGACACAAATAAAAAAAAACTAAGAATAAGAATAAAGAATAAAAATAAAATACATTAACACATCAGTGACACGCAGTAATAGTGCAACAGAAGCACAATCAGACAGCAAATACACATTTTCTTACATTTAGAAGATTTTCTTCATTGCTTTCCTGACAGAGAGAGAGAGTCCTTGATGAGGTAAATTCCAATTTGCACAGAATATCGTTTTCAATGGACATCAGAGACATGTAATACGGTCTTTTTTGGTCCGTTTTGGATCTCAGTTTTGAAAACGAATGTTTCCCACTGTAGCAATGATTACAGAGTCATAAATATCCGGACAGAAACACTGTCTGTCTTCCTGCAGCATCGACCTTGATGAGACGTTGTTGTTTTCTTTAAAAATTCTCAGAAATGTCCTTCCTATAGCCTTGGTCAGCCTGTGCATTATTCCACACCTGGTCACCCCACTGTCAGGCCTTATGCACTCTAGCAGTTTTTCTTCAAGGACTTCTTCTGCATTTGGCTGCATTCATCCTTTTCTCAATTCTATGAATTGAGCTATGGCATCATGCTGCCACCACCATGCTTTGCTGTAGGAACGGTTTTAGCAGGTGATGAGCAGCGCCTTCCAGACATAGTGCTTGGTATTCTGCACAAAGAGTTAAATTTTGATTCATCAGAAAAATCATGATGGTTGAACCTGGCAAAGAACTCATTAACCTCATCGGGAATAAGGTGCTTGCTCAAGAGGTCCCTCCTTGGAAAAGTCACAGCCTGTTCCAAACATTCTTACTGCTGTTGTTAGAACATGTCCCCTCCATTTTACGTTTGCTCCCAGGAGAGGGAGTGTACACTCTTTGTGTTTGTTGTGCAGTTGTATTACTGTTCTTATTCCTATATGTAAATGCCAGTTTCTTCCAGTTGATAGTCGTTTAACAGCCCTTGTGATGCATAGCTTGTTATCAAAATGTTTTACAGTACATAGGATCACAGAGTCAACACAGAAAACGAGTGATATACTGTCAAGAAAAACATAGTTCCACTGGAAATGCAGTCACTCAGTGTGCTGAACAGAGACAAACAACGAGAGGCCCACATTTCTGAGCCCAGCACACAGTCAATTTACTGTAGTTACATGTAAAATATATGAAAAAGTACAGAATACAAAAGTATTTAGTTTTAATAACTAAATAGTGACTACAGTGTGTGCTACATAGTGTAAAAATACTAATATTTATTATGCACAAACACTCCTTTCGGTGCACCGTATGCATGTATGTGTATGTAGTGCGTATTGTTTCCTGAAGCCCTCTCGTTCCCCCTGATTCCTGGCCACATGTCAAAATGTCCCTGGACAAGACACTAAACCCTGAACACCTGTTCACAAATATGAATTATTATTCTATTCCCCAGGCATATGGCATGTCAATAAGTGTTCCACATACCCTTTAGCAAAATGAGTAATAAGTGTCATAAGTGTCTGTTTGTTGTTATTGTTATTACTCTTCTTCTTTCTTTTCATCATAATCTTCTTGTGCAGCACATTGACTTTTCCCCTAAAGGTGTGAGATGTAGAAAGTGCTTGCCTTGCCTGAAGGCAGGATTTTTTCATTTTGCCATCAAGAGCAGTGTCCATAATGCAAAGCTTACACTTACAGTGCAGGCAGGATGCGAACATCAGCACCTATTGATGACTGTAATGCAGTATGGAAGATTTGAATGTTTCATTCACCATGAAACGATGCTTCTGGTTGCTACAACCTCCAGCTTGATTTACACCTTCTTCTCATCAAACTGTATTTTAATGGATGTAGTTAGTCCTCTGGCGCCATGTAGTGGTTCAGAATATACTTACACAGAAATTATTTGCATGAGCTGTAATTATCAGTGGCTACCACTAGGTTGCAGTAGTGTATAATAAAGCAACGCCTCATTGCAGCAAGGATCGGCGCCTCAGACAGCCTGTTCCTGAGGCTCATGCAGGTTATTTTGATATTCTTTTATGTCTTAATTTGACTTTAATCTCTCGGTTTTGACATCGTCTGTGCTGCAAAGATGTTTTTTCCACTGTTGCACACAGATCGAAATAGTTTGATGCATGGCTTGCATCTACAAACTCAGACATTGAAGCACAAGTTACAACATTTGTTTGATATTAGTCAAATGTAACACGCCTCAGAGGTAAAAAGGAACGGCGTGTGCACCATTGTGTCTTGCTATAATATGAATTGCAGGACATAATGTGTGTGTGTGTGTGTACTATCCAGCTCTAGAAATTGTGCAAGCCCTCACCTGTGTAGGGGTGGATTCATTAAACGGGTTTCTGTGTAACTGTGTTACTGTGTTTTCCTGCACCTTCCTTTTCTGTTTTCCAAGGAGAGCCACCACAGTGCTACTTCCTCATAGTTGCTGTATGAATTCTTAATGGAATCATAGTGAACAATTTACTGTGTCACAAATAACACTTTTAGTCATTTGTCAGTGCTGAGCTATTAGTTGCCAAAGGTTCCAGTTTTTAAATATTTAACTCGGAAATG
Organism: Sandelia bainsii; assembly: GCA_032362345.1. Lineage (NCBI taxonomy): Eukaryota > Metazoa > Chordata > Actinopteri > Anabantiformes > Anabantidae > Sandelia > Sandelia bainsii. Next base: position 23,460,891 of record JAUMHL010000005.1, read on the forward strand.
TTTTCTAATAAAATAACACAGACAGTTCAAAGTGCGAGCAAGGGTAGGTAGAAGTTTTAGGGAAAAACCCACATGACCTTTTTGTGCATATGAAACACATACAACATTTTTAGGTACGTGGTTTTATGTAGTATCAGTTAAATCAATTGCATGCCCAAACATCTCACACCCACAAAACTAATGATAAACCACCCACTACTGAGATATGACTCATTTTACAAAGAATTCTTTTATTCATAACTATTACAGATGCATTTTTGATTTATTACTCGTTCTTTTTTTGCCCTTTAAGCCCATCTGACCTGAATAATCATGTTCTGCCTATATAGCACAGTGCTAAAGTATCATAAAAGTCTGTTTTCACCTAGTTCAAATTTCCTCTAAAATAATAAGATTGTGGGTCAAGTCCGTACAGTGTGAGGACAACCTGTCTTTCTGCCCCTTGCATGTGAGTGATAGCTAGACCAGGGCAGTTCTGAGCGAAGCTGATGTTTAACTAAGATAAACTGTAAAAGCACCTGGTGCAGTTGCCCATGTCCCAGCTTAGAAAACAAAAAGGGAAGTTCCATAACTTCCTGGTATATGGCTTCTATCCTGAGGGATGTCTTGACAGGTTCAAGATATAATGTAAGGATGGCCTCCAACTACATCACTTACTTTATCAGAGACAGCCCTTACAAAAAAGAAGTATTTTTTAAGTTCATATTATTAAGTATATTAAGTATACTTCAAGTATATTTCCCAAGTATACTTTACCTACTAAGTATACTTGTGTTAATGTACTTCTAGTATACTTGCAAGTATACCTTTTTAATACTTCTTGGGACTAAATTGGCCACTTTTTAGTTTATAAAAGTATACTTTAAGTATACTAAAAATTAACTTTTATATATACTTTTAGTTCACTTCAATATACTATGAATGTACTAGTATTCTTTCCAGTTTATAAGAGTTTACATACTATTTATTACATTTTATACATTTTGCAGTACCTATACTAAACTTACAAGTACACTATAAGTTTACTTTTAGCATACATTTAATTTAATTTGATGTACTTTTGAGGTGACCACTGGTACTAGAATATAGTTAAAATGTGTATTTCATTTTCACATTTAACAAATTCGTCATAAGACACCAGATAGTTATGTGAGTTGCATTTATCAGAGTGCTTAATTTGCATTTGTTCATGGTTAACCTTACAGAAGAACTTTGAAGCTAATAACTAATTTATAATGAGGGAAGGCCTATTAACTGCTCACCCTTCTCACTTATGGTTTTAACAATTTTATTTTTTAATTAACGATTTCCCATAATTACTCTGTTCAAAAGGTAAAACACCATGTTACACAACAATTTGTGACAAATTCTTCATTTAAAACATCAAATATTTGTTTCATAGTAGTTGTTTATTTTCACAGCTAAATCGCTGAAGTGCATGCTGGGTATTTCTTTGTACTTGTTAGTATACTTCAAGTATAAGTACAAGTATAGGCTAAATGTACTTATAATTGTATACTTTAAGTACTCTATACTCCAAGTATAGTTAAGTATAAGTACAAGTAAAAGCCAAATCTACTTAATCGTCTATGTATACGTGACAGTATACTTCAAGTATACTTAATTATAAGTACAAGTATAGGCCAAATGTACTTACCTTTGACATACCTTTCTGTATACTTGTCAGTATACTCCAAGTGTCCGATCTGGCCCGACAGTGAATAAAGGGTTAAGTATAGGTGCAAGGATTGGCCAAATGTACTTATACTTTTCTGTATACTTGTTAGTGTACTTCAAGTGTACTTAAGTATAAGTCTAAATATAGGCCAAATGAACTTAAACTTTTCTGTATACTTCTTATTATACTTCAAGTTTACTTAGATGTAATTTTGTCTAGTATATCTATAAAAGTACATAAAAAGTAAACTAAAAGTATACTTGCTTATTTTTAGTTTAAACTTATACTACTTATAGTATACTTGAATATACTTCTTTTTCGTAAGGGAGACCAAAGACAAGTGGCGGAGAACGTGTTAAAATCTTTTAGTTAAGTAAAAGTAATAACAGTGAAGCTCCATTAAACGAAAGACAAACATCAGTGTGTGCACTGTTTGGTTCAGTACATTACCACTTGCTACAGGGGTGGCAGTGGATCAGATGGTATAGTTGGCATCAACTACAAGACCAGTGTGCTTTGACAAGACCCTGATCTGTCCAAAAAGAAATCCTACTGAAGTTGCGCAAGCTAGTGCACTCTGGACCATGATCTGCTGTGCTAGTAAAACATGAGTGTTTGTCTTAGCAGTGTGAAAAATGTGGCGTTAATGTAAATGTTTTGCATGCTCATGTTTAAAATAAATCTGAAAGTTTGTTTCAGAGATGTAGCAATATTTATTGTGTCTTGTAGGCACACATGACCTGGGCTCTTGTGTGTGCATGACATGAAAAAAGAGAGACATCCTGAAAACTACATGTTACTTAAGAAACGTACATATTAACAGCATTAGTAGGACAATAGTGTAGGTGGAAGTAATAAAGTACAGGCCCCTGTGACTGTAATGCTGTATAATATCACTTAATTATATTATTATTACACCTAAATTAATATGTAAATAGCATTTTACTACCGTAATTGGTCATGGTGGAGATATTTTTTTTATTTATTGGGCAACAGAATGTGTAAAAATGCATCATATGTTATCAGATGATCTTCTCGGTTTAATGTAAAGACTTCACTACTTGTAACATAGTCAAGTATTAAGTAGGAGTAAAGGACAATTTTTCCATCATAAATGTAGTAAAGTGAAGTTTAAATGTAGCATAAAGCTGAAATACTGTACTTAAGTAAAGGGCAAATACTTAAGACTCAAAAAAAGAAACCTAAATAACAAATTGCAACTGAATTAGCACTTAATAGTTGGATAAACAAAAAATATTTAACTTTATCTAATGTTTAAGTTAGAAAAACTTTAAATCTTTGCCTTTAACTGACATAACTCAGTTAGGTGTAACCTGTTGTTTAGGTTTCTGTTTTTGAGTGAAAAAAACAGACTTTGGGATATTTTATGAATGCAATCAGTGGCCACTTTATTAAATACACCTGCAAGTCCAATGCAATGATTCAACCATTCAACCTTTACAAAGATAATAATGCTCCATTCTGAATGACACTTTCTAAGAGGTAATGATTTAACCGTGTTTACTGTTCAGGCTCTTCTTTGCAGCGCTTTTGAACTTGGCTGCATTATTTTTCCAGCTAATCTACAAACAAAAGTGAGGCAGAAACTTCAGAAAACTAAAGGAAGAATATGTGGCAGAGCTATTGTGCTGGACCATCTTGGAATTTATAGGTGGAGCCAATAAAGTGTCCAAGGATTTTTCACTGCTTTTCCATCATAATTTATTATAAAGTCATGATCTTTTACTGACACACTTAGGCCAACAGTGTGACAAGAGAACACTACTACTGCTAACACTAGCTGCTGGATACTTTTTGTCCACTTTCCTACCCACTGTTTGATGACTTATTCAGCAAGAGCAGCTGTGCAAGCACCTCACAGTTTTCTCCCCTCTGAGTGTTTTCTTTCAGGCCTTCAGATTTTAAGTCCTGATCCTCTTCACAGGCAGGAGGGCCAGCACTTTAGTCCCACTTTATGACCCAACGCTCACAACATGCACATGCGTGTGTGAATGACAGAACAAGAGAGAGTGAGAGTGTGACTCAATAAGTGAAAGGTGAAAGAGGAGCCAAAACCCCTCCAGAGCAGATTTTGTTTGCTCTGCAGGTCGAGGCATGCTTGAGGTCTCTTTAAGGCTTAACATGTACGCACAGGCCAAAGACCAGGCAGAGCTGGAGCCTGGCACAAGACTACAAGCAGTCAGAGGACTGACAGTTACATAAGTTACACACAAAGAAATTGACATTCTGTTAAATTATCATTCTATTTTACCACAAAAGATTTGGCATTTTTTATGTAAATGAAGTTTACCAAGAGCAACAGTCCAGAATGCCATTGGAAAAATGTTTAGTGGTCTGATGGAGTGAAGGTTGAGTACTTCTAGTAGAACATGCTGCCCTGTGCAAGTACAATGTATCCTAGAGGATAATGTCAGGGTCGCTGTCTGTCTGCTGAAGCTCAGTAGAAGCTGGGTGATGCAGCAGGACAATGACCTGGAATATCAACGTAAATCTACTATAGAAAAACCTTAACAAAGAAAGTCAAACGTTTTTCCTTGCACAAATGTGACTTTAATGTGAGCATATAATATTATTTTTTCACCATGACAACCATTCCTTCTTTTTCTCTAGCAGCACTAGCAGATTGAGCTTCCACAGTTTAAGGAAATAAAAACTTACGAAACAAAACTGTGTGCCCTCCCTGAACATTAGTGTTTAGTTTGGCACACAGGTAAACCATTCCTCTCCTCCCATATGAATGCACTGTTAAACAAACAGAGCAGTTCTGTGAGGAAGAATGGTCCAAAATTCCCCTCGAACGTTGAGCAGGTCTGATCTGCAGCTACATTAAGCGCTTGTCTGAGGTTATTGCTGACAAATTAGGTTCAATCAGCCATTAAACACAAGAGTTCACTTAATCTTCCAACCAGCACTGTGAAAATTGAGTGTGTTCAAGAAAGTGTCCTTCATGTGTTAATAGACAATTTTGTGTGTTACAAAATGAATTCTACACAACAGCAGGTCAACCCCTGTCCTCTCCAACAAATGCTTCTACACGAAAAGTTTTCACCACAGAGAATCAGGATCAGATTTATTTTTCTTTCCTCCATGTACACTGGCCACATGGGGGCAGTAGAACAAGCTGTTAGGGCAACATTATCATATTATCAGCACTTCATGGACAATTTTTTTTGTGTTGCTAAAATACTTTAGTGTTGGTATTGGGATGGCAAGCGGGAAGCATCATAATAAGACGCATCGAGACGTCAATTGATAGTGTCTCTCTCCACGACCTGTCACTCATGTGTCGTTAATCTGTTAATATGATTGTTAAAAACAAATCGTCTGCGATGTATCAGATTGGATAAAACTTTCCCTCCTGTTAATATCTGATCCACAGATTTTTGCCAGTATCAGAATAAAACTGATACTGAATATCAGATGGGCACAGCCTTAGTTGTAATATGGCACTTCCGGGAAGTACTTATTTGATCTTTTAACTTAACGTACACCTGAGGTTTTTGTGCCTAACCCTAACCTTGTTGTCTTTGTGCTGCAACTGTAAAGTCATGTGCCCACTGTTTACATAAAATGGTTATTTAGTGCAGCTTTAAGTTGACTAGATTTGCCCTCTGCGAGGTTAGACAAGTGCCTTTGGCTATTTTATTATTACCATTATTTTTATTATTTTTCTGTTTTAAATACAGAGATTTAGGTTTCCATGACACATAAGCCTTTCCACCCTGATAGGAATTAGGATCTTAAAAAAAACAATGAGTGCATGTAGGTTTTGGGACTTTGCCAACAAATATTAAGCAAGCCCTGAATGAAGACACATATTGCTGAAAGGAAAATTCGAACTTTGAACATTTATATTTTTGAGATGCCATCTACATAGACTTTTCAGGAGTTATAGTTCAACAAGACTGTTTTAATTGACAGGTCTGTCAACAGGTTTCACTCGGTCTGCATCATTTCCTTCTGGTAAACAGTTTCCCTTTTACAGCCAACCCTGTGAATCCATATCTGACCCTAATCTAGAATGTTTAATACATTACTGAATGGACATTACTGCTACTGTTGTATAATCCTTTTCCTTCAAATGCGTGACATGACAGTGGGATAATCCTTGTTGACCTCTAGAGGAATGTGATGTGTGTGTACTGTAGTGTCGGTCGCATGAGGCTTCAGGCAATTTCTCATCTTATGCACACAGTAAGATGCTTTCTGACATTTAACATGATGTTTACGCGTCACGGTGCTGTCTTTTGTCTTTTCTATTGCGATCATTTTTAAAATGAGTCAATATATAATAGCAAATAGAACGTCAACCTGCTGCTGTTGTGAAATACCAATGTAAAGAACGTGAATTTATACATCAAAAAGCGAGACACCTCACCTCAGGTGTGTTGTGCTGCGGATCCCGAGTGTCTCGCGGGCACTTAGGAATCCACTGTCTTTGTTTTGTCTGGCTCAGATTATAACAGAAGACAATAGCCCAGGTCCTTTAAGTGTACCGCGAGCAGTGCTGATATGATCAGTGTTGAAACCCACCCCATAGGCTAAACAGACAAATGAGACTGACTGTGAGAAATAACTGTTTGTTTCGTGCTGTGAAGGCTCCATCCTTCTCTCTTTCGCTCATTTTTTTCAGTCTTGTTTCAGTCCTTTTTTTTTCTATTCTCCCCTCCCCTCCAACAAACACACACACAAACACTCCCACTAGCACCAGCACCTCTCTTTCACACACCCTTCAAGGTCAATTAATCTGCACTCTGATTATCAGGCTGATGAAGCACATCTACTTTACAGTTATTTGAATTGTGCTGCACAGTGAAAACCTCGCTACGAACAATCACAAGCGCTCCCCTCTTTTGAAAACCTCTTTGCATCGGCCATCTACACTGAGCCACACTTTGCATCACTCACTGCACACATTCAAAATCCAGCAGTGCACAAAAGTCTGGTCACAAAGTGAAGCAATGAACTTGTTGGGACTGCCATGAACGTTTGCGTGAGCATGTAAGTCATTGCTTTTTTTCCTCTGCAAGCTTTCATCGCTTAGCAGCTTAGCACGACGCTCAGGGCAGCGTGTGGGGCAGAGTTACAGTAAGGATGTGGTGGAGGGACTTTTCATTTCCAGTACTTTTAAGAGGTCACACAGCTCTGTGAGATTTAACTGTGTAGTTAACACCTTCAAACTGATTAACTGCATTGGCTGTTGTTTGCTTTCTGATCATCGCTGACTGTGGATGTCAATTTAAAGACAAAAAAAATATGCATGATTTAACCAATAGGCAGCTAGATTCAACTGTGTGTCACAGACAAAGCAGGTATCATCTACTATTTAACTCCTACAAAATAAAATACATCTCAGTATTCAAACTGAGCAAAGCAGTTAAAGCCTGTAATGCAGTTAGACACTGAAATGTGTGGATGTGTCTATCGCAAGAGTTTCTACTTGTGCTTGTTTTGCGTTGCTGGTTAGTGAACCTTGAAGTACATGCAGGTGTTTCCCTCCTGCACTGCGACAGGCCAGTTTCAGCCTCAGCATTAATTCACTTCTTAATTTAGTCTCCAGGTTTTAACAGCTTGTGTTGATTGTGACTTTTAAAAAAATTAAATAGATGTTGAATACATGTGCGCTCCAAAATCCAGCTGATGACACAATGCTTAATTAATACAGTATGTTGAATTTAGGGTTATGTCTCATTCTTCACTGAGTCCAACTATGTTCACATTTTAAAGCCAGATTTAAGGTGAGTGCACATGAGTGTGGGAACAGTCTTCTAGTACCAAACTCTGCACATACATCATCTTGACCAGGTCAAACATCCAAGCAAGGGAACATATTCAAAGCTAATTTTTGGAGTGGAAGTGGACTTTAAATATGGAGTACAGGTCCTGCGGAACGATCAAACGTTGTAATTACAACCTGTTTCACAGGCTTGATTGACAAAGTTTGACCCCAGCCAGAGAGACTTGACCTGAGACTCTTACCTGGGTCTGTTTCAACTGAAAGAAACATCAATCACCTGCAACACAGTTACTACATAATGATTCTGTGTAATTTGAAGAAGTTTGAACAGATTAGAATAAGCAGAAGGATCTTCTTTTTCCTTTAGCAGTTTCAATGGAGAGTTTCATTTTGGGGGAAATGTGTCTGTTTTACACAGGACTCCCATTGGCCTTCAATAACATTGCCCTGTGTCTTAACATTATTTTTTGTATTGAAGGATACAAATGATTTTGGTTTTGCAGCAAAATCTGAGATCTGTAGCTGTCAGAGTCTCTTTCAAAATGTCAAAATGAGGAAGTCTGACACAAAGAAATTACTGTAATTACCATACAACTGCCTGCTGTATCAGAACCACTCTTTGCAAGATGTTTTTATTATTATTATTTTTTATTTGCACCTGAGGAAGCATCATTTTATAAAGTGATATTTGAAGGAAACTGTCTTCTGGAATGCAGTTGTGCTATGTGTGTGGCCTTGGGGAGAGCTCAAATCTGGTGGTGCAGCAAAAATAAGGAGAGATGCTGCCCCCAGATCTGGACCTGACTGATAGGTTGATGGAGTAATCACTTATACTGATCTTTCTCAGAGAAGTGAAAATAAAAGATCAAAGAGTCTTGTTTCTAGCCTTGGCAGGACATGCACCTGAGTCATCCTTTGATGGATTATGCTTTTGGCTCTTGGTGTGATGTCCGGCCAGCTCAACTTTAATCAGCACATTAATATTGACTCGCCTGTACTTTTCCTGCTTGGATACTTTGTTAAATAAAAACCTCTAGTCTCTTATCAAGATCTTCTGATTGTGCATGAAGTAGACTAACTCCTTATTCACATGCCTCAACAGGTCAGTGCAAACATCCTTATAGTGAATTCAAACAAATCCGGCTGCAGGGTTACTATCACTTCCATACTGGCTCTTCTCCACTTTAGGGATCATTTTAAAATGGTGTCAATTATGTATAAAGTGCTTCCTGAACAAGCCCCAACTTATATTAGCAAGTTTGTCTCTCTGAATTTCTAGTAGGAGTGTCAGGGTGTCTGAACACACCCCATGTGACGCATGAAACATATCACCAATACAAACAATTTTGCTCTGAAATCCATTCACTAAATCCATACTATACATATCATACCTACCATACACGTCTTAACAGAAGGTTAACAGAGCTCACTAGGATTTTGGAGTCGATCCCTGCTGTCATGGACAATGAACAGAATACACCCTGGACAGGTCATCAGTCTATCACAGGACTGACAGAGAGACAATCATTCACATTCACTTTCACACTTATAGGCAATGTAGAGCTACTGCATGTCTTCAGGATTGTGGGAGGAAACCAGAGTAATGGGGGAGGACGCCCATGCAGACATCACACAGAAAAAGCTTGCAGCAGGCTCGAACCTGTCACTAAAAGTGAAAATGTATGCCAACCGATACCTCTAAAGCTAATACTCATATTGTACCCTGTGTGTTTAACCTGTACACAAAAAGAAAGAAATGTAAAAGCAGCAACTTGTGGTTTTAGAGAAGGAAAATGATTTATTGGTGAACAATGCTTTATCACTATGGTATTTCCAGCTATAGCATCAGGGATTCAAGTTATTTATGCTAGCAGAGGCTAATGTAGCCATGAGCATTTGTTTTGGACAATGGCTTCCTAAATCCTTAATTCCATTTTTACATTTCTTTAATGTGAATGAGTTAAACAAGTTGATACGAGGTAGTAATTACACAACTTACAGTGGTGGTACGTGTTTTTTTGAACTTTTGACAAAGTGAGGTTCACTGTTTGGCCATGCTACTGTCTTAATGCTAAGTAGTGCTTACGGTGTCTTGACTTAACTCCTATTAAAACCTAAAAATAAATGCAACAGAAACAAAAAAAAATAAAAAAAACCCTCCTGGTATTTATCCACAATGCAAAACTGACACATCCAAATCTTGGACACTTTGGTCGGAGACTAGGATTTCCGTTGCTAGTAATGGCTAATGTAGCTTTGAACTGCCATAGCGTCAAGTAGAAATGACAACTGGGCTACAGATGTTTTCTCAGCTCACTTTTTTTCTCATTTTACACCCTCAACGTTTTATTTTTATTTTCTAAGTCGTCTTCCAGCCCAACCGACACTGACTCAGGGGATGTGACCTGGGGACATTTCGATTTCAGCTCTACCTGGAGCATCCATCCATCCATTTTCTTAACCGCTTGTCCTCGTAAGGGTCACGGGGGGGTACTGGAGCCTATCCCAGCTGTCA
>JAUMHL010000005.1:23470941-23506579 GCA_032362345.1 Sandelia bainsii
TCACCAATTAACCTAACATGCATGTCTTTGGATGGTGGGAGGAAGCCGGAGTACCCGGAGAGAACCCACGCAGAAAAGCACCCGGCCAACCCGGGGATCGAACCCCGGTCCTTCTAGCTGTGAGGCGACAGTCTACCTGGAGCAATAAATTGTATTCTTAATCAAAAACTAATCACCTGCTTAACTTTTCGGAGGCCTGGAAAGTCTGTCACACATAAAACAACACTACACATTCATTAATTCTTGTTGATTTTTCTGTTAGATTTTATTCATGCCATTTTTCCTTAACTCCCTGTCGTCTTCAGTTGTGCTTTATTTTTCATCACTGGGGTCTTTGAGTGTTTTTATTGTGTAGTTAAGATTAAACTTAAACAGCATCAACAGTGAAACTAAATGCATGAGGGAGATTTGTGGTTAGAGAAGCTGCAGCATCCCCTGGGGATTGTTAGATTCAAGCTGTTATAAAGCACGTCACACAACCCGCCACTTTGATTTTCTTCGGTTTAACTACAGGATATTAACAAGTTAGGCAGTATGCACTGGGAGAAATGTAAGTACAACACATCATTGCTGTTTTTTACATTACACACCAACGATAGTGTTTAGGAGGCAGGGTTGTCTATGTCGACTGATCGAATCAATTTTGACTTTTGTGGAGGAGGTAAAAGAACAGCAGAGAGATATTTTTTTTATTTTAAATATTTTAAAAGTTGTTCAGAAAGATGTTTCACCTAGTCTTTTGTTACAGTTTGTGCATCTGTTTTCACTTTGAGGTGGATATAATATCATAAACTGCAAAATGTTCAACGCAATAGAACGCAAACCAGTACAAATGCCCTGCAACGTGTACATATAACCTTTGAGGATCTACAGCTACAAGCTCTATCAACACTTGTTGATTCAAAGAATCTCAATTTAGCTGAACTTGCTGAAATAAGATTAAATAACACTTTATTTATTAATGAAATTGATGCTGTTGTGTTTTCAGCCAGTTGTAATTAATTCATGTAAAACATTCCTTAATTCTCATAATCGCTCATCAGAAATATTAAGCCCCAAACCACGTCATCAGTGCAGTCAGCAGTTCTCCCGCCATAACGTATGACTCACTAACGTAAATATTTAGTTTGAGAATTCTGGGGATTTTCTTGGAATATCGCTAACAAAAGAAACCAACAGTAGGTGACAAGTTTACCTACTGTGAACTTCGTCAGGATCACTGTTGAAGCTGCTGTGTCAGAGTCTTTTGAAAAGAGGAAGGTAGTAATTTTAGAGGGGGGGGATGTCTGTGTGTTGGTATTGAGGCTGTAATCTTGATATGCAAAATGGTAGCAGGCATCTGCACCAGTAAAAAACTGCACAGCTGTGGAGCTTCCTCTTTTGTGTTGTCCCTGTGCATGCGCCATGGTAATTGTTTGTCTGTATGTGCGTGTGTGTGTCATTGTTTTAAACTGAGAGTGATGAAAGACAACAACATGTTTGGTTCAGTTTCAGTTCAGTGATCAGTACTGTAGCATTACTGTATCTCAACTTTGCACTTGGGCCATTTATTTATGCAGCTTTACATGTGACATGGTCCAAATGATTCCAGTAGTAGCAATCCGTCTTGGTTAACACCTTCTTAGTGACAAGGGAAAACAATTTATAGAGTTATTCGACAACTGTAGCCCAGTAAAAATCATCTTTAGTCTTGGTCCATTTCAACACGTTCACTGAGCTCTTCAGTTTAAATGATGATTTATAAAGTAACTGAAGTCACTTGCCATGAACACACACTCCGTGCTATTGCTGTTATAAATCACTTGTCATGATAAGCACCACACCCACCCATGTTTGCAGCACACTCCACACACAACCACGCTCTTTGTTAGTTTTTGTTGTGTGACAGACAAGTGGGTTTTTGGGAATAACAGGATTTGTCTGCTGCTAAAGTGTAGCGTGATAGCTAACTAGCATTTCAATTGTAACCTGTAACCTGGGGCCTATATTTTGTAAAAAAACCCCCAGCTCAGTTCATAATAGAAAATTGTACAGAAACTGCATTTATTTAGTAAACTAGGGCTAAATAGCAAAACACCACAAAAGATTCTTCTCCATTTTCATATCACTGACAGCTAGCATAGTAACTAACTTATTTTTAGCTTCGAGACTGTCCTGCGAAATACGACGTCATAGGTCGTTTGTAACAGTAGTAAAAAATGTTCAACACATATATTTGATTTAATCATCTTACAGCTGCAGTGACTATTACATGGCCACCAACTTTCACTCAGGAGACCAAAGTTTGAGTCCAGTATGTCATTGTTACCAGTCATGATGCAAGTTATGTGACAAATGTCATGTGAAGTTAAGGAAGCAGTAACGTCAATTTTTACATGTTTATTCAGTGCCTAAACCAAACCCAGATGTTTTTATTCCTAATTCCAACCAAACTGATTTATTTACACAATTCCTGTCCAGCGTTTTTTTGATAATAAGTGTCACACCAGCCGCCCTTTTGGTGTCTGACATCTAAAGTGGTGCAATTTCAACAAACGGCTGCCTCCGTACGTGGGGGCATTCTTAATTCAATTCAATTCAATTCAACTTTATTTATATAGCGCCAAATCACAACACAAGTCATCTCAAGGCACTTTACAGTGTAAGGTTTAAGACCTTACACATTATATAAAGACCTTTATATAAAGACCTTACACATTATATAACAAATCTTACAACAAATTGTAACTTTGGTTGTACGAGCGTAAAATCATGTATTTTGTCATCGAGTGCTTAAGTCCTTCGCTGAGCAGGAAGCATTAAAAAAGTAATGAATCCAGCATTAGACATTAGCAAAAATCAAGTATCTGGCATGACCTCTGCCAGCGGCTACTTATCATTTATCAGTACAACTGATAGGAAGGAGATATCTGCTTTATTATCCTTCTGTCTAAAACAAATGAAACATTGTTTCATAAATTATAACAAATTGTGAGCCAGTGTTATCACTGTAAACTTCATATGTGCAACAGTGACTATAGAGGACATGAGACCTAGAGCAGCATATTTCTGTCTGGTCTATCTGCAAATCAGCTGCAGATAGGAATCTAGAGTGGGCCTAATAACAGAGGTTAACAGAAGAGGACAGAAAAAGCAGGTGTCCATAACACAGGTCTCCCTTTTCTGTCACTGGGAGTGATGGGAGTAACAGTTCCAGGCTAAAGGTCAGAGGTCAAGGCTGGTAACTGGAGGACAGTTCTGGGCAAGAGAGTTGAAAAGATGAGTGCTCACGCTTTTAGCTGTCACTGGGTTAATGTGAAACCAAATTGCTTCCAGATGTAGCTGATAAGATGACTGTCTTAAATCGGATATCAGCACAAACACAAGACAAATACCATCAGCAACACGTATGATGAAACTAATGAAACAAGATTTTGGACATGTAGGAAATACCTTCTGATTCCACACAATGTCAAATTAACAAATAAATATGTTATACAGGCCAAAGTTTTAAGTAGTGAGCTTTATTTTTGATCTCCCTTGCCTGTGGGCAAACAGGTGAAATCTGTCTTCAGGGCTTATGGTGCAAATTTCCACAGGGACGTCTGCTTCAGTGGCACTGTTTCAGCTAGCTATGCATCCTTACTGACCTTTGTCAAACTCTGTTGTTCACACGAGGCATCGTTATCTGTCTCATCTTCTATTCTTTTTGTCAGATGGCAGATGCTTTGGCTTATCCATTTCATTTCTTTGCCAGTTTTTTTTACTTATGTTGTTTTCCATTTTGTGCTGCTTTTGTTGTTCTTCTTCATTTCAGTTGGGTACATGTCTGTCTATGATCGGATCATCAACCTGGAGAATCTCTTTTTGTTTGCATATCAACAATAAAGTGCTTGAACTCAATGATGTATGCTGGAATACTGTAGGTTCACTGAATGAAATATAATCAATATGCATGTAGATGTCAAATTCATTTTCATAACCATTTTTAATAGCTCTCATCTAAGACTGATTTTGTAATTTATGGCAATTGTGGGGTCAGTTTTCCATAATGTGAATAGTAATAGTTAAAAATAAAACAACAAATTTTATGACTGATCGTAGTTGGTGACTATAGCTAGTTTATTGATATTGCACAGAGCAAAATTATTTTATATGCATTTTATCTTCACCTGATCAATGAAATTATCAGTAGTGTCTATTAGGGATTTAACTAGAGCTGTTTAAGTGCATTTATGTAGATAATCCTCCAACTGCAGAAATTTTCCCCATAAGCTGTGGGGTTGGTGGTTGGAGCATTGTTCTCAATGACTTTATAGCCTCAGGCTGTACTGACTAATGGCATTGTCTGCAGTTTCACATGTACAGTACTTGATTCAACAGAGGCCCTTTCTGTCAGGTCATATTTCTCTTAATGCTCATGCTTGACCATATTTGCCACTGGTTGTAAACATTTGGACGTATGGGCAGACGATTTAGCATGTCATCTCTGTCAGTGTGAAACATGTTTATTAGTAAAATATTCAAATGAACATAAGTGTAAATAACTGAAAATACAAAAAACTGCATGGTGTTTTTCCGATGTTAGATTTGTCATGCTGTAATTTATACTTATTTTTGATATTTAATATTTAATCCCATATCTATAATACTTGACACATACATACAGTATCTACTGTAACATGTCACAACGCATACTGACTTGCCATATGTTGTCATAATATACAGCATGATATATTACAAGCATTGTTATGCAAGTATCTCAGTTACCCATCATTAAATCATAAAATCAAAGTTAACAAATCGTCATGTTATTATAGATAGAGAGGATAGTTACGGTATGATAATGGAATTTTGACTAGTAATATAACCAAATTGAAAATTAAATAATGAAATTAACTAATTTAACATATATTTGGCTGGTTCTAGTTCAGATTTAAAATGAAAGAGAAGTAGAAATTCAAACAAAATAAATACTTTTAAGTACTTTTGTAAATATAAGAAACGTAGGTTCAAATTAATTTCACTGCCTCAAGACAACTGAAGGGACATGAAGTCATGTTTATCCACCTCTCTTTGTCTGTTTGTCTCTGGCCTCTCTAGCGCCATCATCAGCACTGGCCCGGTCCAGACCGTACCAAGGCGTTCGAGTCAGAGACCCGGTCAAAGAGCTGCTGAGGAGGAAAAGGAGTCTGGAGCCGCACAGCACCAAGATAGCTCCCCCTACTGCGGTGAGGACAGTGTAGCACTTAACATCCACACATATTTACATTGTGCTTTTCATATTTAAAAAAAAAAGAAGATTAAAATTAAATTTACAATGCAGTAAAATATGCAAAAAGTGAGGGGGTACCCTTTTTTTTTTTTTGCATAAAACTGTATGTTGCAGTTGCCCATTGTTTTTGTTTATAGCATTCAGTATGAGGTGTATACGTACAGTAAGTAAACACAGGTTGTTTCCACCAATCTGTGTGCAATAACATATAATTACAAAGTGAAAACATATTTTAACTTGTTTTGCAAATTTGTTGCAAATTTAAAACTTAAACTTAAAATTTACGATGCAGTAAATCATACCCAAACTTCTGCATAAAACAGTATTTCTGGCATTTAAATGAGAGGAACATTAAATAAAAATGTTAGTCCATATTAGTCAGCTTACTTTTATATACTGAATAACTAGTTCCCCATCGCTTTTGGGAATATGTGTTGACCCTTCGTCCAGTTCTGAAGAGCCAGTCAGTAAACAAATAACATGATTTACTGTAGCAACAGTTCTAGTATTGATGATTACTCAGAATTAAGTGCTGTTGTACTTCCGTCCGACATTGCAAACCTGTGCTTTGTGAGGTTTTCAGTAAGAGCATAAAGAAATATTAAAACATAATAACATATATAAAACATAAATTCACATAGACATAAAGCAAACTAGAGCAGTGGAGCAGAATTAGGTTTAAGATGCATTGGAAAACAAATATCTATTTTTCTTGTTCACTTTATGATATTCTGTGGCCAAAGTAGAACCAACTAAAATCTAAATAATGTGTTGCATTTGTGCGTTTGTGATTGTTGTGCTGTTATATGTCCAGACTGACATTCTTCATTCATCTGAACTGTCAGGAACATGAAAACAGAAAACATGAAATCAGTGATCTTTATGTTTTCTGCAGCAGACATGCTTACGTAGACATGGGCCAAAACTCCAGACGCACATTGTTGGTCGTAAAATGTCAAATCTGCTGAGCTGAAGCTGCAACACAACACGTCAAGACTGTTGTGTGGGCAGTCATTTCCGATGGTGGGAATAGGATGGCAATCACAAGAGTTAAAGAAAGGGGCCTTGCAGAGCCATCAGGATGTAAGCAGTAGGGACCCAGGGGCTATCCCAGAGTGAAGAGGGGATTTTGTCCTTATATAAACCAGGTGTTTTTCTGTGGCAGTTACAGCCATTCCCTGCATGGCTCCAGGGCTGGGCACACAGCCCTATGCAAAATAACTTGCAGCCTTGCCAAAGAGCCGTCCCACTTGCTATGTATTCTATTTATCAGACCAGGAGAGCTGAGACACATAAACACCCTGTGATAAGAGAGAAAAAGTGTTTACTAAACTAAGCTGACTGGCTGCTGTCTGTAGCTTAATGTTTAGCACATGCGAGCGCCATCAATCCTTTCTGCCAACTCTCAGCTAGAGAACAATATATGTCTGGAAATGTGAAACTATGTCTAAAATGGCACATTATAACAACAGTCAAAACGTTAAACTTAACTCCACTCATCTGTATACAATGCAGATAGTTTAGGTTTTGTTGGTTGAGGTCGGAAATACTGTGTTGTTGCTGTTCTGTTGTTTTGGTAGAAGAATTTTCCGAAACAGATTTTAGCTAAATTTGGAGTATGCGTGATGCGTGGACTAGCTGCATGGTTGTGGCAGATTTGACTAACGTAGCCTGATGTGGAGGATTGCATGCTGACATATCATAGGCTACAGGAGATTATTATTGCACCAGAGAGATTTGGCTTTTGATCCTGGTGTTTGCAAATCTGCCCTGTTCAAACGCACTCAGTTCACAGTTAAACACACCCAGTTAGGACTTAACTTATAACACGTGGTATTAGGTTCATTGACGTACTGTGGCAGGAAAGACCAAGCACCAAATCCAGGTCAAAACAGGAAATCAGGAAGTTTTATGAACATGTACACAAAATAGCAGTTTTTCAGGGATCTGACAGCTCGCACCCTTTTTTTTTTCTTTACATGTTGTTCTGGGTTCTTTTGTACCCTCCTGGATGAGTCGTCCTTGTATTCTTGGAGTAATTTTGGTAGACCGACTCCTGGGAGGGTTCACCACTGTTCCAAGTCTTGATTTGTGGATATTGGCTCTCACTGTTGTTCTCTGGAGCCTGAAAGCCTTAGAAATAGCTTTGTAACTCTAACCAGACTGATAAATGTCAATTACATTTTCTCATCTGTTCTTGAATTTCTTTAGATCACAGCATGATGCAAGATCTTTTAGTGTGCTTCACTTTGCCACAACCTCTATTAAAGTGATTTCTTGATTCAACAGGTCTGGCAGTAATCAGGCCTGGGTGTGGCAAGTGAAACTGAACTCAGCTTTCCAAAAATGTGTCACAGTTCATTCATGATTAGGCAAGGGGCAAGCAGGTTTGGACAGCTTTTTTTCCCCTTAATAAAGGAAATGTTTTTTTTAATGTTTTTTTTGGGGTGATATTAAAATTTGTTAATAAATAATAAATAAATAAATAAATAAAAGAATAATTTTAGTGTGACAAATATATTTAAAAAAATCTCAGGAAAGGGGGAAAATATTTTTTCTCGCACATTTACAGCTAAAAAAACCCAATATATTAATTAAAATATAATAAATGAATAAATCATCCATGTTCACAAACAATGTTTAGAACTGGTCAGCACAGTATTTTCTTCAGGTGATACATCTATCAACTGTTATTTTGTCAGATAACATCTTCACAGCCCAGTAGCCAACGGTGCATGGACTGGCACCCATGGTCTAAAATGTCAACACTCAACATCAATTTAGAGATAAGGTTTGTTCTTGACCTTGGAGGCAGCAGTTGGCAAAATAATCTCGCTATTAAGTCCATTAGTAGCCATTCTGGAACTTTCAGTCATATCGCAGGGTCTTCCTCAGCAAATGGAGTATGTACAATTATCAAGTTTGCCTATTTTCTGAGGATGATCATGTTGCACAGCTTTGTGCAAAGAATAGCTTTTAGATTTTAATATGATTTTGACAGAACCACCATTTTTCACTGGAAGTTTGTACAAAAAGGCAGAGATAAAGACTTCTGCATAACTACTTGCCTCAATAAACCATGGTGTGCACATCACCATGTGCACATCATGCACTTTGTTCAACCAGTTAACCACCAATGCCACCAATGTCCAATCAAGCACACACCACACATCCACTAATAAGAGTTAAGAATTTTTTGGTCACTCAAAGGTCAAGAATGAACAGTCTCAACATTTTAAACAGTGCAGTGTAGTGAGTCATTTGGTCATTTTTCATTATTCATCTTTAATGTCTGTGGCTAACACCAGGTCAAGAGATTTTCAAATTTTTATTCTACATAAACATAACATAGAAATCACCATTAAAACCTTACTCTTTATTTTTGTTAAAAGCTTTTACGGGTGTAGCTGTTAACTCAGCTGTGAACACTTGATCAGGTCACTGTGAAAGAAAAGGCTTGTAAATCAAGTTGGAAGCTTAGTGGTGGTGACGCTTAAGCCATGCGACAGTGGTGCTGCTCATTTATAGCCAACAATTGTTTTTTTTATTTCTTGCGATCATATTTAGGCTTCGAAAATCAGTAAAGTGGTGTTCATTTGTGAAGATTATCTTGCTGAACAAAACCTGTGAGTACCATGTTAAGTATCATTGTTTCTCACAGAGCTTATTTTCAGCAATAATCCAAAACCCAACGGAAAAATCCCATTGGCTGTTTGTTGAAGTAACCGTGTTG
This sequence comes from Sandelia bainsii, assembly GCA_032362345.1. Classification (NCBI taxonomy): domain Eukaryota; kingdom Metazoa; phylum Chordata; class Actinopteri; order Anabantiformes; family Anabantidae; genus Sandelia; species Sandelia bainsii. The sequence continues at coordinate 23,479,929 of JAUMHL010000005.1, forward strand.
AAGTTGGCCTACAAGAGGTGTTTAGAGTTGGGGATTTGTTTAATCTCAAGCTGAGATTTTTGAATCTTATTGTGAAACATCAACTTCACTCATCGGGTCTTTGTATGTTCTGGGAAATGTTAATAATCTTTCTAATCTACTTCCACCTGTGGGTGCAGTCAGACTTCACCCTCTGTCTTTGACCAACTTTTCCTGGTGTAGGACAAGCCAGTCCGTTGTGCCTTCCAGAAATATAACATGATCTTATGCAATATGATCAGTTATTAAGTAGCAGTTTGAAGCTTTCCAGTAAATTTGCTGGAAGACATTTATCCGTTTGAACGACTTCTTGTGGTTCACATCTGTAAGAACACCAGTTTTCACTTCAAAAACATAGATGTTTTAGATGCTTATATGTGAACACATGAATCATTTCTGGCTCATATCTCATCAAAGACACAGACACATACACACTTCAATTACAATCTTGACTCATCTCCCACCTGGACTTGGTCAGTACAAGTGTAAATATTTATACATCAACATTACATCTGGTTCCTCCACAGTAGCATGTGATTGTGGCATCACACATGACATGCTCAACTCACTTTTTAATTGATGTTGTTCTTTTTTCTTTTTTAGGATGTGGCTGCACATAACCAGCAGTCATCATACACGCAAGGTACTTGTTCGTTCATATCAGCTGCACCTTAGAGTTACCAGACATATTTATGAAATTGATTCCTGTAAGCATAGCATGCATCTCTCCGGGTTTTAATGTTTTTCTAAAGACTCACACTTGACTTCTCTTTGAAATTCAGCCATCTTCTGCTCTGATGTTACCAGCAGCTCCCCAGCTGAACTGTCAGCTGCGGCTGCTGATGGAGGGCTGCAGTACACGACGTGGAAAGCTCCACCCACTGCCGGCCTGCAGTCCGCCATGACATCCTGGTCTTCACAGGAATACACCCAGCAAGACCCATCAGCTCAGACTCTGACCTACTCAGCTACCCCCACCCTGACTGCTGATGTGTATATGCAGACTCTGTGCCCCAGCTACACCATGCTGACCTACACACATGCGCCACTGCTCACTAATTTTGGGGTGAGTAAGAGATACAGTAACCGAGTGAACAAAAGGATGTTTCTGGTAGGCAAAACAAAGTTATAAAACTACAAACTAGGGTCCAACAGTCACTTTGTATATGCAGTGAATCACAAGTGGCATCAGCACCAGATTCAAAAGCTGCATTTAAAAGCACTGCAACAGTCCTGGGGGACTATATTGAATCTAGTGTTACTGTTAATAAAAACAGAAAAATAAAGTAAACACAGGAAATCTGATTGTCAGCTATGGTCAACTGCTCTACATTTTGCCCTAAGTTAAGTCTCATAGGCAGAGCTTTGTGGCAACTTGCATGCAAACTCCGCCTTGCAGATCCCATCCTATTCTTAACAAACAAACATTTCAGTTATAAAAGATTGTTGCTCATCTCTGCTTGAGGCTACATTAGCCACATCTAACAAACCCAAGTGAGACAGTGCAAACTGGCTCACCAGAACACACTCCAAAGCTAACTTTAGCTGCTCTGTACACAGTATTCAGCCTATTCTATTAATATGAGTATTAGGCCCAGAAGAAAGATTTTAAAATTTAACATTTTGCCAGTAAATTCAGATAGTTGACCGTGCTAATGAGGAAAAAGAAAAATAATGTCCTTGTTAGCAAAAGCAATTCTGAAGTACAGTTTCACCAGTTCGTCTGCACAAAGTATTTTGTAGAAGCACATGTACTAAAGCTGGTAGCTTCATTCAATTTTAATTAAGGAGGGTGAGAGGTCCATCATTTCCTATAATTTGATGAACTTCGACAACAATGTGACCTAAACAAGATAGACAACTGTAGTTTTAAGCACACATTTGCATCTTTGCTAATTTTAGTTCCTTTGAGATCAACGGTAACATTTTACTCTTCTATCCAGACCATACCAGTGGCCTCTGCACCGGCCTCCCTGCCTCAGATGGAGCTTCCAGACTCGGGTTTGACCTATCTCCCCTGGGCCCAGCCCCTCACCACCATATCTACCATGCCCAGCACGGGGGTCCAGTTTGGTCCTGGGTCTGCAGCCCTGCCCGGGTCACCTCTGGTGCACATGCCCTTGCCTATGTCTTTGGCCACCTCAGCTTTGATCCCTCAGCTGGAGGCCCAGGGTGTAGACCCTCAGCCCCAGATCCTGGAGCTCCCACAGCGATCAGATCACCAGCTGGACCCCGAAACGCAAGACCAGTCTCTGGATGAAGATGCAGGGGTAGAACCTGAATCGCCGAACCTGCTGGATAAACTTCTGGAGGATAACAAGGAAGATGGTGAAGAGGAGGGCAAAGAATCGTACAGCAACTCCTTGTTCATACCGACTGTCTAAAAATAGGAGTCTTCATTCAGTCTGTAGAAACCAGCATTTTCACTCTTCTTGTTTTCTCAGAATCTGTGTTCTTATAGACCTTTCTTCCATACATACATACATACATTTTGACCTGATAAATACATGTCATTCATAACAATTTTTAATAATTTCTGTGTTCCAGTGCCACAGCTGTGTAATGGCACATGCTAAATCACTTGCACAATTCCAGTTTTTTTTAAACTAGGTTTTTAATGTTGTAGCTATGACCAAAGTAACTTCCAGAAATGAGATCAGAGAACTGTATAGATACATCACTTATACCATTGTAGACATATTTTATATTATTACAACTACGTTTTACTTTATTGTTATTCATTCCTTATTATTGTTCCTGCAGTAGCCTCCACTTATGAAAATAATAGCTGTTGCATTAATAAAAGGTTATATCTGCTTACAATAATTGCATGTTATAAATGTATTATAAAGGCGGTTACAGTAAAACTGATTGACAGCATCCATCCTTCCAATCCGACCTCTTCATTTTACACTGCACCTAAAGTCAAAACATCTTCTACTATTGTTATCATTTTATTCATGTGTGTATAGGGGAAGCAAAGGGAAAAGCTACCTTTTTGTGTTTGATGAAGGAAGTATAGTGTTATGTTCCACACATTTTTGGTATAAGTCATATATAACAGACGTGATATAACAGTTTTAGGTGGAAGGAAAAGGTTTTGACAGACAAAATGTTATGTTCTATTTAAGTCCTGCAGAAAAGTTTTAACAAGCAGATCATATACACATAGTGAATACTGTATACCATAATCTAAACATTTATCCAGAGTGCCAACCAAGACAAGTTGACAAGGGCTTAAAACTTAAGATTTTAAACTGATGGTGCACCGTGCAGGATGTGCAAATCACATTTGAGGTTGCAACAGAAAAGCTCCTGTGCTTAATAATAAAGGCACTATATATTAATCATACAGTACTTCCATAATACTTCCACAGCAGTTTTCTACTGCGGGAAACATTGCCATAAGAAAACGTACAGTGTCATGCCTGATACACAGAAATGTGTTTGAGAAAGAAGGGGGATTGTTGTAAATCTTAAAATACAATAAAGATAAATTATGTATGATAAATTAGTAGCTATGAAAAGACATAAAAAACAATAAATTACATTGATTTGAGTTTTTATTGGTATGAAGCATTGAGTTGCATGTTTGCTGGACTGGACTGGATTTCAGTTTCTTTCAGTTAAATCTTTCTGCCATTGGGAGCTGCCTATATGCTAATCCAGGAAACGTTTCTGCTTAAATGAGTCTTTTTATGTCGTTCAAGCAAAAACATGCAAGGTAGATCCAACTTTCTCATTTGCCATTACTTTTTTTTAAATACAGCAATGTGCACTGGAACCTAAGTTGAGGACTTTGCCCTAGTTCTCATTCTTGCTTTTGGCAGTGAAGTCTTCTGGGGTTTTCCCCCCTGGGGGGAAACAGACAATTTGAGAGGGGGCTGCAGCTCATCTGTCAAGCACCTGGAAACACCTGAGATCGTATCACATGGGAGAAAAAGTGCCAGGTCTGCTCATGTGATGGGGACATGTGAAGAGATGTTGGCTTGTGCTCTGTTTTCTCATCTAGAATTACAAATTATGAAAACAACAAAACAAATGCTGAGAGGCAATACCCAGGAGACGAAATCAGAAGACAGAAAATGATCATAATGACAGGAATGTCAAAAGTGCAGCCAAAGAAATCTCAAACATAAGAGGGCTTGTTTGAATTCCATGAGTGCAAGTTTCTGATTTCATAAAATCTGGACAGAAAATAAAGAAATTGAAGGATGCTTTTAACAATCACCAGTGGTAACGTGTGCACTCTTTCAAATGCACCTCTTTCCATCCATTTGCTTTCTTCATTCATTCTTAGAAAATTATTTATCCTGTGACTCAGTCAGTACACACTACAGTACTTTTCTTGGAAGCAGTTTATTGCAAAACCGAGCTGAAGCTTCCTTGTGAACCAAAGAAGGGGCAGTTCTCTGCTGCATGACTGACACAGCTCATGCTCACATGCCCTCAGGGTGATTCAGCAGCTATGAGAAAAATAAATGGTGTTGAAAGGTGGTGTTATGTTTGACACTTTGCGTATAATTGCCTGCTGGTTCTGAGTACAGTGTTTTCTTACACCTCCTCCTTTCAGTGCCTCAACTTAAAAGTTTATTTTATCTCAAAGGCAGTGTTGAGGTTGTTGAGGGCTGGATCACAAAATACCCTTTCGTGCTCCATTTTGGGAATAGAGGTCTTGCAGAGACATGCCTGGGCAGCACACAGAGGCAGGGCACATGGAGCCCTCACCGGTCCTTACCGAGGAAAGAGGTCTCACGAATCAGCACCCCAAGGAGGCTGAGAATACACATTTAACAATTTGTATGTATTAGATTCCTTTTATATTCATTCTGCTGTCACTACTATATAAACATACAGTTCTGTGAAAAAATCTTAGGCCACCATTAGATTTGTTGTTTTGGCAGTGTCATTATGACCATATATATATATTTATTTCTAAGTCTCTTTATTAGAATACAACTAGAAAACTGAGAAATAAATATATATACATCATAGCATTGCTGAAAAATAAAAAAAAAGACTTTTGCACAGTACTGTACATTTTGGTAGCACTTTCCAAGTTGTAACTTGTGGCTGTGTTAATGGCTAATCGTTTGCTAATGCTTTTATGTCACCTACAGTACAGTCCCCTATGAAAGTGTAATAATTTGTTTCTGCAAATATAAGAAACATTTGGGTTTAAGATCGCAATTTTAATATGAGACTGAAGTTCAGAATTTCAGCTTTTATTTGTAGCTATGTACACCTCAATATATTAAGAGAAGAGAGCACCTGTTGTATCATTTATATCAATTGCAGGTGAGCAAAACTAAAGGAACATGTGACTGACAGGTGTTTCTTGTTATACAGATGTGTCCTATGAGGTTGATTTTCAAACAATAAATATCTCTAAATGAGTATTCTTGGTTTTAGCCTTGGGTTTTGCCTTTGGGTGAAGGCAGAATTTGTTGTTAAGAGGATAAATAACCATGAAAACCAGAGAGCTGTTCACCTGAGAAAAGCAAGTCGTTTTTAATCTAAGGAAAGAGGGAAAATCATTTGCAAAATTGCAAAAACACTGAGCAAAGCCAGTACCACAATTCACAATGTTCTGAAAAAGAAAGAAATCACTGGTATACTGAGCAGCATATACATGATGGGTTGGCCAAGGAAAACAACAATAGCTGATGACAGCAACTTTGTGACTCAAACAAAAGTCAGTGGCATTACTACCAACCTCCAGAGTAGGTAGTAGGTAGGTAGAGTGAAGGTATCACAATCCACAATTCGAAGACAATTTAATTAGCAGAAATATAAAGGCCATACCACAGGATGTCAACCCTTCATCAGCAGTAAGTATCAGAAAGCCAGGTTGGAATTTGCAGAAAAGTACAAAGATGAGCCACAAAACTTCTGGAACAAAGTTTTATGAATTGATGCGACAAAGATGAACCTCTACAAACATGATAGGAAGGTCAAAATTTGGAAGAAAAAAGGATCTGCTCATGATCAAAAACATTCAAGCTCAACTTTGACGAATGGTGAAATTAGTGTCATGGCTTGGGTTGGCATGGCTGCTTCTGCAACAGATTCACTAATGTTCTTCATCACGCTTCAAGACAGTGGACCAAAACACTCATCACAGGACTTCATCAGAGGGAATAAATGGGAGTTTTTAGATTGGACAAGTCAATTGCCAGACCCTAACCCAACTGAAGATTCATTTCACCTGCTGAAGAGGAGACTGAAGGGAGAAACCCTCCAAAACAAGCAACATCTGAAGGAGGCAGTAAAAGTCTGCAACCAAATATTAAGTTTGATTGACTTTAAATTAATACTTTTGCTCAGTCAAAAGCTGGAATTCCGAACTTTCATCAAATATTTATCATTTGGTCCTAAACCCAAATGTCTTCAGTGGACAGCAAAAACAAACACATTGTCTTACACTGTCATTCCAGTACCTTTAGAGAGAAGTGTGGGTGGTGTAAAAAGCATTAGTAAATGATTAACCAACAAATATAATCTTCATAGATATATAGCTAATTATTTGCAACAAAGTGAAACATACTCTTTTGAATCTTAAATATTTACCAGTTTCTAGAAAAGAACACCAGAAGCAACTAAATCTGACGGGAGCTGTAAAGTCTGTAAAGCCTCTGTAAAGTTAAGGTTAGCCTATTCCATTATCAGATCAGCCCTCAAGTTTTGGACGCAATCCATCAGATAGAAATACCTGTCAGAACTGTGGACTACTGAGAAATGTTTGTGAAACCGGCTTCATAAAGATGTGCTATCTGGAGGGGCTGTAAATACTTCACTGCTGTTGACTGACAAAGTACTCAGCAGAGATGATGAGAAGAAGGCTGTTGCACTGACAGCTCCAGTAGCTAGTTGTTGAGATATTAAAATCAAGCAAAATAATAGCCACCACAAACAGGAAAAAATGAAGAACACATGAACAGCACGGATCAGGGTGGGGTTGTGCACTTTTAAACTGCCAATGAAAGGATATTAAAATTTAAATTAATTTTAATTTGGATATAAAGAGAATAGGGGTATTTCCCAAAAGGAATTCTTCCATGAAGAGATTAGTTATATAAACAGATGTCCATTGAATAATGTACAGACAAACATTTCTAGCAATATTAAAAATGTCAGTGTTTTTGGTACATGATTTTGAAATTTCTTCAAAGTTTTTTGTACAGAAAACATGCAACACCTGTTATGAATAGGGCTTTCACCACTTGCACGTTGGCGTTATCTTGGTTTTCATCTATGGAGAAAAAAAAACAGTCTTTTTCAGGAGGCACAACATCAACGCATGCGGTACTGGAACCATGCTGAGGCCTGTTCTTCCTGCTTAGCTCTCAAGAAAGCCCTTAATGTGAAGGGTATTCTTACACACTGCAAGATGCTATAGATCAAGATAGCAGGTCACAAATAGAAAGGAGAGGGGCATCGAAGAAGCTGGCATGTTATTGTTTTCTCATCTTTTGTCATTTTTTCAACTGTCTCACATCTAGATATCTCTTCGGTTATCATATTAGAGGGACAATGCAAGTAGGGTGTTAATTCCAAGAATGTTGTAGTAAGATAAAGAAGGGATCAACAAATAAATCCCACTGGTGTACATCATGAGACACCTGACATGTAAAATCTGCCCTCAGACTCCCCTTTTTTGGCATTTTTTCACAGGAATATGAACCATAACTCTAACATTGCAGCTATTATTAATCATGCTAGTTACTAAGTAAATCAACCAATGTAAAAACTTCCTCTTCGAGGGGTTGTTCCTCAGAAAGCACTACCAGGCACCAAACAAAACAAAGCTGTGGCTGAAACTGAATACAGCTTGATTCAGTCTGTCTGTTGTTGTTTTTTTCTCCAGCAATATATTTATATGATAACTCTGACTTTAACAATAGTGCTGACCCACCTACTTCCCAAATAAAACACCCTTCTATCTCCCATCAGGTGTGTCACCCTCCACTTCCTTGTGTTTGATGTGTAAATAGGAGTTTTCTGTCACTTTCTCGGTGCGACTGCACAGCGGGTGACCTGCCGACCCAGTCTTTCTGTTAACACACCTGTGTGTGTTGGTCTTATGTGCAGAAAACATGAATCAGTGTAAACATCCCTTGATTTACTCAATACTTTCTCTGATATGAATACACACAGGCAGAGAGCTCGCTTATCAAGTGTTGTGAAATACAGGGTGATGTTAGTTGCACTCTTCACCATCCAACTGTGATAACTTTTCATGTGAAGGCTGCCAACGTTTGATGTTACTACAAGCTGGGAAATGTTTTCATGCCTGTCCCATCCAGTAATTAGTACCGTTGTTGTTGGATGACAGCCGTTTGTTGGTATTCAATAGAAACACATTGATCTTATTGCTTAAATATTAACAAGGACAAAAGAAGCACCGTGACTGGACACATTCAGTAAGTCTGATCATAAAACTTCAAAGGAGTCTCATAAAGGTGAACAACAGCCAATTCAGTGTGGACCATATCTACTTACAGTGCTGTGAAAAATTATTTGCCCACTTCCTGGTTTTCTTTTTTTTTTGCATATTTGTCACACTTAAATGATTAAAATCATCAAAAAATGTTTATATTACACAAAGATAACCCGAGTAAAAAAAAATGCTGTTTTTAAATGATAATTTTATGTATTAAGGGAAAAAAACTGAAAACCTGTCTGGCCCTATGTGAAAAAGTAGTTACCCTCTAAACCTAATAACTGGTTGTGCCACCCTTGGCAACAACAACTGCAATCAAGTGTTTGCGATAACTGGCAATGAGTCTTTCACATCACTGTGGAGGAATTTTCTGCAGAACTGTTTTAATTCAGCCACAGTTCAGGGCTTTCGAGCATGAACAGCCTGTTCAAGGTCATTCCACAGCATCTCAATCAGATTTAAGTCCGGACTTTGAGTAGGCCACACCCTGAAGCAGCAAAGCAGACCCAGACCATCACACTACCACCACCATGTTTGATTGTTGGTATGATGATCTATCTATCTATCTATCTATCTATCTATCTATCTATCTATCTATCTATCTATCTATCTATCTATCTATCTATCTATTTCATTCTATTGAATGAAACGTGAGAATATTGAATGAATCCTGATGTTTTGTCTGTATAATGTTGACCTTATGTATCATGTAGTTACAGATAAGACTGAGTCAGTCATCTATACACTTAATCAATGTACATTCTACTTATAAACATTACAAATGTGATGTTTTGGATGTCTGAATATTTGATTGCCTTTTTCTATATCAAGTATGTTGTCAATAAAGTTATTTTTAAGTGTTTCAGCAATGACCCAGATTAGTAGCAAGTGTAACAAACTACTACCCAAGGTCATGTGGTAACAACTGCACAATTTTACAGATGAAGAAATTGTTGTGCTGAGAATGAGAGCCACTGACACAAGCCACCCAATTGCTCCCTGATGAATCTGCACATTTGGTAAAAAAAACGTATCATTTTTACTTTGTATGCATAAGCCACTAGGTTATTTACTTTGCACTTACCACTTAAGGGTTAAGGACCTTGATGAGGAAGTGGACAAGTGCTCCTTTTTCACTACTGACTTTTTCACCCACATTTATCCTGTCTGGTCACAAACTCGCTCATCTATCCTTTAGGGACCTGCACTGAGTGTACACTTGTACAGAAACTTAACTACAGATCAATAACCCAGTGAACAATACTTCTTTGTAAACTGTCTTGTAAATGTTCTTATAAAGGTATACAAAACAAAAGTAACACACAGGAATTGTCATAAAACAAAAGATTGTTGTCTTTGTCGGCATGCTCAGTTTTTAGAGCCGGCAAATAAAATCTGATTGAGGAGCTTTAGTGCAGGCACGCTGCCAAGACTCTGCAGGGGGATTTCCACAAGTGCTCGTTAAGCAGGAGCATGCCAACAGGATCAGTGGAATACATTCTGTACACACACACACACTTTGCAGACTTGGCTGTGACTTTTTAATACACTGAACATGTTTGACACAGATGAACTCGTCTTGCACTAGGGGTCAAGGACAAACTTGTTGAAGAGATGAAACTAATCATGTTCATGACTAGATTCAACTTGCAGTTCATCATAAGACACCTGCATTAAAAAAATATTTCACATACTTGTTCTGCAGCTTTATCTGGTAATGAAATATTGAGGAAAAGCCCACAGGCCAGGTTTCGGTGTAAAACAGGCCAAGAAAAGGGAAAAAAATATGCAAAAAGTATCACAGCCAAATAATCCTCATGTGAACCTGAGTTAGCAGAAAACACATAAACATCTCCATCCATCTACTACCTGTACCACTTCCTGTAGAGGGTGGAGCTGATCCCAGCTGCCTCTGGGTGAGAGATGGGCTACACCCTGGACTGGGTGCCAGTCTAGCACAGAGACAGACAATCATTCACGCTCACTTTCACAACTACAGGCAATTTAAAGTTACCAGGTAATCCAACCTGCACGTCTTTGGATTGTGGGGGGAAAACCTGAGTTCCCAGGGGAAAATCATGCAGTCAGCCGGCAGGTTCCAACTAGGAACCTTCTTGCTGAGGCACCACATCTCTACATCTATAAATATGACATAGTCAGTGTAGTTTAGTGAAAGTGGGGAACAGGGCTAGTAATGTTTTCATAAGGTTCACTCATAGTTACTTGGTAATATCCATAGAAATTCAGTGCTGTTGGTTTACAAACAGAAGTACAGAAGTTCAAATAAAATTAATTGTCACTGTACCTTTAAGAAGGGGGTTAAGATAAACTAGTTTAAATGTTATCTTGTTACAGCTGGATTAAGGCGAGACTCCTAATCAGGCAAAGCAGGGAACTGCCCCTGGGGGACAAAGTGCTGCATTTTCAACCATGTGGCAATTTAGTGTAAAGGTTTACATTTATTTCACGGATGTCTTCTATCTATCAGGCACCCACGTGTACACTGAAATTGGTTTATCCTCCAAATGCACTTTCAGTGTGAGAGATCACATGAAACCTGCAGTACTTCACCAGTGTTTTAAAAAAATATATTCCAAAGTTCATGTGAAGTTAATATGAGGCCACATCAGACTGAGTTGGACAAACTCAAAGATTTTGAAGTTACAGCATATTTATATTTTCTTTAATTCTCTCTCCCCATGTTATAACCCTGTTTCCTGTTTCGAAATACTGTATATGATCATTTGTAAATAATTTAAAACCCGTATTTCCTTGAAAATTGTGCAAAGACACATATTAAATGTTGAGACTGAGAAACTTCTTTTTCAATTTGATGCCATCAGCTCTTCACTGTAAGTGTCTGAGAACTGAGGAGATCAATTGCTTTAGTTTTGCTCAACAGTTCGGGGCCTCCTTTGTCATATTTTTTGCTTCATGATACACCAAATGACTGCAAGCAGGTCAGTTTAGCAACAGGACTCTTTTACTATTGAAATTCCTTATTTAATGCATTTCATGTGCAGAACCTGAAAAGTCAGTCACTACGTATAACATCTCTCTATGGTGATACCATGTGTTCTTATTTTGACCAGTAAAGTCGTGTAAAAACCATCTTCACCACTGTGCTGCAGATGTGGCTCCGGTTTCTGGAATAGACACAACACTTTTGCAAATGCTAGCAACCATAAGTCAGCTTTTATTAGGTTTAAACAGACGTGTTAAATTCACTAATCCTCCTTTGAGGACTCTGAGACACAACTTAGATGGAGACTTATGAGTCATTATTATAATCCCTTTGCTTGCTTTCTCATTAGGGGCTCTTATTGGAGCCTTATCAGACCCCTAAAGGGATAAAGCGTGTAAACACAGACATCTCCCATCTCGTGCAGCCTTGTCAAACCACATGCCAGCCTCAAGAATGCCGTGAGAGTGACCCTCGAGGTAAACCGGGGACACTTCAGATGACTTCAGGCTTGTTTACTCTGACACAGATTAGGTTAGGGTGGATCAGATCTTGATCAACTCCGCTGGTGACGATTAGGAGCTCCACAGTCCCCATCCCTTTCACTTTAATGCCTGTGAGCCCTAACCTTGTCTCTGTCTGCGGCAGATTACTGCGTGCCTTTCAGGGGATTACAGTTTTGATGCTCAGCTTTCAGTCAGGCTCCTGGGTAGAAAACATTGATATAAAGTGCTGTTGTTAGCAGTTTATGATGATTTAGGGTACGGCGACACGTAAAGCTACATTCTGTCAGGTTTAGACAGAAAGCATCAGGTTTTCCCACTTCAGGTTTTTTAAAAGTGTGGTTTTCACACAGTTTTGATTGGAGAGTGACAACTTTCTACGAATTGGGAGCCATATCACAACATGCAGACGAGCGCGTGGCCTGCTGTGTGATGGATGTGGTACAGGTCTTACACACATGCAACTATCAGTTCACCTGAGGACAAACCTTTTTACAGCCTATTGTAGCCTCCGCTGCAGACGGGGGAAGGTGTGAGTGTATTAATCAAAGCCCTTGACCCCACCAGGGACAAATTAGATCAGATAGATAGATAGGTAAATTTAGAATCTGACACCTCCACCACACATTATTCTCATTATTGTTGTCATTATTAGTACTAATACTTGATTGCTGTCAATGAATCATACATTCATTTACATATGTAAAAATCTCCTATTCAACAAAATGCTCGAGCTAAAAACATACATTTCTGATTTTCACTGCAGTTTTTTCCTTCCACAGATGAAAATATAACCATAAATAAATGAGCAAACAGAGACACTGTGGTTGCATAAAAGAAGCTACTTGTACTGTATTTTAACAAATCGAGCAAGACTGGTTAAATATTTTAAAGTTTTAAACCATTTTTAAAATTGGACAGAACTTCTATTCTATAATATTCCCTTGAGTAACATCTATGTATCTGTCTTTCTAAGTTAAAAACTTACTCTGAAGCTCATTCTGGATGGTTTTTGTTTAGTTTTTGTTAGTTTGTTCACCCAAAAGAGACTTGCGTTGTGGTTTACACCTCCAAACAGGATACATTTTCATGTGAAAACGCGATCCATTTGTTTTATGGTTTTTAGATGAGGACACACGGCTGCCCAATCTGTTTTTGTCTAAATAGTCATTTAGTCGGGTGAGGTCAGGCTAAATCTGTTTCAGATCAGGACTCAGAGTGTGTCCGTCTACTTTGTGATAATACAACAACTTGCCTACTGAAAAAGCAAGTCAGCGTTGGATTTTTTCATGTGCTGCTCTGTGACATTAGCTCTTAACCTTTTCAGCTTGTTAAAGGTCTTGGTTTGCTGAGTGAAAAATACGTATGAAAAACCCATGTTGGAGTATCCTTAAGTTGCTCCTGTGTTTTGTAGGCCCCTGTGTAAGGCACTTTGGATGGACTTCTAACAAGCAATCTTTATGAGTACTTATCCTAAATTTACATTTATGATGCTAATGTCAAGTCAAACTCCATCCTTTGCAACTACTAGTAAACTCTCTCTGCAGGTTAAATCAAACCTTAAAGTGTTTGTTCCCTTCAGTGCAAAGTGTGGAATTACAGCACAGTTCAGTCCCAACATGTCATTTGCACTCTCCTCCCACACTTGTCTGTGACAGATACACAGCACCTGAAAGAGACTCAACCAGCGTGGAAGCTACTGTAACTGTAGTGTTGTTCAGGGAAGAAACCGATACTGATGACACTGACTGAACTGGCACTGAGGCCACATTAGGCTTTATAGAGTGTGAAAGTAAAAGAACGATCACGCTGGTGATTTGAGCGCATTTTATTTATTTATAACAACAAGTCGTGTGTATGAAAATAAATTTAAGCAGTAAAAAAAGTCACAATATTGACATTTCCATCCATTCATCATTGATCATCACAATCAGTCAGAACATGCATCCTGAAATGCTAAGGGGAACATCAAGCCTCACTGAGTACTCGGACAGAAGCATATTTACAGTCAGGAGACAAAACAATACTGTTGAAGGATCATAGTACATTGTAACACATCTCAGAGCTCATCTGCAAATCCCTCTTAAAATAATTCTCCTCCACTGGGTAGGTGTATGGATAGTCTGTGGGGTTGTAGTAAGGTGCATATTCAGGGGCAGAAAAGTTCTCCTGTTGGCCTGGCCAACAGTGGGGCAGGCAGTAACAGTCCTGGACGCTGCAGTGCTGGTAGTGGTAGTGCTCTGAGGAGAAGCCGTGGTAGCTGGACTCCATCCTGGTGGGCGAGTCATAGCAGGAGGAAGATGAGGAGGAGGAGAAAGAGTCCTTTGGCGAGTAGCTGCTGTGATCCAGGGGGCTGCAGAGCTTCAGCGATTCTGTCGGGGAGCGGAGAGCCTAGCAGAGAAGGAGACATGGAGGATTATGATGAGGATCCGTTTTTTTGCGGGAGTTTGCAAATGTGTCACGGACATCAAAGTGGCACTAGGCCACAGGCTCACCTGGGATGCCTGTGAGTGGTGTTTCTGTTTCAGTTTTCAGTGTGCATTAGGTTTATTATTTCTTTATTAAAGCTGCTGGAATAATACTTTTCCTGCAATGACATGTGCACAGTATGTCTAAACTGATTTATTTTGCCTTGTATTTTATTACGTGCTATTATGTGCTCACACTGGATTATAAAGTTGTGATTACAAATGAAACACAATTGCAGTGGCTGCTCTTTAATGTGCCTGCAGGCCATACAAATATACCATTGTAATTACTGCACAAGCCTACATGCTGAATTCAAGCCCCAGCACAAGTCTGTGCTAAGGACACACAGCGACGCCAAACCTCTATTCAAAAGACATGCGATTTGAAATTGCTTAGGGTGATAGAAAATTTTCACTATTGCAAAGCCATAGATGTTTATCAGTTAATATTATCCAGCATTTGGCATGCATTCTGCATATTTCACTTCAGCTGCTGACACCTATATAATTGCAATAATTACTGATTGATTCATTCAACATCTGCCAAATGTACTTTAAAGCCTCACAGGTAAGAAGAGAGGTGCAGTACTCTACACATTTATAACAGTGTTTTGGTCAGGTTGAGAGCAAATAAACCTACCATCTCAGACTCATAGTAGTCTGCATCTGAGGAGAGTCCATGGCACCAGAGCAGCGGGTAGGTGGGAGCTGGAAGCAGGGAGGCGCTGTAGCCGCTACCGCCGCCGCTGCCGCTGCTGCTATTATTCCCACTGTATCCGTTGCTGGGCAACATCATGTCCCCAAACTGCTGATGACTGTCGTTTAATGGCCCCCCCTGCATATGGATGGCGCACGTGCCGTCAGGGACGGGGAACGAGGCGGTGCTCAGCTGGAGCGCTCGAGCGCCACCGCCGCTCGCGTCCGCTGGGAGAACAGCTGGAGGAGGGTCCACATAGCAACCTGACAGAATAAAATAGAAAAATTAAATTAATACAAATATTCAAACTGTAAATAAAAAAGAGAAATCATATCATAATCTGCGATGCTGGATATTCTATCAGTGTATTAACCTACGTTTTGGATGCACGTGACACAGGACGTATGGTGCGTTTCAAATTAAAAGCTGTGCTATTTTAGAATTTCCTGGTCCCAGCATAGCGCAGAGGATACATGGGTTCAGAATCAGGGACTGTTTCAAAAAAAAGGTGCAAGGCAGTGTCAGAGTGGAGACACATCACAGGAAGACATTTAAATAGGCCTATAAGTTCAGGGAGTGGTGTCATGACACCATCAGCCAACACATTTGAATGTAGACTGGCTTTATAAAAAGGGACCCTTCACTGTGAGATTGGAGCTGTCAATTGTTGCATTTCAAGCAGATGTTGCAGATTCTTTTCTGTGTAGCTGATGATGACAGTGGGTTTTGATATCAGTGTTGTGTTACTGGTTTGATATCGATGGCTGCAGCACGTTTTGTCTCCGTTTCTTTAAATTATTATTTTTCTCTGCAGCTCGCTAAACGGGAGGGAGGGGGTGTATGTGTAGGTATGGTTGGATCACTGCAAACTGCATGCAAATGTGGACTTGTAGCCTGTGATTGATATAGGCGAGGGTGGATGCAAATGCTGCAGTAGATGCGGAGCTTTAACGGATTTATTTATATTACTGGATGTGGATGTTGCTGCTGGGTGAACTTACTTGGAAAAATGGAGTCGCAGTTATCCTGGAGCTCCGAGCAAGCCTGGGGTATCTGTCCATGAGGAAGAAGAGGAAAGAAAAAGAGGGACATGAGGCAGAGAGAAAAATTGTTAGATAAGTGCATCCACGAATTTGGCTTTGATTGTTAAAAGAGACTAGTTGTGGCGTCGTTGTGCATGTGTATTTTTTTTACATTTTCATGTAAATGTGTGGATCTGGATTTGTACGACTGTGTGTGTGCTTTGTTAAAAACGTTGGGATGTTTTCTAGTAGGACGGTCAATCATTTACAGGGGCAGTTATTTGTTTTTGTTCAGTCCTGTTTGTCTGACAGTTAAAAAGGGTAGAGTGACAGTAAGGGGTAGAGGGGGGGAAGAGGTGTGTGTCTGTGCGCGTGTGGGGCTGGGGGGTGTTACCATTTTAACTTTTTTGCTGTTGGCCTCCCGGGCTCTGTGCCTCTGCAGCAGCTCTTTGACCGTGGTCTTCACTCGGACACCCTGGTACACCCTCGGCTTATCTGCAAGAAGACAACAGCATGTCACTCGTGTTTACTAAACACCCCCCCACACACTGGACAATAGCAGACACCTCTCTACTCCACCCTTATGTCGCCCTGCACCCACCCCACCCCCTCTTCCCTCCTCCCTGAGATTAAGACCACTGTGTTTTCTTCATTTAACTGTTCCAAACAATAAATCATAAATGTCCCGCATTATAGTTTCTCCCTGCAGTCACTGCACATCCTAATAAACAGTTGATTGTGTTGTTGAAGTGTGTTTTAAGTTTAAGTGTGTTTGTTTGATACCACGCACATCATCATATAATAAATAATAAACACTTTGAATCATGTGCAGCGCCTCGTTGTCCAGAGTGTTGCCGACTTATCAATGCGTAAAGTCGCATTATCAGCCCTCACTCTGTGCACTGCAGACCGCTTGTCCCTAACTCAGAGCCCCCCCTTAGCGCTTCCCGGTCCGGCCAGGGCTCTCTGTTTACGGCACCATACGGCTCGGTGTCTCGAGTTACTCCGGCAGCAGACTCTCACCGCTGCAGCCTGTGTGTGTTTCGCGCCCCCCGCCCAGATCAGGAACAAAGGGAAAACGGCACAAAATGCGCTACTGTAAGTATATGATTCCGATCTTAAACGCAGATATGATCGATGGAATGTTAGAAATGGCAAATCCAGGTCGGTGTCGAGGTTGGAATGGGTGTAGGATCGTTTGGTAAAGCTGGATAAAGAAACTATTCGGGGCTAGCGCGTAAAACGCATAGAGAGCTAAAATAAAAAGAGTCCGTGAAGCGATCGGTGACTAAAACGTGAAACTTTTCTTAGTAAACGCGCTGGAGTTGTTGATCCGAGCTCAGATCGTGTGTGGGAGTCATTCATAAGTAAAGTTATTATTGGTGTCTATCAGTGAAAACAGCTTGCTCTGTTTGATTTCCGTGTTACCGGTGCCGCGGTCACTCACAGCAGCAGCTGGATCTGAACTTCGCTTTGATCAGATCTTTGTCTTATGGAAACATTTCTACAGCGATTTGATCCCCGTGCTGTTTATAATACAGATCCGAGCTCTACTCCAATCTCTGTTACTTTATTCAAATCACCCCTGCCCCCATCTTGGATATGTGACAGCGCGGTGGTTATGGCGCCTAACACGGGAAATAAGAGGTCGTATTTTAATCCTATAGGTTAAGATTGATTAAGTGAACTCAGAAAGAACGTCTCGCATAGGTGCACGTAATTCAGGCCTAAAGGCGTAATTTAAAGCACTCGCGGGTGACGAGCCATTCGGGGGAAAAGGCGATTTGATAAGAGACGAAGCCTCAGCTACGAAACCTCATCTGATAAATATTCATACAGCTAAAGGCTACTTCACGATTTGTCTTAAATGCGGCAAACACTCGTCCAAAACTTCACAGCAGACACATCCCACTCTTAACACGGTTACTCCTAACGTCCTGTTACGCACAGACAGCCCGAGCACAGAGGACACGGCTCAAGTGTTTCAGAAATTAATCTTTGATAAAGAAAAATGTGTTTGAAAATGATAACGCACAGGTCTTAACGTGTGTTAGGACATGTGCATTGAGTCAGGAGGGTATAAGTATGAAGCATATAACAAATCTATAAAGCTCGGTAGAGCATTGTATGAATGGGGGAAATCGAGTCTCCTAATCCGAGCACCAACGAGGAAACTTGTGCAATTAAAACTTAAACGTTCACCAAGTGAATCTGAATTGTTACTGTGTGTCATTTTAAAGCATGCATGATTTAAATCTGTGATCAAATGAACCTCCTTAGGGGGGGAAAAAGAGACTGCTCACTCTCTCTAGTGTACTCTAGTGTGCTTTTTCATTTTATGCCACTAAATAATCAATGTTTTCTTTCTCTTTTTCTGTCTCAACAGGAGAAAATGCGACAAAAAAGTGATTTCCAGATGAAAATCCCGTGTGAAACTCACCAGACATGATGGCACAGATGAAGAGAGGCTCTCTGGAGAAGACCTATGTGGCTTCACAACGTCCTTTTCTGCCTCAGCAATATGGCCAAGAACGAAATTTGTGCAAAAGTCTCCAAAAATCTCAACACAAATGTCTCACAGCAGAGTCAGAGCATACAACAATATTGTAATATAGCTGGGGACATATTAGTTTGAGATTTTCTCCCTCCATGCCTACTATTTAAAACCCCTAGAACTCAATGATTTGACAATGATTTGATTGCGCGTTACTTTCAATTTGAATATTCAGAGGCAACCAACTTATATCGATTTTTCATTAAAAATCACTCCGCATGGACATTGTAGAAGCTCTACTATAATGTAATATGTTTGAATTTTACACTTTGACCCAAAATAAATCATGCTTTTATTAATTTTATCCTCCTTTTGCAATATCACAGCATCACACCCCCTCATTAAGCACTGCAGCACCAGCTGCTTCATGTGCGCAACTTAAACACCGCAAATCACCTTAAATGTGCCGTGGGGCGTCCGCTGAGGCCACTCCACATGACAACTGTATATGCATTCATATTTTTAAGCTTAATTTCATAGAAAAAACATAGTAAAGTGGGAAAGAAGTGGGCGTGGCAAAGGCCAGTAGCCATCTTTGGCATCGCAGGCCTGGAAGCTGCTGTAGCAAGGTGCTCTGTGAGCACTGCAGGCTGCAGGCCGGAGAAAGTGCAGCTTATCTTATCTTATAGGTTTATAACATTATCATTTAAAAATAAGTTTTATATATTTTTTGTAAAGATTAATTCTACTTTTTTTTTTCAAGTACAGAAACACAATTTGGCAAAAATATCTGTTACTAATATTGAAACCCGTCTTCTTTAATCACCACGTTTATCACAACTGATTAAAAGTCAAATATATATTTATCTGTTAATTACGTATAGAAACTGCTGTTTGTGCAGCAGCTAGTTACAATTTCTATTTATTAAAATTCCCATCAGCCTGGAGAAAATGTTGCTGTATACTTTTAGCTGCTTTTAGAATGTGGGTAACACATGGTTATTAATTCAGTGGCTTCCATTCAGAGCAGAAACAATACAAAAACTGATAAAGCCTATTTTATCATATTCAGCCAGCTGTAAACATCTGGTTCTGTCTCAAACTGCGTCTTAGGATGCTTTTTAAATCCCACTATTAATACTACTGTAATTATCATGATTATTATAAGTGTTATTAGCACACCTATATATACATTATTATGATGTGCAGCAGTCCTGCTGCTGACATTCACACTGCTTAAAGAAAATTAATCATCTTCTATAATATTTTATGTTTTGTTGCATGTTTTTTTTTTATCGTCTCAAATGATTTTAACACAATTCCTTATTCGTTACATTCTACACATCCAGGCTGCTTATTCCCTTTTCTCCGATCTCCATCACCCTATCCATGGCTTTTTTTTCTGCCTCCTCTTTCCGCTCAGCGGCTCCTCGCCAGCAGCTGCAGCAGCGGTGCAGCGGCTCCACCTAGTGGCCACAAACAAGAAGCTATTTTTCCTGCTGACCTGCTTTGGCGGCATGAATCCAAACTTGGTAATGCTGAAGTCTTCTGCTGTGACTATTATAACCTCTGTTATTTACATTTACAATTCCACATGTGCTGACTATGAGTTTAGACCAGTGGTTCTCAAACCTGGTCCTCCAGACCTCGCTGCCCTTGTTCTCCAGCTGTCTCCGCCCTCTGCTGACTACCTGGTTCAGGTGTGTTCAGCCAATCAGAAGCTGGACGATATCAGTTCTTTTTGTCTCCCTCCACTCCACACTCATCTGAGATGGTAACTTCCAGCTTCTGACTGGCTGAACACACCTGATCCAGGTAGTCAGCAGTGGGCTGGGGGAGAGATCGCTGGAGAACAAGCAGGACAGGGGAGCCTAGATTTGGGAACCCTTGGTGGTGACCAAGGGTGTCCAGTCCTGGTCCTCATGGTCCACTATCCTGCTGGTTTTCCAACTATCCCTGCCCCACCTACTGCTGACTTCAGCCAGTCAGAAGCTGTACAATACAAGCAGGACAGTGGCCCTTAAGGGCCAGAATTAGACACCCTGGTGTTGACAATAAATATGAACCAATCTGATGTAGTTTGTCTAAAAGCTTTTTTAGTTAACACTTCTTTATAATCCCACTATTTAACATTTATAAGCATTATATACAAACAATTAGACTGTGATTGAATGTATTAATGTTTTTGCTGAGAACTTTGAGTACCACTATGAAACATGCATAAGTGATAGCAACAGGACATCATTATCTTACTGTAGAAACACTAAACACTGTCCCTGTGTTGCTGACATGGGACGGTCCTCAAAACAAAACTAAATATGACATTTTGGGGTCATATTTTATAATATGATCAAACACAGCATGACCTTATTTAAATACAAAGTTGGTTGTGTCTCTGTTTGAACACAGTTTAGCAGTGGCCACGATGATGATGATGATGATGATGATGATGGTTATGATGCCATATGACTAGTGAGTGACAGGTAGTGCTGCAGCTGGCGTTTAGGAACCCATTAAAAATACACATATTCCATTTTGATATCACAAAGGCATGTGGTTAATGTGACACAAAAATATCAACAGATATGTGGATATTTATATATTTTTAAAGTAAGTTTAAAGTTACAATGTGTGACAACGCATTATGAAGTGTTTATATAGTGACTGGTGAATGCTAAATATGAGAGGGTTAAAGCAAAGTGTGAGCAGCAGAAATCTATTTGATGTCATTCTATCCACAACAGCAATTTTCTCTGTAGATCTGTCCTCTAAGGCAATAATCTCTAATAATCTCCTTTAAAAGGGGGCAAAGTCTTCACACAATGTGCACAAGATGTGTTCCAGCTCACTCAGGCTGATGTCCTGTGCATTTGTCCTGCTACTGTTTAATATGAATAAATACAATAAAGCTCAGCCTCACAAGCTGAAATCCTACATGTCAGTTTATTCTTACCTACACACAAATATATGGACATATTTACTGTACATTTTACTAAACCACAATTTCCATTTTTTATTTTGTTGAGCTATTCCATGACCTTACCCCCCCTACACACTGGTACATGCAGAAGTACCCCCTGATGTACATTTTATTAACTTTACTACATCACTGACTTATGTTTTGTGATCGAGTCCATACTGTCTACTCTGCTTTATACAAATCAAACAAAAAGACACACATTTTTACAAATAAGTCATTTCCCGTCAATGGGAGTCATCAATGGGGCAATGAGAGTATGGATATTATGTGGGAACGCATTGAAATTGTCCTGTCAACAAAACATGTCCCAGTGAATTCTCTCTGTGCTGAACTTTTTTAACTATCAGTGAAACCTCCATCTTGCTCTAAAGTCTGAACCTGAGGCCTGGCGTCTGGTCAGTAGGCCCTCTGATCTCGTAGGGTGACCAGGAGCTCACCCCGTCCTCTTTAGCCCAGGAGACGTGAGCCTCGCTGCTGGGTGGTGGGAGGCTGCCGTGGCCGTCTGCCTCCTCCGTCACCATCTTGGACACCAGGTCGCTGACGGAGCTGCTCATGTAGGGAGGGCAGGGGTAGGTGGAGGAGGGGACGGGGTAGGAGCTGCTGGTGGTTAGATGGTGGTAGTGGGAATCCTCCAGCGGGTGGAGGGTGTAGGCCTGGCTGCTGGAGGAGCCTCGGCTCGGGGTGCGGTACTGCGAGGGACTGCTCGGGGGCTCTGGGCTGGGCATGGAGGGCGGGACGCTGATGGAAGCCAGGCTGTCCGGACAGAGAGCATCCACCTGGGATACCGGCTCTGGAACTGACTGGTCCCACGAGTCTCTCTAAAGCAGGAAGAGAAGACAGGATGAGTCACTCATTCATTTATTTCCTGTACTGACAAAAGGAAACGTGCGATCAGATACTGTCACAGCGACAGGCTCAGATCAGAACAGGAGGGCTTTTGTACTGATGTGATGTCATTTATATTTCCCCTTAACTCATTTAAGCTTCATATATTTACCAGAATGCCTGGAGAGGGACAGTAAACAGCCTTTGTGCTGTGTTTCAAAAGGTTGGAATTTGCTCAAATTATGAACAAAAACCATTTATTCTTCATAGCTGTGGTGATATCAGGTCAATATTTTCAGTTTTATTTGTCCAGATCTTGCAGCCTCACAGGACTGGTAAATTACATTTAATGTCTCTTCAGATACAGCTCCTGGGTTACTTTTCATTAACAAACAAACTGTAGCATTTCTTTGGTACAGGTTCTGAGGTAGAAAGTTAAGTTTCAGTTTATTCATGGAAATGAATCCACTGAAACCTGTTCAGAGTGAGCACTTTCGTCAGCGAACCCACAGAGATCTACACCCGAATGTGCAGCTGCTCTCGCCTTTGCAGAGCATCACAGTGAGCTTCAGCTTTAATGTTCACTCTTTGACAGGTGCTGTTGATCCACACAAGCCATTTAATAACAAGATAAATCAACTTACAAGGTGATGACACGTCAAACATGTTCACGACTCACCACTTTTGCCTGTGGTATTGCAAGTGTAACACACCTGATATTTTGAAGTTACAAGGCCAAAGCTGGTGGAAATAGTTAAGAGAAGACTTATCTTAATGTCCAGGATTCAGTGTCTGTTAAGAAAGATCCTGTCAGTATCCTGTCAGACCTGGGCTCATATATTTAATCCACCTGATCTGATTTTCTCTACAGACTGTGCACATCAGTACTTGCATCCTGGAGTTCTTCTTATTCATATAAAGAACGTGTGCTTTCACTTCCCTGTGATAATTTGCAATAGGCACATTGATGTCCTCTGTTGTAACAGACATGTCTGAGGTGGGCTGCTGTTGAGTGTTACCCATAGGTGTAATACACATTCCAATGCTGTCATCCACACACACTGAGAGACTAATTCTGAGTCCTACCAGAAATAAATGTGAGGACTCGCCACTGAAGGGAGGCAGCAGGGACGAGAGGGCAGACGAGGGGAGGAAGGATCCTCCGGAGCTGGAGAAGGCTGCGGCGCTGCGGTAATCCCCAAAGGTCTCCGGGTAATAACTGTCAATGAGGGAGGAGTAGCTGCTCATGGTGGAGGGCTCGCAGCCCAGAGGTTTGCCCCCGAGGCTGGAGGGGTAGACGTCGGGGGAGAACTGCTTAGTGGACGGACAGAAGTCCGAGTCGGAGATGAAGGGACGCCTCATGCCGTAGTAGCTGGGCAGCATGTGGGAGCCTGCACATAAACAGAGCGATTATTGTGTGTGTGTGTGTGTGTGTGTGTGTGTGCAGTTCATGAGAGAAACTTCTGTCAGCGCTGAATTAAATTGTGTTGTGGACAGTGACAAGTCTCACCTGGCACCTGGACAAACGAGGGCGGAGTGGTCGATCCTCCCTGTGACAGAGACACAAGACATGAAATGAAATCTTGTCCTGTGTGTGTCTGTGCTCATCATCGTGCAGTGTTTGAGGAAACCAAAGTCTTCAATCAATAACTTTATGAATCAATTATGTGAAACACTGTGTGGAACTGAACCAACAGATTGAGGGAACTATTAAAACTCCACTTATTACTATAAAATGTAGTTCCATTCATTTTCATAATAAGATGTCATATGACATCATTTTATGTGTCATCAGCAAAACGATTTGAAAAACGAGTCACAAATCATCAAACTTCTCTGAATCAGTTCTGAAACTCGACTCCACAAATGAATACAAGGGCTGACGCACAATTAAAGTCAGGGCGCACAAGACCCTGACGTACAGCAAATGCTAAAATACATCAAATTAAAGCACGCTGACATGTTGTGTGCAGTAAATATGTTCACTTGTTTTTCCTTCTGTTCAGAGCTCCATGGCGCTCAATGCGCAAAACACACCTCTCCAACTTCCTGCTGCTGGCACAGCGCGTTACGTTGTTTAAATGTATGAGGAAGATGTTCTATCATATCTTTTATATTCGATCAATAAACTGCTGTTTAATTAAAATAATTAGATGTAACACAGTCATTCGGTTTATTTGGTTCACGTTTGGCTGACACGTGGCCACGCTGTGGGCCGGATCAAAGCGTCAGGTGCGTCAGGTGTGGGGCGGATGGGCCACAGCAATTTTTCTACCACTCCTGCTATAGATTCTACCGACTCACCCTGCTCATAAGTAATCAGGTGTGCAAACCAGACGACGTTGAGGAACTGTGCTATAGTAGGTCTATATTTTTGCCTTTTCCTCTCTGTCAGACAGCGTCACACTGTGTTTACAAGTTGTTCTCGCTGAAATATTTGAGGGTTTATTTTCCAAAAATCTCAAAACTAGATTCTAATACAATCTGTTTTAGAATTTAAAATACAGATCTACAGGTTTTTGTCTCCACAGCCAATGTTCACAGCTGCAGGAATAAAGCAGTTATAAGTAGTACACACTGTTGTACCAGCCAACTTCATAAGGTGGTCACTGGGAATGGTCTCACATGCTGAGAACTTGTTGGCTGCTTTCCCTTCACTCTGTGGTCCAACTTATTCCAAGTTATCTCAGCAAGGCTCAGTTTAAATGATTGTGGAGCTCAGTCTTCTAATTCCACACTCTTTCTCTCTCTCTCTCTTTCTCTGTCAAACTTTTACATAGCCTGGAGGTGTTTTTGGGGTTGAATTCTGAATAAATTATCAATGGCATCCCTGCACCATCACACTTCCTCTTCCATGCATCATGGTCACAAAAACAAGGCGGTAGGAGCCAAAAATTAAACTGAACTGGTAACTCTATTAAACATTTTCTCTGCAGACCACCTGGGACCACCTGAAACAGTTTCATAGAGTTTGACTGACCTTCATGTCTCAAGTAATGATGGATGATCCTGAGCTGAGTGGTCCTTGTCAGAATATGGTTTATTATAGTAGTCAAATAGGGCTATTTGCTGGATACCAACACTACATTGCCACAATACAAGTGATGATCACAAACGTATTAAAAGACAGTAAACACCAATGATTAACTTGACTGACGCCATCCCATGTGACAGCATTGTGACACTGGTCTGTGGCAAATGATTCAGATCATCATCAGTCCTGCATTCTGAATGTTACTTAAGTACAAAAATATTAGATCAAAATAAACAAAAGTTGAGTTACCAAAAGTAATAGTACTCTTTATGTGGAGTGGCTCACTTCCTGTCAGTGTATATAATATCCTTAGATTACTGTGGCCTATTCTCATGTTCATCACTTTAATGTTGCAGTCTCTGTGTTGTTTGATGATCATATGTTTTGAATCTAATAATTCTTTGAGTTACTGCTCAGTAATAACAGGGTAACAATGTAGTAATAGTTCAGAAATCACAAGGTAATAGCAAAGCATATGTGTAGGTAAAAGGAGCCAAAACACATGGCCAATAATGGGGGAACCAAACACCAAGAGCTACAGTAATTATCATATCTACCAGAGAAGGTTTATAACATGGAGAACATGGAGAGGGAGGGATTTATGGCCTATATTGCAACTGTGGCTGAAGATGGCTTCTGGGGAGCAGTTGAGTCATCTAGCTTTGTCTCTGCAGACTTTACTATGAAGTTAAGTAGAAACTGTAGTTTTGGTAGCTCTTGGGGTTTGGTTTCCACTTTATTACCCATGGACACATTTCCTTCACAACATCTCATTGCTACGGAGCCCCCTAGGGGTCATGTAGTAGAAAAAAATATTTAGGTGAAATAAGTGGTAGAAAAAAAAAATTCAGACGATGTGGTAGAAAAAAAAGTATTTAGGTGAAATAAGTGGTAGAAAAAAAATTCAGACGATGTGGTAGAAAAAAATATTTAGGTAAAATAAGTGGTAGAAAAAAAAATTCAGATGATGTGGTAGAAAAAAATATTTAGGTAAAATAAGTGGTAGAAAAAAAAATGCAGACGATGTGGTAAAAAAAAAAATATTTAGGTGGTAGAAAAAAAATATTTAGGTGAAATAAGTGGTAGAAAAAAAAATTCAGACTCCCCGCCCACACGTTAAACAGGCCAGCGAATGTGACCATAGACCCGCAGGATGTAAACACATTGGCCAACAGCCACAACTGTCCAGAACGTTGCACATTATT